>CM076572.1:119843830-120192769 GCA_034641835.2 Pinus albicaulis | reverse complement strand
AAAAAATAAAAAAGATCAGGCCTGGATGAGGAACCAGGTCTTCAATCTGACTGAGAAAGAGTTAACTGGACTGGAAATAAAAGTTAAAACTATTGGAAACCTTTCAAACAGCTGAAACTACCCAACAGGGGAATCACAAGAATGTGGTCCCCAGCGGAGTCGCCAGTTCTGTTTCGGGGAAAAACACCCTAGAGGTTTGTTGGGTCAAAACCTCCACAGAGCAGGGCATGCTATTCAGAAGGACTCACACACAACCATACTTGAATGCTAAAAACTAGATAACAATGATAGTAGAACTCACTCGTAGTCCTACGTTCGATGTAGATCCCGCGGGGTCCAAACCCCCAGCAACCCTTCTTCCTCCTTAACCTAGAAAACAAGAAAGAACATGCACGGAAACCTAGTTGTATAGCATATATTTCTCCTAAACATTAGTGTAATCCATGTGAAACATTATATAAACCATAATAAATTCTTAATAATCAATCTTTTCACATATGCAAATAGATATTAACACGTAAGTTCAAGAACAAGATGGTTCTTCATTATTACGAATAGCATGTACAGTAGTAAAAGTGGAGAGATCACCTGAATCCTTCCACGATCTTTGAACAGACCATCGTCTGGATCCGTCCTGCCCTTGCCTCGCTAAGATACTTTCAAGACTTTTGCACTCGAGATGGCATATAAATGAATTAACATCTCCAGGAAACAAGGGTTTCCTGTATAAATCTGGGAAAATGCAGGAGGCACAGGAATTCAGACTTGAATTGGGATTCCAACAGAGTATAATGTCTATAAAATTTCTCTCTCCCTTAGGCCATGCACATGAGGGGCTTTTATACTCCCTCAAAGTAGTTTCAATCAGTTGGAAACAGTTGGCCACGTACTGGGGTGGTTGAACTACTGGAGTAACCATCAACCCAGCCTGGAAATAGGGAATTTTTATATATTTTTTAATGATTTTAATGGCATACGTGGAAAAGTACATGTGGACTCACGTATACACGTGGAAAAGTCTGGGCATACCCGCGTATGGGAATTTTAACATTGTTTTTTAATGAATTTTTTTCAAGTCTGTGGGAATGGGTGCCCAAATCCATAAAGACAATCATGAATCACCTGAGGGTGAAAAATGATGCTATAACACACATGCCATCCTTCTTTCCCCATACATCCCCATAGAATTACAAGTACATTATTAAGATAGGGAATGAACACAATGTGCTTGAAGACATAAAATTTCACATATGGAGGTGGGTCATAGTCCCACATGTGGAACCAACGCAATACATCCCCTTCTTGCATAAAATGTAGATATGGTAAGTGGTTTTCCCACCACTTACTTGCTGTCCACACCATATCACCATGGCTGAAAGTGTGATATATGTTTGAGGCTTTGGGGAAGCATCCATCATCTTGCAAAATCTCTGTTTTCCTCTCAAGAGAGTGGCCCAAATCAGAAATTTTTGGGGCCCAATATTGGCCAAAAGGCTCACATGATATAACACTCCTTCTTGGAGCCATGACCTGCAAAAACATGGTGCAAGAATGCATGAAATCAGAATATAAAGCATATCTAACATGATCATGTTCTCCACCAATAATCCTTCCCCCATCAATGGAATGGTGCATGGATCTATTCTCTTCCTTAAAAGAATAAAGAGGGGGCTGATTTCATTCTTCCTTTTTGAATCCTTCCATGCCAAAGGTGTCATATGGAAAGTTTCCCTTCCCATGCTACTTCAAACCATAGTATAATAAGGGGCCATCCCACCACTTTTTTTCTGAAATAAGATTCTTCAAAGCTTGGAAATGATAGAGTATAATGAGTGTTGGCTGAATGGAATTCAAGCAACACATGTCAAGCTCCAATTTCTCCCATGTGAGAGACTTCCTTTCATGACACAAACTCAATACATGACCTTTTTCATAAGAGAACATAATACATAATGCAATAGACATATAAGGTTCCATCCTCTTCTTGAAATACAAATGAATATGGGGAATTGCATTCCCAATGGATACATTCATCCATTGTATCATTCCTCCCCTCATGTTTACAATAAATATTGGAGCATCATTAACATTATGATATAAACATGCTCCCATATATCATTTCATGAGAAGGTTACATCTTCTCCCAACCCAAAGTACATACATGATTATGATATTCATTCTAAATAGAAATACATGTATATACAACATGAACACAAGTATGGACATGAAATTAAACATGGGGTATTCATACTCTCTCCTCATCAACCAAAACAAACATGCCTTCTTATTATGCATTCTTTTCCTGAAATACAAGGCATGAGACAAGAAATTCAAAAACCTAGGGTGGTACCCAAACTCACCCAATAGGAACCAGCGCAGGTGATCTACTCCCTACTTAAGATCTAGATGTGGTAAGTGGTTTGCATGCCACTTACTTGCTGCTCTTCTCATTTCACCATGGCTGAAAGTGAAATGTATATATGGGGCTTTAGGGAAGCACCCATCATATTGCATCACCTCCCTTAGCCCATCAAGGGAGTGGCCATATTTGAAAATAATCTTGGCCCATAGTTGGCCATGAAGCTTGTAAGGTAAAACACTCCCCTTAGGAGTTATGGCCTGCAAATATAAAGTAAGAGAATACATGCAATCATAAATAAGATGTGATTTACATAAGCATGCTTCTTACCCAAAGTCTCCAATATTGTGTTGGCTTCTCCCTTAGAAAGAGATGACATTGATGCACAAGGTTGAGGGAACACTTTGCTCTTCTGATCATCATGGGAACTCCTTGGTGGAATTCCTTCAAGTAAGGAGACATCAAGGCATAGATCATGGAAGGATGTATGGACTGTATGTCCTTGATTTGCTTGAATAGATCTCTTTTCCTTCTTCTTGCATCAATATGCTGAAATAAAGAGGGACAAATGTTTCTTACCATGTGAAGCTTTCCCTCCTCTTTGCCTCCTGCAATATTCAGGGTCTCATCCCTTGATAGTGATGGCACATGCTGCCCATATATGGTGCCATAATCTTCATATAATGAGACCTCCTTAATGAGAGATGACTGAATACATAAGTGGAGAAGATCCTTCATGCTTCCACTGTGCAATCCAATCACCTTCCTAGTTGTTTCACCCTTCTGCAATGGATAGGAATGAGGCCGACCCTCTTCCTCATCTCCTCTTCGTGTCCTCAAGGTTTTACACCTTTTTCATTTCAAGGGATTTTGAAATGAAATCCCTTTGAGATCTTCAAGAAAATACCTCTCCTCTTTGTCCTTACTGCTCTTGCATAGTGCAGTGCAACTTTGTTGCTCTAATCCAACATCATACAAAAATGTAGATCTCTTCATACAATGTGTTGAAATGACAACAGATGGATTTTTAATTATACCTTGGTGGGATGTAGAAGCAAGAGCTTCTTCTGCAACTATGTAGTCTCCCTCCATTACTGAAGGATGCTCTCGCAAGGTTTTGCTAGCGCTGGTACAATTCTCCACCCTTTCAATCTCCTTGAGATCTTCTTCAATACCCTTCAAGGTCTGGAAAAGGAGCAGGGAGATCTCCTCTTCTGTCATTTTTCCAAGTGGTGGAGCCATGATTTTTTTTTTCTATAAAATGCATCTTCTTTGTGAGGGTAGGAAGTGCATGGATCTTCCTCTCCTTCTTGAAACCTTCTATAGCTTTCACTGCAACCTTCTTCTCCTTGAAACCCTCTAGGAGTTTCATTCTCTTCATCTTTCTCCTTTGTCTGTCTATCCTCTTCGAAGGGGCTCTTCATGGATCTGGAGTATGATGAGGTAAAACTCATATTTTTCAACATTATGAACTCTGATTCTTTGCTGTAAAGTTCCCTCTTCAGGAATATCAAAATTCTATTCCAGAGATTGACTACAGGGGCATTTATTGGATATGTCACCTTTGAAGAAAGGATGAGATCCAGAGGCTACCTGGCCATCTGCAGAATCTTTCTATAGAGTTTGAAATATTCCCCTTTAGGGATTCAGCACTTTGGCTTGAATCCACAGGTTGAGCCAAAGATCATGCTCTGATACCACTGTAATGTTCCAAATCTGGAAATTAAGAAATATTTGACAAAATATTGATTATGAAGCATTAAAAAAATCTCATAACAGATGTTATAATGTAAATCCTTCAGTAAATACAACAACAGAAACCTTATACAATATTTTATTGACCAAAAGGTGGGGAAAAGTGATTATTTTTTCCCTAAAATGAGTGTATTCAGAAATATACGTAAAATTAAGGGAAATCGTGGGAGGTTATTTTATATTAGGTTATGAGGGACCTATGATCCAAATTTCAGCTCAAAAAAATCATTATAGATAAGTTAAACAGTTCCTCCTTCCCAAACTAGGCTTAAAAACCCCGATTTCCCATGGCTTTGAGTATGCAGAAATTGGATGAAACATGTAGAGCATAATTTCTGAGGGTTTTAAATAAAATAATTCTGGAACATCAGTATGTAAGCTTAGAATATGAATCATATGGTTTACATTAGGAAAAACAGAGATTTACACAAAGAAAGGCCTCCAAATGAGGTGCTGCAACCATGCAATGAGACAGAAGAGCTGAATAGCATAATTTACAGGTGGCTAAAGCAGTGTTTCATTATATTTTATATCTACAATAGATATGAATAGGAAATCACAGATCAGAATAGGATCTATATTCAAAAAGAGCTTTTTAGTACATTCCCCTTGGGGATCTTAGCAAAAGATGAATAACAATGAATAGATCTGAGATCTACACCATAGATCTGCAGTAATATTCAGAAATTTATGAAGAATATGATGCACAACAGATCAGATCTGAAATAGGACATGGACTGGTTGGCCAATCCACGGATCACCTCAGTGAAGGAAAGGAGCCCTTTCACCAGAGATCTCTCCTCCAAACTGATGCAAAACCCACACTGCAACTCTGCCTGCAAAAATGACGTAGTTTCTAAAGCTAACTATGCAGATGAAGTAAAATACACTTTGGCCTCATGCCAAGATAAGAATCTGAAGCTCTGGTGATCTAGAACACTCTTGCCAATGGGTTAGAAGACTTTCCCAGTGAAAAGAGGGGCTAGATATGCATAGATTTGAGAAGATATATCTTCCACTTGCTGCAACTCACTTAGACAATGGAAACCCTCACTAGATTTACACTGCCAAAGAGAGATGGAGCTTGGCCAATGCCAGATAGTGGACAAATGCAGCACAATCTCCTCCAAGAGACCCTCAAGGAAGGAGGAGGAATTCCTAAACAGAAAATTCCTCTCTCTAGCTAAACAGCCACGAGAGTTTGAGTTGCTCAAGCAATCTCAAAATAAAATGATCATCAACAACCTTTTCCTTGAGCCGTCTCCTTCGTTTTATAAGATGAAGATGTGAAAAACCCTAAACCACCTCAAATGAATTAACCCCTTTGACATGGGATCCTCCTTCTAGAACTGTGCTGGGTCTTCAAAGTGGTTCAATGTATCTGGTATACTTGGTGATTTGGTCCTGTTGACTTGGTCAAATAGCTCAAATCCTATTCACACACAAGTGGATTTTATTGAGAAAGCCCCGATTTGTCTCTGTTCACACTGGGCACTGATTTATTTTTATGTTTTAGGAGTTTTTCATTTCCTCCTTTACATTTTATTCATCAATAAATAAAATTAAAAACATAGTGAAATGTTCCTATTAGCTTGGGCTAATTAGGAACATTACAGTGCAGTACAACTGTTGTGTGTATGATGCACATGTTGTATATTCAACGTTTTTACCTATGGTGATGTGTACATGTAACATATGTAGTATTGTGTACCTATGATGTTGTATGCATGTTGTATATATGTGTTGTTGTGTATATATTGCATATGCAATGTTAGGTATAGATGGTGCTATGTAGATGTTAGACATGCGGTGCTATGTAAATATCATACTATGCACATGTTGGATATGCATTGTTTTGTGCATATGGTTTTGTTCGCATGTTGGATATGCAATGCTATGTACATATGGTGTTGTCTACATGTTGTACATATGATGTTGGGTGCATGATTGTACACATGGTGATATGTGAATGTGGTGCTGTGTAGATGTTGTACATGTGGTGTTGTGTGCAGATTGTGCCGTGTACATGTCGTGCACGTGGAGTTGTTTACATGTTGTGTTGTGTACATATCATGCATGTGGTGTTGTGTACATTTGATACTGTGTACACATTATATGGGTGGTTTGATGTAAATTTGGCGTTGTGTACACATTGTGCAGGTGGTGCCGTGTACATGTGATGTTGTGCACACATTGTGCAAACAGTGTTGTGTAGAGATGGTATTATGTACATGTTGTGTATATGGTACTAGTATACATGTGGTATTGTGTGCATGCCATACATGTGTGGCGAGCATGTAGTACAATGTATATGCATGGTGTAGTCGTGGTATCGTGACATGTGCATTAATTTTGTTGTACTCTGTATATGTATATGTATTGTAGACTAGGTGTAGGTGTATGTGTTGAATGCCGGTGTAGGCATATGTATTGTGTTGTATTATACACCAAGTGTAGGTGTATGTGTCATATGCCTAGTGTTGGTGTATATATGTGCTTTGTTGTACAACAGGTGTAGTTGTATGTGTTGTGTTCCATGTCAGGTGTGGGTCTGTGTATTGTATGGTGTTTTATGTCATATGTGGGTGTACATGTTGTGATGTACACTATGTGTATGTGTACGTGATTTAAGATAAGAAAATGCATTGGGTATTTTCTAGATGTGGAAACCGATCAGGTGTGTGTACAAAAATAACAAAGGCAAAAGTAAGGACCAATGAAGGATAAGTATTGAAATTTTATTTCAGCTTTATTATGCATGTGATTTGTGATTCTAACTTATGATGGCTACATTTGATTTATGATTATGGTTTATGGTGGTTTCATGTGATTCATGATTTTAATTTGTGGTGGTTGTGTTTTGAGATAACTAGATGTGATATGTTTATACATGATGATATGATCAAACATCCAGTTTGACTTGTTGTGATGGGAACTAAACAGGATTGAAAGTGTACCTTATTGACGAGCTACCAATGAGGTATGATTTGAAGTTATTTCAATTTATTTTGAATATAATTGAAGTTATGTGGTTGGTATAGGAAGCACGAAAATTCTTTGTCGGGTGGTTTAAATTATCTGCAAGAATTAGTAGCAGCAATAAAAGAAATTAAAACAGGAAGCAGTGTGATGGTAAATCACTTCAGGAGTAGGGCCATTATGGGACACTCGTACCCAATAGTGTCCATTGATTTCCATGAGCATGATATGACTGGTATGATGGTTTTGAGGTAGGTGTATGCCTTAGCTTTCATATCTTCTAATGCGAGGAAGCCTTGCCAAGGGATGGACTGCCCAGGGTGGGGTTGCCAATGGAACCTGGAAGGTGTGTGACTGCATAGAAGGGGGTGACTGGATTTCCGGAGGGATTGTGTAATATAGAAGGGAAGGTTGAGGATGGATTTTTTTTGGTCATTATCATTTCTAGATGGAATCATATGCACATTGGGAGTGCGCCCTAGAATAATGAGCCGATAACTATTCGCTGAGGGTACAATAGCACAAGATTGTAGCATTGAACACTGGATGCAGATTTAACTTTGGCTGTGGATTCTGGACTTCCTGGGAATGAAGTTAACCCTGGTACTTTGAGAGTGGAGGTGTGATCCTCTGGATTCCCTTGTTGATGATATGAGAATCGTATCCTTTTATTTGTTGGTTGATAAAATGTGTATATGTGTATATTATTGTAAATACTGTATTGAGATGGTTTATAAAGCTCTACAACCAGTATTGTTATTTGTTGGTTGAAGAAAATGTTCTTAGGTATATGTGGTTGTTAATGTAAATACCATAATGATCTGTGTTATAAAGCTCCAGTAAACGATATGATTGTCATGTTTTAGCATATGGTCATTGTAAATACTGCAACGAGCTATGTTATAAAGCTCCATGGGCAGTATGTTTTGTTTTTAGAAGTTTGTTGTTTGTAGGTATCATTGAACACCGAGGAAGGTGTTCCCCCAAGGGGGGAGGGTTCTGTAACAATCCTCGTAAAAATTCATGTAAAAATATATAAGACCACGGTGGATGGGACACACATTCCAAGCTAAATGGTGGGAAAAAAATCCTAGTTGGTGTTCATTCAGTTTATTATGGATAAAGAAAATTGGAAAATGAAATGACAAAGGAATTGGAAATACATGATGCATTAATTGGAATTTTATTTATGAAAATAAATAAAATTAGGAGAAAAGGAAGGTGAAAGGTCACTGGTTGCATGTGAGGAAGAAAATGAAGGAAAATAATGGAAAATGAAGAAAATAGAGGCCTAATTAATAAAAAGGCTTCTGAGGATTAGTTGGTAAGCTTTTGTTCAGTACAATTTTGGATTTCTACAACATAGGTAAGATGGGAAGTTTCTCCATTGTAGACTTGTTGGTCCTACCTTATTTTTGGGTTTAGATTAGATTGAGTAGGAATTTGGGGTTTCTTAGGTGGATTTTTTTAGGGTAGTTATTGTTAAGGAGTAGGAAGAGTTAAGGAAGGTGGCTAAGATACCTATGTCCTCCATCCATGTGATGGATTAATTAATTGGGGAGGTTGGTGCTGATATGGTTGGAAAGAAGGAATGGTAGGTTGAAGAGGATAGGGCCAAGGAGAAGGCTTGAACCATGCTGAGTTATTTGGAGGATACCATAAATGGAAAGGAGCATTAAAAATTGTATTAAAATAAGGAAGATAATTTACATATTTCATACCTTGTTGATATGTCCTTGGGTCTTGTGGCCTCCTTTCGCTAAAAAAAAGCAAAGTTTCTCCATGCCTCCTTCTGCTCCCTGATACACTGATTTCATAATTGTAAGAGATGAGAATTTTTCAATTGGATGATTTTCCTCTCACATAGAGAAGATTTCTATAATATTCAATGGGCACTCATTTCTAGGGTTACTCTTAGTGCATCTAGGGTAAAATATGGCTAAGGTCCTTTCCGCCTCTTCTTGTTTTTTATTAATTTTCATTGTGTCCATTTGCAATGAAAAAGTATGTAAAATTTTTCTTTTAAAATCGTCTAACATACTTCCTATTTCATTCTTTATGGATAGGTAGAAGGTGAATAATTTACCAATTTTTGGCTGGATCTACTCTTTTCCTTGCAATACTAGAGTGGTTATTGAATAATGTATTGATGTATTCATAATTGGGCTGATATATATATATATATATATATATATATATATATATATATATATATATATATATCCATTAGATAACATGTTGAGGGTCTCCATAAACTCTTCTCTGAATCCTCAAAGTAATTATAGATTCATTGATTCAGGATCAAGGTTGCAATTAGCTCTCCTATAGCTTAGCTGAAATATTTCTTCAGATTCATCTAGGGATTCATCTGGCCCTTGAGTCACCTTGTAGATTTCTTCTTTTTTGTCCCTTTCCATGTAATATTCTTTATATTTTGTGTTGAATGGTTTCTACATCTAAACCTATGTAGTAAGTCAAAGCTAAAATGGAGAGATGATGGCTCAACTAACCAAACATGTATCATCTTCTTCTCAGACCATATTTATTCCAACAATGGACCTATAGAATAACCAACTCAATCTTTCATTATTGCATTCTACTGCTCAATTACTCCCCATAGGGGTTGAGTTTAAAACTGTGGACTTATCCATCAACACTACAGATGTCCCTCTGCATGACAAGATTAATTTACATAAGCAGACTGGTGAGATGATATATCATGCTTTGAGTAAGGCCTCATTTCCAACCAACAAAGCGAGGAAATTTCTAAAAATTGCCTCTAACAAAATCAACCAATAAAAGGCACATTATAGGGCCTTTTATGTACAAAATTAGGGTTTGAAGTAGTTGATCATCAAATTGGGTGTTAACCTAGAGGACAAAGAGGTAATTAAATCACTAATACAAGGAACAAAGGTGGAAGTCTGGTTGTTAAAACATAAGCTAAAGATGCCTAAAATAGAGCCTGTGCACACTGTTGAAGTAGTTTATGTGGAGAAAGGAAAGGAAAAAATAACCCTTCAGTGGATTGATAGGAACAAAGAGGTAGCATCCTTGAAGGAGAAGGTTCAAGATCTATAACACACTCTTAGAGATCATGATTGCACAATTGTAGTTTCTAGTGAACCATATGATCCTTCAGAAAATATAACAAAGGTGATGGATGATCTTACCATGTTTGAGAAAGAAACAAAAAAACTTCAAGATCAAATCACCTTGCTTCAAGCAGAGTTAGATACTAAGGAAAAGCAATTAAAATTAGCTAAATTGGAGGCATAAAAAACTTCTGAAAAGTACAAGACAACTCAGGAGGAGGTAAAGGAGTTAAAAAGTAGGCTAAAAGGGATTATGTCCCTAATTGATGCTAGATAGGTCATTTGGTGTTATAGCAGTATTTTCCACCTCTGTATACTTGATGCTCCGAGTTATGGCCTTGGGTATCCCTTTCCCTTCATACTTGGTCCTTTACCTAAAAAATATTATTTTTAATTCCATATGTGATTCTTCCCTCTCCAAAGCACGTGCACACACAGGTCTAGCTATACCCAATCCGTGTATATAATTTGAAATATGAAAAAATATAAAATTCTCTATTTTCTAGGTGGGGTTTACAAGTTACACCGAAATCCTACCTATAGAAGCCCGTGGCATAACTATATCCCAACTGAAACAACTATTTTGAGGTGGTATAAATACACCTCATGGGAAGGCCTTAAGGGGAGACAGAGATATGTATTGATATTATAGCCATTTAGTCCCTGATCAAGTATGATTTATCCCTGTGCCTCCTGCACTTCCCAGATTGTGGAAACCCTTGTTTCCCTCATAGAGATGTTCATTCCTCTTATATGACATCCATGCATATGCTTTTGGAAGGATATTGTTGAGGCTTGGGATGGACGAATCCGGAGGATGGTTTCTCTTGGAGCCGTGGTTGAATCAGGTGGTATTCCTCCACACACCTTTGTATTCATCAATAAAGAAGCTCTATCCCATTCTTTATGTTCATGATTTTAATGATTTATATATGTTAGGATCCTATTATGAATGATTTCATGTTATTTTCCTTATAAAATTATATGATCTAACACTAACATCTTGAACATGCTTTCACTTATTACTAGTATATGTGATTTTCTTGAGTGAGTTACATGTTTTGGAGCACTAGGAGAAGCATAGGGTTTGAAACCTATGGGATCGCCTTCAAAAATAGGACCTAGGGGTACTACCCCTTCTTCCCACTTTACTAGTTTAAGCATTAGGACTATAAATTTGTATGCTTCTTGTTGTTGTATGCTTCTTGATCTATTGGGGCTCCCAACCTAGACCCCAGTGTACTTCATCCTGTAACATAATTGGCAACTCCACTGGGGATTCCATTCTCATAATTCCTAGTTTGCGTTGTTTCACTCTGGATCTAGGTTTTCTTTTTTGTTTGATCACTTTTCCAACTTCTTTGATTCATTATCAATCTAGGAAAAAGTTCTGATCTTTTGGATCAGGCTTGGAATTTTAATTTTTTCTTTAATACCCTTTTTATACGCGCTTTCTAGTTTACACAGTCATAGATACATGCATTTTTTTCCAAAGAAACACACGTCAAGTGTTTCCTTGTGCACAATTGTGTATACACATAGGTTTATCACTGTCAAGACGCTTATTGCCATTTTTAAATGAAATTGTTAGAGTTTGAGTCCAGTAAAGCCTTTTTCCTGCTGTTGGTTACTTTTTTTTAATCATTTATTTTATTGGAAAGTGTTTCTTTTTGCAATTTGTCAATTTCCTCTCTTTCTTGGTGAAAAACCTAGTCAACCTAGGGTTTTCCCTTTTGGTGAAGTTTCATTTTTTGTGTTTGGGACGAGGGATTCTTGCTGAAGTTATTAGTTGTTCTAAGTATTTGTAATAGTGAGTTAGTGTTAATTTTATCATGCCTAACCTTCTTATTACTTCACCTTTTCTTTCCTTTCATCGACTTTCTTTGTTTTTCTTGTTTTTTTTAGAAAGGTACTTCTGGAAATCTTGAAGAGTTTTCTTGATTTTCTTGGATTTTTCTTGTTTGCTGAAGTTCTGTGTTGCTGGTTAGGTCATTTATTTGAGTGTGTAACCTCTTTCCACTTATTAATTCTTATCATGCAAATTATTTTTATGGCTTAAGGTATTTTAGGCATCTTTTTTTTACTCAATTTGGTGATCTTGAGTTTTTTGGGTAGTTTTTTTTCTTTCTCAAAGAATTCCTTGCATCCTTAAAAAAAAAGACATAAAAAACATCTTTTTTTACCTCTTCTTTTTCTTTTGTTTTTATTTTAAGGATTTCTTGTCGTTTTTTAGCAGGTGCAAAGCTTTTCATTTGGTCAAATTTGCTTGGTTTTGGAAGAAGTTCTTGTTTGAATTTGCCCCTTTTTGTATCAAGTTCTTGAAATATTTGTTGGGAGAAGTTCTTGTTTGAATTTGTCCTTATTTTTGTCCAGTTTTTGACCTCTTTATTGGGAAACACATTTTCTTGTTTTTTAGAGTAATCCTAGAATCTTCCATTATGCATTTGTAGTTTGCATTAGGATAGCTGCACTGTAGCCATTTTTAGTCTTTTTGTAGATTTTGAGTGTGTGAGCGTGTATTTTGAAAAGAAAATAATTTTTTTTTGCTTTCATTAGTTTGTTCATAGTTCCCTTTGTAGAAGTCTCTTTTAATCGAAGGAAAAAGTCGCATTTTTCATGTAACTTGGTTTCAATTGATTTTTCCTTGATTCCCTAACACCATAAGTTCCACCTCCATCTCACCCCTGACTTAAAGAACAAAATTTATAATCAAGCGATAAAATATAAAATGAACTAGAATTTTTTTTATTTGTCATTAAATACATCAACTAGTCTAGGTCATTAAGGCCTTGGAATAGGTGTGTGGAGAGTTAAATCTCCAAGGCCACTTTGAATTTAAACTTAGAATTTGATTAAAAGAGTGAAACCTAGTGTCATTAAGTTGTCCGGGAAAGCTCTTGTAAAAAATGAGTCAAGCACGAGGGCGAGTGAAAGTAGGGAAGAGAGATACCCCTTCTCCTACTAATTGAATCTCGACCAAAGACTGTTCTTCTCGGCTCCCGATACGAACTGGTGACCTTAGTTTCCATTCCTAGGTATTGCATAAGTTACTGCGCAGGTGGGGGGAATACCCATGGTACCTGAGGCAGAAATTGCATCACGTTCATTAGTACTTCTAGAGGGTGCCCTTGTGAAGCTCGACTACTTGCACTGGCAAAGGATTTTTCTGGAGGTCAACGTAACTACTTCTGTTACCTTCACTAATAGGCATGGGGTATAATTACCCCAAAATATTTTCGAAAGGTCGTTATATATTCAGTTTCTTGTATTTTGGTGTCTGGTCCTAATCACCCAGAGTGGAAATACCTGAGAGTTTCTTGATTGGTTTCATATTTAGGGACATTTTTAGAGAGTGCTCTTTGCTCCTAGACTGTCACAGCTTTACAATTTTTTGAGTCTGTATAAGTTTTCTTAGTAATTAAAAGTGGCTAATCGATTAGTTCATCAATCCAGGAGGCTTTGTGGGCTCTCACCTATAAGTGGTGAGCCTTCTCCTAGAAGGTGTAGGAGAAATTTTACTGGTGATTTTCAATCAGTAGCAGTGAACACATTGGAAAATGATCCACCGCTTGGGGCTATAGTTTTACAGGTTGATCCTAGTGTAACTCATTATTTAGAGAGGATTAATGCACTCCTTTCTAGGGTTCATTTTCTATTGGAAGAAGTTGAGGCTGAAGAGATTTATGGACCTCCAGTTATTCCTTATTCACTTTTTCCTCCTGATTTTCTAGGCGTTATATTATACATTGGACCCTGACTCACAGGCCGACAAGCCCTGCTGTTTCTCCTTCTTTTATTTTGATGACCACTGCTGGTAACACAATTTTTACTATGAGTACTTCTAGTGTGCATACTCCTCTTTCGATATAAGGAGGAGGTAGAATTGCTATATCAATTATCATTCTTAGTATTGCAATATTTTTCTCTACCTCCATTCCATATTCAAGTGGGGCCACCCAATATTTTGCTTCCCACACTGGTTCATTTTCATTTTGGATGCCTTCTAGTGCAATTCTCTCATTTCCTTTCACCATTTCATCTTTTGTCTCCACACCTATGTCTTCTATGGCTAGTGGTTCAACATCTTTTCAGGGTTTTCCCTTTGGCAGCAGTCATATCCCTCATTCTAACACTTCCTTAGGTTCTTTTCCTTTCTTCGTACAAGGTTAAGGTTTCAATATTTTTAAAGTAGGTCAACGTTTCAATCCTTTTCAAGGCTGGAACCCTTATTTTGGTGGTTTAGGAACTGTGAATTAATTTGTGTCTGGTCAATAGAGGAACATGCCTTTCTCCTCCATAGGAACTTCTCAAGGGTTTTCTCCCTTCGACAATGTGTGGAACCCTTACCAAGGGCTTTCATCTCCTTTTAATACTTCGATTAGAGGAAAAATTCTTGGTTATGGCAACCCTTTGACAGGAGGAGGTCCTAATCCAAATTTATGTGGACAACAATATTTATCTTATGGTTTAGTGTCTTCTACGAGCAATCCTTGGCTACCTGGTGCCTCAGAAAATATAGGTTATTCTTTTCAAAATTTTGGGAATACCTCTCATGGTGGGTGGAATTCTCAAGGTCCTTTGCGCTTACCATTCCTGGAAACCCTGAATTTTCTAGATCTTTTGAAATTTACTAATGATCCAATTCGATATAGCCCAGATTAGCCTCTGATTCCTACTAAGCTTCCATCAGGCATTCCAAAATTTGAAGGGAATACTGGAGAGGATCCAGTTGATCATGTAACATATTTCCATTTATGGTGCTCATCTAACTCCCTTATTAATGATTCAATTAGGTTGAGATTGTTTCAACGCACCTTGAGCGAGAATGCTACTAAGTGGTAAATATAGCTTATTAGGAATACCTTTGCTTCATTTGGTGAATTGGATACTATGTTCTTGAATCATTTTCAGTTACCAGTTTGGTATGATGCTGGAACTGAGCTATTGGCCGACTTCTAACAAGATAAGGCAACTCACATTTCTAACCATATTTAGGAATGGTGAAGAAGGAAGAGGCTCATTAAAGCCTATATTCCCAAGGAATTCCTTTTGGAATGGTTCTTAAAATATTTACAGTCAGAAATATCAAAGGATGTATCACTTTCTAGGGTATTTACTGAAGAGAAGGCTATCTATAGAGCCTAGCAATTAGAACTTATATATTCTTAGTCTGGGATTCTTAATAATATTTTTCCATATGCTCCTCGATCTAAGATATATTTAGCCAAACCGAAGCCAAGTCCTCATGCTGATGGGAAATTCTGGTCAATCGATAACAATACGGCTACCCTCTTAAATTAATTTCAGAAATTATCTTTACAAACAACTTCCTCAATTTAAGCATCGTCATCAGTGTCTATGCCTTCCCAACCATTAAATATTAATGTTGTCCAATCCTCTAACCCCAAAGGAAACCAACAATCTAATGGGAAGAAGAAAGGGAATAATAATAAAAAGGATAAGGATGGCAAGGATAATGTAAAAAAACCAACAATAATGTCAGGGAGGGTGAGAACGAGTTGAAAAATAAAGTTAATTTTCCTTGAAAATTGCACACTACGGACCATCTCACTCATATTTTCCCTAAGGTTCACGATGCTCAGTGGTTTTTGGCTGAATAGGGTTCTTATAGCTCCCAGGCTATCCTGACTAACCATTTTCCCCAAGGGCAACAAATTATTACTAGGGCGAATGTGAATACTGGAGCTCCCACAGGGGGAAACCAGGAGGGGAAAAATCCATAAAATGTATACATGAAGAGTGCTCATGTTGATGTTTCAACGAGGTCACGTGATTATGGTTAATTAGAATCATCTAAGGCTAAGTCCACTCTTGATGTTTCAGATCCACTTCATATTGAGAGGTATGCAGTTGAGCCTATACCTCGAATGCCTAAAGGATTTTCTAAATGTTCATTGATTAACCCTAATACCAAGGCAGTGCAGAACTAATAGACTATCCCAGCACAAAGGATTGTGCTGCTCACTGTGATTAGGGCAGTAGATCCAAAAAACTATCTTATGATTACATTTTACATGTCAAATCTTAAGAATGCACTTCCTCATCATATGGTTTTTCAAATTACATCTACACATTGAAAGATCAACATTTTTTGAGCTATAGTTAATGAAGGAGCTTCCCCATGTGTCTTGTCCATTTCATGTTGGAAAGCGATGGGATATCCTCAATCCATTCCTTCACCTACTCCCTTGACTACATTTCATGATCATTCTCACAGGTCACATGGAATCGTTCCAACCTTTCCCATCTATGCTAGGGGAAAGGCGCTCAATATCTAGGTATAAATAGTCAATGTTGATTTCGACTATAACCTTCTATTGGGATGAAATTGGATTTATGAGATGGATGCCATTGTATCATCATTATTCTACATCCTATGTTTTCCCCATGAAGGGATATTTTTTTATTGTTAATCAGATGGATTATTCTCTGATATATTCCAATGTATCCTTTTATTCTATTGTTCCCTTGGTGAAGAATTCCAAGCATTAAGAATATAGGAGTCAATATGTATTCCTTGTTGATGGGTATGTTTGATCTTTCGCCTCCTATTGCTCATATAAATTCTATTTCATCATCCAAGGTTCCTTCCAAAAGAGAGTTCTTCCGAACTCATTATTTTTCAGATCCTTGACCCTTACCCTCTTCTACAACCACATTAGAAGAAGGGAAAGTGGGTGGAATGGCATATATTATGTCTACAGCTGAAATTTCTTATCAATTTATTGTTAACACTATAGGTTCTGATCCGACTCCTCTTTCGCCAGAGGATTTGGAAGAAGATGTGGCTTGGCTTGGACTCTTAACTTAACTTCTTCTTTGGACTACCTTGATACTATTTTACCATCTGAAGAGGAAATCATAGAAGCGATAATGGGTGTGGAAATACCATGGGATGATTTTCATCATTAATCATACTTTCTTCTAGACTTGCATGAATTAGAGTCAAGTTTATCTAGCCCTCCGTCAACTGGTCATGTTCACCAAATTCTAAATCCTCTGGCTCCAGAACAGATTTTTGCTGAAGGTAATATGTCCAGGGATCCCAATGTAACAGATAATGTTTTCATTAGAGCCGAGTTTTCCCCTGAAGAAATTCAAATATATACTGATATTTTCAAATAATTCTATGATGTGTTCACTTGGTCTTTTGAGGAAATGCCTAGAATTGATCCATCAATTTTCCAACATGTGATCAGGACTTATGAGAATGCTAAGGCTATACGACAAAATATTCAACCAGTAAACTCTAGGAAAGCAGTAGCTATCAAAGCCGATATTGAGAAGTTGCTTAAGGAGTGTTTTATATACCCTATTCCTTTAATTGAGTGGGTTTCAAATCTAGTCTTGGTTGAAAAGAAACAATCAATGATCTGTGTGTTCATAGACTTCATAGGTTTGAATAAGTCTTGTCCTCAAGATAATTTCCCCACACCCTTTATCGATGAGATTATCGATGAATGTGAAGGGGATGATATTTTCTCCTTCATGGACGACTTCTCAGGTTATAATCTAATTACTATCTGTCCTGAAGATCAACATTAGACAACTTTTATTTTCCCCTAGGTACCTTTGCATATAAAAAGATGACTTTTGGTATTAAAAATGCTGGAGCGACTTTCCAGTAGGACATGTATTATGATTTCCACAATATCAAGCATATCATCGAAGCTTATTTTGATGACATAACTGCTCATTTTAGAAAGAGAATTGATCATCCCCATCATCTTCGACTATTTTTCAAGAGATGTCGTTATTATAAAATCAGGTTGAAACTGAATAAGTGCATTTTTCACGGTCACATCTGGTCGGTTATTGAGGTTCACAGTGTATACTGAAGGGATTCTAATAGATCCTTTCAAGGTTGAGGAAATACTTCAGTTTTCTCCCCAATCTACCATTAGTTAACTTCATAGTCTCCCAGGAAAAGCCAATTTATTGTGGATATTCATCGTCAATTATGCTGAGATTCGAAGGGATTTATGAGATTTTTGAAAAAAGGAGTTCCATTCTTGTGGGATGACTTCGCTCAGCGCTCGTTCCATTCTTTGAAAAAAGCATTAACCTCTGCTCCTTTACCGATTCTACCCAATTATAGCAGGGATTTCCTCTTGTATCTCACTGCAGCAGAGTAAACCATAGGTATGGTTCTGGTTTAGGAAGACGACATTCTCTATAAGCATGTGATTTATTATCTAAGCCGAGGCTTGGTATGTCCTAAATTATGATACTCTCATGTCGAAAAGTTAGCTTTATCAGCTGTTCATGCTATCCAGCGACTTAGAAATTACATTCTACTTCACAAAACTTTTGTTTTGGAAACTTTCAATCCATTTCAATTTTAGAAAAGAGGAATAACCTGTTTCTGAGTTTTTTTTTTTTTTTTTTTTTTTTTTTTTTTTAAATAACCCAATGTTTCAGACTTCCTAAGTGAGTCCATCATCAGGGGTAGGCATCAAACGTTCTTTGAAATGTTGAGAGAAATAGAGCAAAAGAATGGAAGAATAAATAGTGACTTAAAAGGAGTTTTATAAAGGTCGGTTTGATTTTAGTTTAATCCAAATTTTAATTTAATTTAATTATAATTTATTTGAAATTAAGAGAAATTATGTAATTTATTTATAGAAATATGACAATGTTAAATTAATATATATAATTAATAAACTATTAATTTTAATTTGTTTATTATAATATAATTTAATTAAACTAGTTTATATGATTAAATAATTTACTGTTTTCTTTTGTTATAATTTAATTTAATTTTGTTTTAAATAATTCATATCATCAATTAATCTATTATTTAGTCTTAATTTAATTAACTTCTTTATTTATTTATTTATTTATTTTTTATTGAAAAACTGTTGTATTTATTTATTTATATATTTTAATTTCATTTTTATTAACTAATTTATATATGATGATGGTCTTATTATTAGTGACACCTGGAAACCCTTAATACAACAAAACCTCCCAAAAAACATGAAATCTAGTAACAAGTTGTAGTTAAAAAAATTTAAAATAAATAAATAAATAAAAGTAAATAAATAATAATAATAATAATAAATAATAATAAATAAATAAAATAAATAAATAAATAAAAAATAAATATATAAATTAGTTAATAAAAATGAAATTAAAATATATAAATAAATAAATACAACAAATTTTCAATTAAAAAAAAATAATAAAAAAAAATAATAATTGAGAGTGCAAACTTTTGTGATCCATAACAAATTAAAATATAAATCTTCCGGGAAATCACATAATAATTTTTCAGAACTGAAGATTTCCGGGAAGATTTATATTTTAATAAATAAATAAATTAATTAATAAGTTAATTAAATTAAAACTAAAGAATAGATTAATTGATGATATGAATTATTTAAAACAAAATTAAATTAAATTATAACAAAAGAAAACAGTAAATTATTTAATGATATAAATTAGTTTAATTAAATTATATTATAATAAACAAATTAAAATTAATATTTTATTAATTATATATATTAATTTAACATTGTCATATTTCTATAAAATAAATTACATAATTTCTCTTAATTTCAAATAAATTATAATTTAATTAAATTAAAATTTGGATTAAACTGAAATCAAACCGACCTTTATAAAACTCCTTTTAAGTCACTATTTATTCTTCCATTCTTTTGCTCTATTTCTCTCAACATTTCAAAGAACGTTTGATGCCTACCCCTGATGATGGACTCACTTAGGAAGTCCGAAACGTAGGGTTATTAAAAAAAAAAAAACTCAGAAACAACTTATTCCTCTTTTCTAAAATCTTTTTCACTTGTATGGATTCTCTTTTTAACACCATTTCAATTTGTTCGTAGTAGACGAGTGATTGGGGTAAAATATAATAGATGGATTGTTATTCTACAAGAATTTAATCTCGAGTCCTTGTCTACTAAATCCAATGAATCTTTAATATTCACAGAATTAATCTAGGAGTTTCCTTGAGGAGAAGAAATAGTTTATGAGGAATCATTCCTTGATGAAAATCTTTTCCTTATTTCTTCACAAGATCCTTGGTATGGGTATATTATTATATCTCTTCATACTTCGAAGTTTTCCCTCACTTTTTCAAAGGATGAGCGAAGAAAATTGCATCACTTGGTTAAAATCTATGTTATCATTGGTGACACTTTATATCGTCGCGAGGTTGATTAAATCCTTAGACGTTTCTTAACCTAAGAAGAAGCTGAGTTAGTGTTGAATGATTTCCACAATGGATCTTGTGGTGGTCATTTATCAGGGCTTGACACAACCCAAAAAAATCCACGTGTTGGGTATTTTTTGCCTTCGATATTTAAATATTGTGTTGAAGTGATCAAGAAATGGCATCCTTGTCAAGTCTATACTCGGAAGATGCACCCTCATCTAGCTCCCCTCTTTCTTGTTATTACTATTGGTCCATTCACAAAATGAGGAATCGATTTTAAAACTTGTAATCTGCCTTTGATTAGGGGGCATAAGTATATCATTGTAGCAATGGACTACTTCACTAAGTGGGTCGAGGCTATGCCTACCTTTGTGAATGATGGTGAAACAACAACCCTGTTTCTTTTCAGCCAAGTCATTTCTCATTTTGGTATTCCTAAAGAGATTGTCACTTACCATGGCAGTCATTTTTAAACTCTGTGATGGTTGAGTTTACTCTCAAGTTAGGTTTCCGGCAGGATAATTCGTCTCCTTATTATCCTTAGGCTAATGGGAAAGTGGAAGCTGTGAACAAATCCTTGAAGGTTATCCTACAAAGGAAATTTAATAAAGCTCAATCCAATTGGCACATTATGTTGTATCCTTATGGAATGCGAAATTCCTCCTCTTAAGCTAGCTATTGAACTTCTTCCAGACATGGCCAGTCTTGAAGAATGCCTTGTTTATTTGGAACGTTTTGATGAGCAACGTTGAGACGCAACCAAGATTAATGAAGCTCATAAGAAGAGGGTGAATGTTTAGTATGATAAGACTGTAGGGTTTTCTATGAAGGCGATCTTGTCCTGGTCTATGATCAAGACAAGGATGCCTTGGAGGTAGGTAAGTTTAAATCCACGTGTTATGATCTTTTCATCATTAAAAGAGTCTTGAAAAAGGGAGCATATAAATTGGTTGATTTTAATGGAAACGAGCTGGCAGAGCCCAGAAATGGGCTCTATCTTAAAAAGTATTATGCCTAGGCTTGTGCATATAATTTACTTTGGTTTTGTATATATTGTATTTTTTGTGCATATCTGTCTATCAATTTAATTGTGACGTCGATTTTTTTGATCTTCCTTGATAGGTATCTATGGATGATATGATATATTTAGGATTTGTCGATGGTGCTAGTTGCATACCCAGAATTTGTCTTCCACGGCTTGGGTAATTTACCATACATCCGATCAATTGTTAGTCTCAAGGGGCATATTTATCGGTCCTACTTCGCATAATGTGGTCGAATATACTGATGTTGTTAATCTACTATCTGAAGCAATATCTCTTGGTGTTGGTTCGTTATTAGTATACTTTTATTCACAAATGGTGGTGTCTCAAATGAATAACATATATTGTGTCAGGGATCATTATTTATATCACTGATTTCTGAGAGTGCGTTTATTACAGAGATCATTTAATTTCATTACATTTATTCATATTCCATGATCAAAAAACACATTTTTTGATTCATTAGCTAATCAATCATTATATTGGAATATAATTCATTCATCACATTAAAAATAAAAAATAATCAATCATCATTTGTATATATGAGAGTCACATCATGAAACTGTTTGTATATAGATAAGAGTCACATGTTAAAAATGCTATACAAAATTGGGACAAAAACGCCCTATAAAATTAGGGCTTATGCCCGATCATGTCTATCACAAAAAAGATGTAGTCATCCTAACTCTATGTTTGAGGGCCCTGCCCTGGATGAGCATCCAACAAAAAGACTATGGCAGTTGCCACACGTCGGAAAAGTCGCACCCACTCCCATGCTAATCTAACCATGCACCTCTGCAGAGCCTCTAGTATATCCTCCACTACAACCATAGGCACTTGGTAGGTTAAACCCTCCAGGTTCCTTTTTATAGGATGAAGGAATCTCTCAGTGTCAGTTTCAACATTTTCCAAGTCTCTTTCGTGGTGCCTATGCCTCGGTAGATCCTTAGGTCTTAATGGTCCAACATCTGTGTCATTATTAATAATTTTGTCTTATAAAAAAGAATTTCATTTCACATTTTTTAAAATCCCGAAAAAAAATAAAAAATCAAATGGTATCAAAATCTTAAAAACAATCTTACCAATGGCTCCCCATGTAGCACCGGGTGGAAGCAACAAATTTGAATTTTCTCTGAAGTCCATGACTACATAGGGGTATTCCTCAATGGCAACAAATTTTTCTCCCCACCAAAGGAAAAACTCGTCATCAAAGGTAGTCTTAGGGACATCGCCACCCCCTAGTCTTTTCATCAAGTCAACCCACCTTGATATGTGTGGATCTCTTGGGCTACTGATAGTTGAAATCACCTTGGATTGAAGCCCTAGTAATCTCTCAAAAATGAAAGTACAAAGGATTGCAGCATATCCAAAGTACTTGGTATTTTTCTTCTAAATAGAAGTTAAATTCTTTTTTAGTTTGGTTAGTAGAGATGTGCACCAGTCATATAATGTGGTTAGGAAATTTGTTTCCAAACTCATTGTAGCACATGATTCTTGATGCAAAGATGTTGATCCAGCTACCCTACAAATTGTGAAAAGAAGGATTATCATGTGTATTCCCTCTACATATCTGAGCGGGATCTGAGTCCCTACCTTCTGGGTATCTTTTGAATAGTAGAGGCAAATGTAGTCATCCACATTGAGACCTCCTGGGGCCTTCCCTAGTAATTTTACTGGCTCTAATTTTTAGGGAATACTAGTGATGAAGTATATATCCTCTACCTTGATTTGCAAGGGCATTTGATCAATCATAAATGCATCCTCTTTTGCATCCCAGTAATTTAAAATAATTTCAGGAAATATTTTATTTGTTTTCATGTTTGATATTTTGAAGAATTTCAATAAACCACATCCTCTAAGGGAATCCAATGCCAATGGATCTTCCATCACTTCATTTTCAATGACACTATGTTCCCTTTCTCTCCAGCTGATAGACATCCTGTATCATTCAATATTTTCATTTCACTAAAACCATGTTTCCAAAAATTGCGCTGTGCATACGCGGGTTACTTTCATACATAGTTTCATGTACATGCGACTTCCATATGATCAACCTGCGTATATGTAGAGGCTAAATATAAAATGGAATTCCTACAGTCAAATCACTTGGAAATTACTTGAAATGATTAAGAAATTCACTAAGAATATGATTGAGAGGATTACCTGGAAGATTCGTGGTGATCCGGCTGAGAAATTGGGTGGATTGAGGTTGATTTTTTTCTCCAAATATTTTTTATCCAAATTCCCAATGCACAAATGACACATGTAAGTCAAAAAGGTGTATTTATACTGAAATTTCAAAATTTTCAAAAACCCACTTTTATGCAGTTTGTGTCTATTTATTAAACTTTATGACCTTTTTGGCTTTCAAGTGCTAGGATAGGTTTTTTTTCAGGGAAAATTGAAGGCTTTGAGACATTTTTTACCACTTCAATTCCATGACCGATGACTCGTCATGGCAAGTATCATTTTTAGAATTGGAATATAGGTTATGGAAAACCACTTTTCTGTTGCATTCTACATTCTAGCCTCCATACTGCGATATGTTTCCATAGGGTCGATCCCATCATGTTATGATTATTAAAACCATTTTCACTCCCTGACTTATAAAATCATGAAATGATGGTAGAGCCATCCTTTATATGGGCTTCCTATTTAGATCCTCACTAGCATATGTTGCCCATGCTGAAAAAACTGCGTTGGCTCAAGAGTCCTCTTTAGTCCCGCCATGACCTTTGCGATGAAGCTTCATTCTCCTTCTTCTTCACTATCTTTCTGGATTTATACCCTAGAGGCTCCCTCTTGTTGATTTGTTCTGCTAGATTGCATGTTGACTATTTTAATCCTTTGGTGTTAAGCCGACTTCACTTGGACTCTTGTATAATCCACTTTTTGACCATGTCTTTCTGCAAAATCAGCCTTGTGGTCACTTAACATCTACAACTTGACACCCTTTGCCCATGGAGAGAGCATTCCCTTGAGTTTCATTCACCAGTTTCACCATATTGCATTGAGTATAGGAGTGTTCCAATCCCAGGAACTAACACATATGTATCTCGACACTCGTCCTATCCACTATCTATAGGAATTATTTTATTCCTTTTTAGGTTTTTAATATGAAAAATACAAAAAATATATATATTTAAAGAAGAGTGGGAACGAGAATTTACTTCCATAATTGATGGAAGCTAGAGTCAATTGTGTTGTCCTTGAACAAAGCACAAAAAGTGAAGTATTTTCTACATTGGGATGGGCTTTAGGTTGACTTAGGAGAGCCATAACCTTGTTATTGAGTCAATAATCCCTCGATTGGTTATCTCTTCCAATCACATAGAGGGTTTGTTTATGCCTCTTGCATGAAAAATTTATACAGAGTTATCATATGTTGACATATAGTCACATTTGAGTCATACTTTTGTTCAAGGGAATTAAACATGAGTCGACCTTTCTGCGGTGTCTCTTGACTCATTTTTCAATTGGCCATACTCGGTCTGTCAGAGTTATGTACTATCACATCATCTATTTGGTCCTTTTCTCGTGCTAGTTAAGAAGGTCTAAATTGACTTATTTTTGGCGGGGTTGTTCTTATCGAATTTGAAAAATTGCTCTGAGAGTAGGCCTAGAGTCGCACCCTAGCCCTATTTCCATCAATGATAGGTGACCTTGTACTCAACCTAAATCAACATCATGGTTCTTTGACTGAGTAGTTTCCCTTGTGTTCAACGTCAACTTTAATTATCACACATTAGGATTCATGCAGTACCTTGGTTTCCATTTGACCCTATTGGTGGATTCCTCACCTTTGTGTTAGCTTTCATTATTGGTTGGCTTAGAGGGTTTCTGTCGTGCACTAAACACATTTTTTGTACACTAGAAATGTGCTTCAAGTTGGTTACTTCATCTTTATTCATCTGATTCCTTCCAAATTATGGGCCTTCAGGTTACACTGACACTGGATTAATGTGGGATGCCTTAATGCCTTCCTTCTAGTAGATATTTTCCCATCGACTCCAACTCATTGCTCTGGGGACAAGGTCTAGAGTCATTTTTCAGTAACTTAGGGTTTGTAGTCATTAGTGGCAGACTCCTTCGCTATCGATAATGAGAATAAATCAATGTCTCCTGATTGGTAAATCCTCTCAAGTGTTTGACTTCAACTCACTTATTCACACATGTTAGATTGTATTGGGGTACCTTGAGTCTCATCATCATTATCAGTGAGTTGTATTGTGTTTGTTAATGGTATACATCAATGACTTGTAATGCAACGATTTCTCACATGGTCCACTTCAGCTCATTTATTCTAATTGTGTAGAAATGTAACATGGTGATCATTGAAGCCCTCAGTTTTACATCAGCATGTTGGTTTATTTGAAAACTCCTTCAATTTTCTTCCAGTGACACCATCCACCTTATATGTTGTAGTTCATCACAATAGCATCTTATATGTTGGCACCCGAGTTGCGTGTAGTACCATTATTCCACTCTTTATGACTTGGTACTTGGAGGTTCAGTTATATGACTTCAGTGATAAGCTATCTTTCTCAGGATCATCAATCAGTTCTTCTATATGTGATACTATGACATGACCTTGATATGTACTTTTGAGGTTGTAATCAAATGATCCACTATGTACTTAGAAATTTATTTTTCACTTGTATACATATTGGATATGCTCCATAATTGATATGCAGACATGATTTACTTTCACTGAGCATGAGTATGCCCGCCTCAGACACAATCTTACTTTCTGATCTCTTCCATTGGTTTTTGGAAGGATGAAATATAGTGAACTCCTCCCAAGTCCTTGCATGATTCTTCTTATACACTTAATACATTTCAGCCATTATGTACCCCTTATGACCTCATATATTAGGGGGCATCTGTTATAGCATCATTTTCCACCTCTATATAATTTATGCTTTGAGTTATGGCCTTGGGCATCCCTTTCCCTTTAGACTTGGTCCTTTACCTCAATTTTTTTTTTTTTTTTGAATTCCATATTTGATTTTTCCCTCTCCAAAGCGCATTCACACGTGGGTCCAGTTATACCCAACCTGTGTATATAATTTGAAATATGAAAAAAAAATTCTTCCCTATTTTTTTGGTGGGGTTTATGGGTTACACCATAAGCCTACCTAAAGAAGCATGTGGCCTAACTATATCCCAACTGAAAAAAATGTTTTTAGGTGGTATAAATACACCTCATTGGAAGGCCTTAAGGGGAGAGAGAGATAGGTATTAATATTATAGCCATTTAGTCCCTGATCAAGTATGATTTATCCATGTCCCTCTTGCACTTCCCAGATTGTGGAAACCCTTGTTTCCCCCACAAAGATGTTCATTCCTCTTATATGACATCCATATGTCTAATTTTGGAAGGAGATTGTTGAGGCTTTGTCTCGACGGATTTGAAGGACGATTTCTCTTGGAGCCATAGCTGAATCAAGTGGTATTCCTCCACACATTTTTGCATTCATCAATAAAGAAGCTCTATCGCCTTCTTGATGTTCATGATATTAATGTTTTATACATGTTATGATCCTATTATGAATGATTCGATGTTATTTTTCTTATAATATTATATGATCTAACGCTAACATATTGAACATGCTTTCAGTTATTACTAGTATATGTTCTTTTCTTGAGTGAGTTGTAGGTTTTGGAGCACTAGTAGAAGTAGAGGGTTTGAACCTTGCAGGATCACCTTCAAACGTAGGACCTATGGGTACTACCCCTTCTTCCCACTTTACTAATTTAAGCATTAGGAGCATAAATTTGTATGATTCTTGATCTATTGGGGTTCCCAACCTAGACCCTAGGGTACTTCATACCGAAAAATTTGGGATTATATCATCCAAATAGTATGGAATACATGGAAAATGTTCTAACTTGTTGCATAAGAAAGGGAAATAACAGTTATTGTTAGTGAAGTTTTGGCTAAATGCAAGAAATAAACTAAAAAATAAGCACAAAGAGCCAAAAAAAGTATCAAATTATTAAATGAAAACTATCCAACAGACTTGAAGGGAATGCACATTGTTGATAGGGCTAGGGTAATTCTATAGATAAGTAAGGTTATTGAGAAGAATCAGGCTGAGAATAAACTAAAGGTATGGAATAGTTCTGTAACCACTTTTGACTCCAAGTTTGATCAGAGGTAGAGAGTTAGATTACCATCATGTTAGTGTATATATGTGTTGTAGCCACTACAACCTCCTCCAAAATTTTGGCCTATACCCAAATTTCGGAACCTTGGTATTATTTATGGCTATCGCAAAATTTGAAGTTCATTCTACTGCTTTTGTGATCCCCTTTGCAAGATAAGAAAAATGTCTCCTTTGGCATGTTATCCACTGCAGTGAATGTATGAGCTTGTTCCACTGATTCCAAGTGGTCACCTTTGTGTAAATTATTTGTTCTGACTATGTAAGTACCTTCCGCACTGATTTCAAAGGTTATGAACACCATCACACAAGTGTCATCACAGTCATTTTAAAATGTATCTTTGGTGTCGCACTTGTCATAAGTGGTTGCATGCAGGATAATGCTTTGTCTGTATGTCTTGGATGATTTATGTTGTTTGAGTCATCAAGTATGTTGAGTGTGCGATCAAAATCAAAATCTATTAGTGCTCACATCAATATCACTTGTTCCACACTTAGTAATTTTCTGGAAAACTTCCTCACCAAATGAATTAGCCTCTCTGATCCTCTCCTAAGCTATGCATTGCAAAATGTGCAATGATAGCTTCACAAGAACTGCCTCATTGAATAGTTTTGGTGACTGACACATGTCCTTGACCCCTAAAATTGCGGATTTGAGACCTCCAGGCTGGCTTGAAATGCACACTTCACAACTTCAATACAAAATCTCATCCCTTAATACTTAGGACTATGCAATACATATTCATCATGACCTCCTTAACCTCCTGAACTGCGCAGATGGATTTCCTAGCTCTCATATTGGCAGCTTGTCCCCTCTGGCTTCAGAAACCACACAGTTATGTCCCTCAGCCCAGCCTAAATTGCACACTATGCAGTCTCAAGGCCTAGGGATGCCCCTCTCCTGTCTAAAATATGTACTTGTGTAGTCACTAAGCCTCCTTTCCCAACCTATCACATGTCTTGGGCTAAGTTTAGGGATCAGAATGCATAATTTTATACTAGGGGTTTTCGGATTGATGTCATATTGTCATGAGTAAATTGCAGGAACGAGTTCTCTATCATGTCATGGAAATATGATAAAGGAAGAAAGGAAGAAATCATGCTCAAAGATACTCTTGCAACTAAGCTTACAATATGATTGATCGAGAGAAAGCAAAAGGACAATAGTTTGCGATCACTTTCAAGACTTGAGATCATTAAAGAGTCCCTATCACAAAGGTTTGCAGAGGAGTGAAGGAGATCTCTTTCATGAAGACACTTAACTAAAAGCATCAACGATGGCCTGACATTTCCATGTCATCAGTTAGTCCATGTCAGCAGTGTCATGTCATGTCATGTCATGATTGGTCATGTCACCACATCTCCATTGTATATCATATCCATTGTAAAAAAATGTATTGTAAAGTGGAAGTCCAAAGGACACACATGAATGTAAAGAATCATGTAAGTGGAAAATTCATGGGAAGTCAAACAGTCATGAGTGTAGTCCAAGAGTCACCCTTGGTCATATATACTCCCTAATTCTATGAGAAAAGGACTTTTTCACATTGGATCCACCAGTAAAGCAATAGAGAGAATATTTGGTTCTTTTGTGGAGTAAGGAGTGGCTCCAACGCTCGAATATTAGAGCTAGTGATGCTCATTATATACATGTGTCTCAGAAATTTTACTTGATAAAAAAATCCTTTCAAGGCCATAATGTTATTCACACATGACTTAAGAATGTTTGTAAGACTATTTTATGGATATTTGTATTTAATGTTTGCTTCTCACATGTAATAATACAGTTGAACTATTTCAGTATTTTAGTTCTTATATTGTTAAGAGCATGTTGTAATGCTTGTAACAGCTATCACATCCTTGTGGACTATTCTGAAGGATATTTGGAAAACCTTTTCCATATTACTGCGCATTTAATTTATGTCACGTCCTTGTGGATTGTAATTACAGGAATTTTGAGGTCTAAAATGGGCCTCCTAAGGAAATTATAAAATAACAGTGGAAATAATAAAATAATATTAGATTATAACAACAAATTTTAGAGAGAAAAAAAATATATATATTTTTTCAACTCATATTTTTAACTTATCTCCCTATGGGTTTAGTCAAATTTCGAGCGGAAACAATCATTGGATACAGAAGTTGATTCCTCATCCAAGGAGCACCCATGTTGCATTCTTTCAATAGACGTTGCTACACAAAAAATGATAAATACATGAAAAACGTGATTGCAATAATTTTTTTTCATGTATTTCTCATTTCTCGTGTAGCGGGGTCCATCAAAAGTATGTAATATGGGTGCTCCTTGGATGAGGAATTAAATTTTTCATATAGTGATTAATCCCGCTTGAAATTTGGGTAAAAAATTAGGGATATAAGTTGAAAATATGAGTTGAAAAAGTATTTTTATTATTTTTTAATATATTTAATTTTTTACTCCAAAAATGGTGAATCATCCCCCATGGTTGAATTCATCATATCGAACCCTATTGGTTCTTATAAACTTCATTTTGGTAGTACATTTTTCTTAGGAGGCCCATTTTAGACCTCAAATTTCCACTAATGTCCACAGGGCAATTGACATATATTTCTTAAGCTCTTGTGTGTAATGAAAATCGCATCCATTGTGGACTATTCTGTTGGGTGTTAGACATAATACTTCAATTCATATTTGTCTCTTCCTGAGTGGTACTATTAAATATTTCTTAAAGGCTCACCTCTCTCTCTCCCCTTCTTTTGCAATATAAGAACCTTGACACACTTGCAACTGGACACTCACCAAACACACCCCCCTTGCTTCACGAAAGTACATTTACATCACTCTCCCTTGCTGATAGCAAGAGCCAAGGAATATCTTTAAGAACAAGGAAACTGGGCGTTTGATCCAAATGGGACTCATACACAAAAAAATGTAGGTCTAATTGGGACTTCATATCGGGGAGATCCCCTGAATGTTGGGGGATTGAGAAACATCAATATTTTTGGCACTGAAAGGATGGTAGCTAGTTTTTTATGGCTGATAAACCCATCGAACCCAAAGTTACATCTTTTGATCAAGGAAACAAAGTACACTCTACCTCCCCTACTTGTTCTCCTGAATTTGGTGACTCCTCTAAAACACAACCCATACGAACTTGTAAAATTTCGTACAATCAAATTAGGGCTATTTGCCCCATAACCCATTAGTTCACAAAAGAATTTGGATTGATCCTGCGAGTACCCAGTCTTCTATATTCTCCAAAAAATAACAAGGTTACCTCTATAGGAGTAGTGGTCACCACCTTGGAAGACATATTTCTCCTCACCCTTGAAGAATTAGAAATTTCTTTGGAGAACACAAAAGAACCTCCAGTTTTCAGTGGTGGATAAGGAGACAACCCGCTACTCTCACGCGTAAAATTCCACTGGTTAGGAGACAACAAAGAGGAAAAGGAGTTACCATATTCTGAAAAAGAAGAGGTGGAGGACGAAGACGAAAACATGGAAGACCAAGATTTGGATTGGATGTCTCAGGGACCACTCGCACTTTCAAGCGTGTTGCATAAAATTCCAAGACACCCTAAAAAACTGTTAACAAAGTATGACCTTGACAAAGCGGTTAAAGTGGAAGACCACTTGGGAAATTTCTACCTACACCTACAAACACCTGCAGCACATTATGATGATTTCGCATGCTGAATTTTTCCATGTACCTTGGATGGTAGAGAAAATTTATGGTACCATAGTATTCCCCCAAACTCTATCCAAAATTGGAGGGGCTTTAAGAAAATGTTTTTTCAGAAATTTTCTAATGACAAGACCCTTTCCATGTTGTTGAAAGAACTAGGTAGCTTGAAAATGGAGTCAAAAGAAAAGGTGAAGGATTTCAATTAGAGGTTTAACTGTGTCTTGAACAGATTCTCGGAAGACACCAAGCCTCACGACCCCATCACCAAGGACTACTACACTTCTGCCTTGCCAACAAGCATTAAGCAGTTTGTAAAGCAAACTGTGAAACCGTCACTTTCAAAAAAAATTGAAGAATGAATTGTGGTTGAAAAATACTTGCGTGCAATCAGAGTCATTTCCGATGATGAATTAACAAAGGACTCCTAAGATATGAGTAAAAGGTCTAATGCCTTAGTAAAAAAGGCCAAAGGAAAGGAGTCGTTCAATCTTGAGAGCTTGACCCGTATGATTAGGAACCTCTCAATTGATATAGCATAATTCAAACAGAGGTCAAGTGAGACCACTATAAAAAACAATCCTCCGCGATTCATCTCATTTAAAATAATTGCGAACTCGGGTAGTAGTACTAATAAACTGGCCATATCTGTGCAGAGTGAAAATGTAGCATTGAACCTTGAACAATTAGGCATGACTGAATATTGTTCATATCATCAAGATTATCATTCCAAGAAAACATCTCCACAATGGAATCATGCCATGAGATCTATTGCTACACATATATATGATACGATACTTGTTGATGAGCAGACAGAGTCATAAAAATAAAATGAACAATATGCTACACCCGATGAGACTCCAAGTATTGGGCATGTAATAAACATGTTTAATTGCGAATTTACAACCCAGAAGAACACAGCTGAGAAACAACCTCCGAGTGACCCCTCGGCTCAACCACAGTAAAATCGGTACAATTTAAGGAGTCAAGGGTCGAACATTACAATGTAGTTGACAAAGAAGAAATTCAAAGAAACATTGTTAAGGAAAATTGATCCTCCAATAAACTCAGTGAAAAACACTCAAGGCAAGTCTAGGAAAGCTTCCTCAACAAAACTTACTTCTGCAAACGATAAATATAAAACCATCACTCTAGAATTTACAAACCAGGTTTCTCTCCTGGACACTTTGGATTCTCTACCCACTGTGGATTATAATATATTAGAAGATGTGAAGGAGGTTCATGTGAAATTTTCATTGTTTGAGCTAACAAATATCATGAACTGGAAGTGAAAAAACTCTTCCCCCCCTTTTCTCTTAACTTTAGAAATATTTGGTTTCAATGTACATAATTTCTTAGTTGATTTTGGTGCTGCTCAGTAAACGTAATGCCATTTTCCATAACAAATAAAATGGATGCAACATGGAACAAAACTTATGCACAAATTATTCAGCTGGACATAACTTGTGTCCATGCCATCGGTGAACTCAAATATATGCTCATTCGCTTGCCATACAATGAACTAGTTCACCAATGCATAAATATAGTAGTTGTGGACATATCAAAAACATATGGACCTTTTTTAAGTAGAGATTGGTCAAGCGGGCTACAAGGATACTTTTCTTCAAAATTATCACACTTATGGCTTCCGTATAAGGTCAGAAAAAAATAGATTAGAGTAGACTCAAAAAGATATCTTAAACATAATGTCACTCCCTTTAATGGACATCATGAAACCATGGCTTTCACAAAACTCATGTTAGACAATTTCTTCCTGGAGAAACAACTGGGGTGCTATATTTCACAGCCACCCCCAGTCCCACCAGAAACACAGTTGGAGCTCCTTCCTAGTCCAACTGGTACAAATGACTTATGTACTATTTGTAGAAGCAAACATAGTACTTGTACTAGTGTAGTCCATGACCCTTGTACATATAATTTGTGCAACTGCTACTTTGATGGTTCATAAATGTAGGAAAGTACCATAGCTGGTTGCGTTTCGGTGGACCCACTGCAAAATAAACACTTTGTCTCAAGCTGCTTGGAATTCGAGTACATGAAAAATGCCACAGAATATGAAACACTCTTTTAGAGCCTACAAAGAGCCATCCACCCCAATGACATGTCCTTAAAAAAATTAGGTGATTAAAAAATAGTGGTACGATAGATACATGATACTAGTTATTGTGTTTCACCTCATTTAAAGGTATATCGAAAAAGGGCATGGAATTTAATTTCGGATTTCAAAGTTTTAAGTGTTCTTCCTATTTCGAGAACCAAAAAGACAACTATAGATACCTTAGGAAATAATACAGTCAGGTTGTCACCATCGAAGGATGGTTTTTTTGGTTGAAATTTTTGATAATCCATATCTCTTCAACAATGTTTCTATCCACATGTGTGTGATAACCGACTGATACAAAATTTTATGCCAAGCGCTAACACACTCAAGGATGCAGTGCTCAAGAACGATGAGCATGAAGAAGCACTGCAGGATGCGAGAAAATAGGGTACAAGAAACCTCATCCCCAAGGATGAAATATATTTGAAAGAGAAATATGAACTGCATAATCGATTATGAGGACCCGCCAATGCCAAAACTCATAGTTCCACATTATTACCTAAACAAATCAATTTGGGAACAGTAAAAGGTCTTAAAGGTGTGAATCTTGGTGCACGTCGTATACCACAGGAGCGGTCAATCCTTACCTGTTTATTCAGGCAGTACCAATATGTACCTACATGCGTATGTGAAGAACTAAAAATTTACAACACCCAAACCTTCCAACATGTCAAACTAACAAGGGAAGGGGCTAAACCGTTCATGCAAAAGCCAATGAAATTAAATCCCATGCTTGAAGCCCTTATCCAAAAAGAGCTAAGAAAGTTGATGGATGTTTGGATCATTTATCAGGTGCAACACAGAACTTGGGTCCCAGTGAGGAAGAGGTCTAACAAAGTTCATTTCTATATTGATTTTTAGAATCTCAATCGCACCTCGAGCAGACGCAACTATCACGTGCCATCTAGGGAATTGGTTTTCCAAACATTATCAGGCTCTGCAAAGTTTTATTCATTTTTTAGGTATTCAAGATACTACCAGGTTCCAGTCATAGAACCTGATGCACTAAAAATCACCTTCCTCATGATCAATACAAATTCTTGGTACACAAGGCTAAATGAAATACCAACCAAAAGACATTTTGCGGAGAAGACACATGCTTATGTCCACAAACGCTAAGTCTATCTAAGGTGTTTCGGCAGGAGGAAGCACTCACCTGCCCCACTGCAACTTATTGCAATGAAAGAGTCATCCCAATTGTAGGGCTTAGATATTATTGATGAAATTTTCCTACAAGCATCAAAGAAACATCACTATATTCTCATCACTATATATTATTTTCCACGATGGGCAAAAGAAACTCCACTCAAATAGGTGAAATGGTTGGAAATTCACCATTGGTATGTGACAAAACATCATTTATAGGTTTGACATTCCTACATCACTTGCTTTAAACAATGCAATATATTTCTCCTCATTAGAGATTTATGGTTTTTCATTAGGGGATGGAATAGTATTGAAGCATTCTGCTTAATACTTCCCTCAAAGGGATGGTATTGCCAAGAACTTGGTCCCCATCATCAAACAAGTCATACTCTTTGAGAAAACAAACTGGCACCCTACTTTGGTAAACACCTTACGCACTAACTGAATCACATGCAATCCTTCCCTGAATGCCTCCCTTACTTCCCAGTGCATCGAAAAGCACCCATCCTCCCTACCAGAATCTACCTGCTTGCTCTCAAATCTTCCCAAGAACCCCATGACAAGACATGTTTGTTAGTACAACATGGGATGGAAACCCTTCATACGATTCATTCAAATAAAGGTTAAAATTCAAAGGAAAACTCTCATTCGATCAAATCTGCATCAATAATTTATTTGGCAAGGAGTCTGCAAGGAAGGACAACTTTAGTGTGGGTGAATTAGTCGTGAAATGGGGTAAATCCCATGAAGATGAAGATAAATGCACTAAGTTTCAATCCTTGTTGATTGGACCATTCACTATGCATGAGAATCTTGGCCATCACGCTTATCATCTTCGATCAATTGACGGGAAGACTGAGTCTCACCCTATCAATGGACAAGACCTCAAACATTTTTTCCAATAAAATATGGGGTTGTTCCCTACACTATGTACATGGTATTTTTTCATCATTTTCCTTGCTTTCATTCTTGTTATTTATTTTGTTTCCTATTTTATTTGTCTTGTGAATAAAGTGTTTTCCTCGTGTTGGTTTTTGGGAGTGTGTGTATGAATGAAGCTTAAGGAGCCTTGTGACACTTCAACATTTGGTTTGCCTTTCGTCAACCTTCATTGTACGAGTTAGATATTTTTTTCGATGAATTTCTGATGGAAAATACGATTCGTCCATAAGGATGGTCTTGGCCTAACCATGAACTCGTGTCTACCGAGGAAACCTCATGCCCATACTCGGTTCTTTTGTTATGGTGTTTTCATGCTTAACCAATCGGTAAAAGGGGAGGAGGGGAAAATCTAACAAGAAAAACTAAATCAGAGGAACTTATATACTTCTATGAAGGAACAACCTCTCCTGCTTTCAATAATTCGGGATCCCTCTTCTGCCCAAAATAAATAAGTTCCAATGCATAGTTCTCTTTTAAAATAATAAATAAGGTTGAAAGAAGAGAAAGGCTTCATGCACAGATAGGTGGAGCAAGCAACTCCATCGAGGTACTGTTCAAGCTCCATGGCAGTGAAGAAATGTTTTTTTTTTTTTTTTTTTTTCTGAAGTGACTCTGTTGGGGTACTGTCCAGGCCTATTGGCAGTGGAGCAACACCAGAGATGAAAAATTATGCTATGAAATAGTAAAATCACCAGCTTCTTTACCCTCCCCTTGTTTGGAACTTTGTGAGCAAGCTAAATATTTTTCGAGTTAAACCGAGGTGGCATGATGAGGACTTGGCCTATTCACAGGGTAAGTGGGGAAACCAAAACAATATGCATGATGAATCAATACTCCCTGAAGAACCAAGGCCCTGCAAAAAATATGTTAACAAACAAAGAAGATAGAATCCTACTAGTGTGTCACCAAGTGTTGTATCCACTACAACCCCCTCCAAAATTTTGACCTATACCCAAATTTTGGAGCCTTCCTTGGTATTGTTTATGGCTATTGCAAACTTTGAAGTTCATTCTATTGATTTTGTGATCCCTTTCACAAGATAGGAAAAGTATTTCCTTTGGCGTGTTGGATATTGTAGTGAATGTATGAGCTTGTTCCAGTGATTCCAATAGGTCACCTTTATGGAAATAAGTTTTTATAACTATGTAAGTACTTGTTGCACTCATTTCAAAGTTTCTGAACACTGACGCATAAGTGTCGTCACAGTCGTTGTAAAATGTATCTTTGGTGTCACACTTATCATACATGTTCATGAAGCTGTAACACGGAGGATAATGCTTTGTCTATATGTCTCAGATGATCTATGTTGTTTGAGTCTTCAATTATGTTGAGTGTTTGATCACAATCAAAATCTATCAATGCTCACATCAATCTAAATTCCTCCACACTTGGTCATTTTCTAGAAAAATTCTTGACCAAGTGACTTAGCCTCTCTGGGCCTTCCCTGAGATGTGCATTACGTAGTCTCAGTCCTCTGTCTGTGACCCTGCTACATGGCACTACACAATTCACAATGATAGGTTTAGAAGAACTGCCTCATTATGTAGTTCTAGTGACCAAAACCTAACCTTGACCCCTTGAATTTCGCATTTGAGGCCTCCAACCCGAATTGAATTGCACACTTCAAAAATTCAAGATACAAGATATTCCCTTTGGCCTTATAACTACACATTGCGTCATTCTGACCTCCTTGACCTCCTAAACTATGTAGTTGGCTTTCCTAGCTCTCATCCTAGCTACTTGTATCGTCTGACACCAGAAACTTCGTAGTCATGTCCCTCATCCCATCCTGAACTGTGTAGTATCAAGGCCTAGTGCTGCTCATTTCCTATCTAAATTGCGCAATTGTGCAATCACTAAGCCTCTTTCCCAACCTATCACCTATCACAGGCTTAGTTTATGGATCAAAACACATCATCTTAGACTAGGATTTTCTGGATTGATGTCGTCTCGTCATGAGTGAATTGCAGAAAAATTTCTCTATCAATTCATGGTGAGGTGATAATGGAATAAAGGAAGAGATAAGTCATGCTCAAAGAATCTATTTCATATGAACTTACAAGATGATTGATCGAGAGAAAGTGAAAGGACACTACTTTGCTACCACTTTCAAGACTTGAGATCATTGAAGACTCCCTATCACCAATGCTTGCAGAGGATTGAAGGAGATATTTTTCATGAAGATACTTAACTCTTAGCATCAACGATGGCTTGAAATTTCCATTTCATTACTTATTCCATGTCAGTAGTGTGATTTCATGTCATGTGATGAGTGGTCATGTTGCCATGTCACCATTGTATATCATATCCATTGTAAACAAATGTATTGTAAAGTGTAAGTCCAAAGGACAAACATGAATTTAAAGAGTCATGTAAGTGGAAAAGTCATGGTAATTAAAATAGTCATGAGGGTAGTCAAGAGTCACCCTTGGTTATATATTCCCTCATTGTATGAGAAAAGTAATTTTTCATGTTGGCTCCTCCAGTAAATCAATAGAGATAATATTTGGTTCTTTTGTGGAGCAAGGAGTGTTTCCAACACTCATCTATTGGAGCTAGTGATGTTCATTGTATACATGTGCCTTAGAACTTTTACTTAATAAAATAAGCCTCTCAAGGCCAACATGTTCGTCACACATGACTTATGAATATTTGTAAGACTATTCTATGTATATTTTTATTTCATGTTTGCTTTTCACTTTTACTAAGATAATTGAACTATTTCGGTTATTTTAGTGCTTATATTGTTGAGAACATGTTGTAATGGTTGTAACTGATGTCACATCCTTATGGACTATTCCATAGGATATTGGACAAACCTTTCTCATATTTTTATGCTTGCAATTGCTGTCACGTCCTTATGGACTATTCCACATGACACTTGACAAATATTTCTCAAGTCATTGCATGTAATGACCATTGTATCCGTTGTGGGCTATTCCACTAGGTGTTAGACAGAATCCTTCGATTCACATGTGTCTCTTCCTAAGTGTTACTATTAAATCTCTCTTAGAGGCTTACCTATCTCTCTCTTCCCCTTTTTCAGTAGAATAACCTTGACACACTTCCAATTGGACACTCACTAGGCACACCCACCTTTCTTTGCGAAAATACATTAGCATCACTCTCCCTTGTTGACAACAAGAGCCAAGGAATATATTTAAGAATAAGGAAATCAGGCCTTTGTTCCGGTTGGGTATCCTACACAAAACGGTGTGAGGTCTAATTGGGACTTCATATTGGGGAGATCCCCTGAATGTTGGCAGATCCAAAACCATCAACAAGATGAAAATTTATTTTCTTGGGAAGCCTATCAGCAGGAGTTAATAACAATAAAATGTATGTTGGACACCTATTTGGAGAAGACTGTGGTGTTGAATGGAAGCAAAATAGTTAAATTCTGGTAGAGGTATTTCCAATTATTATGGTCAATAAAATTTTTGTTTGAATCCACTCCAGACTACACCAAGCTCCTCTACCCATGCGAATGTTTAAGCATGTGTCATTTTATTTTTTTATGATGTTTCTGTTTTATTTAAGAGATAGTTAGAACAATTGGACAATAGGAGAACTCGCTAAACATACAAATATATGTTATGACATGTTTTTTAAACTATTCTTGAACATGATCCTTTTCTTTAAATTTTTTATAGGAGAACTCATTGGGGGTTCAAATGTTTGGCTCCAGAGATGGGTTATAACTAATTTTTCTTTGTAATGTGTTCAAATCCTTTTGGGAAGTTAATGGAAAAGTTTCAAATGATTCCTTGGTATCTAATGCTTACAGTATCTGTTATTTGCTTTGTAACTTGGTATTTTTGTTATTCTTCTTTACAAACTTGTGTAATGAAGTTGTTGGTTTCTTTCATTAAAAAATTTATCAATGTTGAGCTAATAACTGAGATACCTATAATTTTTATCTAAGAAACCTTAACGAAGTGATCCACGGTTTATGCATCTCATATTATTTCATTTCATGTTCTCTGTTGAAGATCTAATGCATATGATTTTGTTTAGCCACGTGTTTTAAATCTCAAATTCCTTAATGTTCTTCTACCTATACTACCATGTCAATTTTAAGCTTGTAATCACATATAAGTGGGCTAGTTGAGCTTATTTGTTTATTTTACCAAGAACTAGCTCACATTACATCTATAGGTTATTATTTTGGAAAATATAGCATCCAAATGTATAAATATCGATTTAATTTTGAGAAAAGTGTGGAAATATTTCAAGGAATTATATGGATGTCCTATGCACTAACCTGTTTTGATGTAGGAGCATCATGGTTCTAAAAATTTGTACATTTCGTAGAATCTAGGGGGTCTTATGTTTTTCAAAAGAGTTGATTTCCTAAGTATTTAATTAATTTAATTTTCAACGTTTTGAGTGATTTATGTGAGACATTTAGAATAGGATTTAATTAAATATTGAGAGGCATATTTGTAAATGTTCTCGAATGTAGGAGAACATGAGTGATTGATGAGTGATTAGTGTGGATTGTGATATTGTAAATATTAGATTAGAAATTATTTCATGATTTTATGGATTTGAAGAGGATCCTTAGGACTTAGTTGAATTTTGAGATCCCCAAGAGATAAAGAAGATATTTTAGGGATTAATTAAGGACTTAGAGGATTCATAGAAATTAGTTGAGAAGATTGAGAATCTAAACCAGAATTGGTTACAGAACCTTTTGTATATATTTTTAAAGCCTCTAAGGTACAAAAGAAAGAAAAAAATGAGATTTTTTCTTAGAGAGGAAACTTAATTGTAAGCCTATGGGCATAGAGAGAGAGGAAGAGAAAAGGGCCATGTAAAAGGTTGTTACACAGTATTTTGTCACTGTCTCTGCAGTCCCCATCCCACACATTGTAGGACCATTTCAGTGACTTCTGTGTATTTTCATACCTTGAAAAAAATTTCATTGCATCCCTTGGCATGTGAAGAACATTTCCTCTGTTGATCATTACTGAAGCAGGCTCTCAAAATCACATGAATTTGGGTCGGTGCTGGTAGGCAGGTCTGGCCTCACGCCGATAGGGAAATTTACATTGGGACTCCTGCCCATTGGTGCTCTGTCTTAGTGGACTGCCTGCACCGAGCTGTTTTTGGAAATTTTTTTAAAAATAGAAGCGAAGTTTCCATGCCTAACTACTCCGTGAGCTGAGTTATCATGGTTTTTTGTACTGAATAACGTTGAAGTCATTCCTTTGGCTTCTTGTCTCCTATAATTGAGCAAATCCACAAAGGATAAGGCCTCCCTTCCACCTTATGAAGGATCCCAAACCACCTCCTCCTCTCCTATAAATACATCTTTCTCACATAGTTTCAGCTAGTTGAGCAGTCCTTACTATAGCTGGTGTGAAGAACAAGGTAGAGAGGAATTCATTGTCGAGAGAGATTTTAGGCCCGTTGCCTCACCAAGTCTGATCCCTGAATTCTTGAGACACATTTGACTGAACTCATCGAAGGAGGCTACAAAGTCAAGGCTTCAAGTTTGTAAACTCCTTTTATCTACTTCTTAATACATGATTGGTTTTTTGGTTCCCATTTTGCATTTGATATCTTTAATCCTACACAATATGTTTGATTCTCCTTGACCAATGAAATAGTTATGAATGCAAGTGTGCTTTCATATGATGTCACCATTCTATGATCCTTGTGAAGGTACACAGATATTACTTCTGAAGGACCACGACGTGTGATGAAGAAGATCAGGAAATCGCTACTACAAGCTATGAAAAGAGCGTTGGAACAAGGTATGTCATCTATCCCAACTCATTTTCATTCATAAAATAGGAGTTTGAAAGATTAGCATGTTCCCTTATTGCTAGATCCACTCCAGTTCTAGAGGGATCACCTTTGTCCACAGAGGGGATTTACCTGAAAAACAAGTTGGCGACTTAGCTGGGGATCAGTGTTTTTGTCGCCTCTCATTGTTCGTCTAGTGTGTTGATTGTTTTTTCGACTTTGGTTGTTTCATAGTTTTTCTGCTTTATTCTGCCTGTCTGACTATTTTCAGCCATCACATTCAGTCTCAGAGTGTCAAGTCTGACCTCTACTCAGTGGTTTTTTATTTTTTCCATAGCTTTCTGGCTTAACGCTGCTATTTCTTGAACAGTCACGCCGATTGATGCTTGTTTCCTTTTTCATAGGCGTGACATCCTCTATTTGGTGCTGATTACAACCTCACAGACACATTGAATCCTGTAGGTTTAAATTTTAAGCCTTTTCATGAGTTTTTTCATTTTATCTTGCCTCTGTTTTGGATTTTCATCTTTCAATTGGTCCACTAGAATTACTTTGACTCTCTTATCTCGTTCTTCTCAACTATTTTCCCCTTATCTGATTAGTGGAGTTTAACACTCTAGGGTTTCTAGGTGCCTTATGCCGCTTGTCTGACTACCTCCTCACTGAACCTTCTGAGTTGAGTTTGAGTCAATTTGGTTGTTATATTTTTTTTTTTTTGATTGATTGTTTTAGATTTTCTTTGGGTTCCTCGTGTCATTGGGTTCTTGAATGATCATCTTAGATTTTGTTTAGATTTCCATCTGTCACCTTGAACATAGATTACATTGCTCACTGAACCAGCTTGAAATCGTTGTTTTCTTGGAAGAGTGCATCTTTTTTTTGAGTATGTTTGATTTTCGTGTTGGATTGATCTCTTTGCTTTAGATCATTTCCTTCGACTTGCTCAAAACTAGTTTATATTTTTTCATTTAGTGTAGTAGTGCATTTTTCTTCTCATTCATCTAAAAGGACAAAATTTTCATTCTTTCTCTTATTTTGAAAATGGAAAATGTTCTTTTTCATTTGTAGCTTTTAGGGAACAAGGAAAGAGATTTTTTTTTTCTGCTTTAGTTGTCGTAGATGCATTAAGGGAAGTTTCTTCTTGTATTTTTTTTTATTGTTGCTTCATCATGAAATACTTTCCCTCTCTTAGCTAGCATTCATCGAATTGGAATGATTTTATTTTGCATATAGCTGTGAAATAAGCATTCGAGATCACATTCGTTAAGGCCTTGAAATCACAACATTAATTCAAGATCAACTTTAAAATGAATTCAATCAAACTAAGGAAGCATTGAAACCTAATGCACACATGTTAGAGGTCTAGGCTAGTGATGTGTTCTGGCATCATTAAACCTAGTAGTTTTCGTTCACCATCTAGCATTAGACAGTGCTAGCACAGACTTATGCTCCCCATACCATCGAGTAGATAGAGGGAGACCCTCATAGTTTGTAATCATTTATCCATAGGAAGCTGAGTCTACCAGCCTAAAACTGTCATAGACCAAACACAACATTCAGGGAGACTGCCTACATGTACATTAAGTCCTTGGTCATTTCTCTTTCATTTGATCACCAAGGTGTATATTGTAGTTCACGCAAACTTGGTATATTTTCTTGCTTAGATTTCATGAGTAGTTATTTTGGTCTTTTCGTGTCTCTGTAAAATTGAAAGGATCATCGGGCACTTGTCCTTTCATGTTCTTTTCAACCTGAAAGTGAGTAGAGTCATCTTTTTCCTATTTTCTTGACTCTTAAAATATGAAAAGGCAGAGTTTTGTTTCAATGTCATAAAATCAATCATATGGCCATTAAAGATATTTTGGTCTTGTTCTTAAGTAAATCCTTAGTGTTTGGTATTGAAGCCTCGAATTGGTCATCTCAGTTCTCTCCTGGTTTGAGATAAAGTCACGGTGACAGAACCACCAGTTTTTTCGTCCCCTTCATCAACTCCTAGTGGAGATCCTTCTACTGAAGTTTCCTCAGGGGAACTTAAACCTACTAGGCCTCTTTATTACTGGCGTGCTCTTATTCCAAGTATCTTACCCCTTGTTACCCGATATCCTCTTGAGGAGCCTTTTGATATCAACTGGCAACCTTCGGGTACTTGGGCTGGTTTTCGAAACGTGGAAGAGTTTCCTCCTCTTACTTCGAAACCATATTTTCTTGCCACCACTTTAATTTCCACTGCTCGTCACCTTTTCAATGATACCATGGCTTCATCCGACATGGATTCTTTGATTCCCATCAATAGTGAAGAGATTTATGTTTCTACAGGGGATTATCAACTCTTTTCGGAGGATTTTCCTTATGTTTCGAGTCAACCTTCCTCACAACCGATATCTCTCCCAGCCGTTATCGTACTTTGGGTCCAATCATTTCTGGTGTTGCATCAATGTATCAGAACCCGACATGGTCAAGTACATCAAATCCCTCAGGAATCTCATCTGTCACCGTATTAGGGGCATCACCCTCGACTCCCATGACATCGATGATTGTTACATCTGTCCCAGTGCAGCCCACTGTCTGTGTGGCTTCATCCGCACCATCCATTAGTTAAAATCGGTTATTCTCATCATCTTATACTGTTCGTAGGTCGATTTTTATTAATCCCATCATACCTGCTTGGCCTGCCATGAGTGGATCATAGCCTCACGTTTTAGGAATCCAACTTGCTAGTAGTGCACCCATCGCTTCTACTTCAATTCCTGGAGGTTTGACATTCGATCAGTACTTGTTGGCCATTCAGCAGTAGAATTCCACCCCTCAGGGTTCTCAGCAGCCGCAAGCTTCTATTAATCCTCCACATCATTATGATAAGTATGGAAATCCCATCTATTTTCATCCAATTGACCCCAATAGTTTCACATACCAGCAGGGACAACCCTTTGGTCCACAAGGAAAACCCTTACAGGGACAACCTTCGGTCCAATAGGGATAACCCTATGGCTCACATGGAAAACCTTATGGTCCACAAGGACAACCCTTATAGGGACAACCTTCGGTCCAAAAAGGAAAACCCTACAGTTCTACTAGTCAACCTCATGTTCAATAGGGTGCATCTTATGTTCCCCGGGGGCAAATCTATCCACAACGGGGAAAACCTTTTGTGCAACAACACCAACCTTATGCTCATCAAGGCCCAACTTTTGTACAATAAGGTCAACCCTATGTTTCTCAATAGGTTCACCTTGGTCTTCAGTGGCAACTTGGCTCATCCTGACCATCAGGCCAACCTCTTCCACAAGGGAAACCCAGTGTCTCACAATATCCAGGCCAACCTGCTCCAAAGGGACAGCCTGTCCAACCATAGCATCCGGGTCAACCTGCACTTCAGGGGTAACCCATTCAGCCTCAGGGCACCACTTACATTCCTCAAGGTCAATCCGAGATGGTATACAGTGTACCTCAAGGCAATGCTTACATTCTGCAACAAAATCCATATGTTTCTTCGACAGGACCTCAGTGGTTTGCTCAAAATCAATATCCTGGTCATCAACCCATGTATGGGTAGAATTATTCGGCTTATAACCCTTATGCACAAATTCCTTCAGAAAAAAACATATGGGGGCAGAATTAATCTCAACCTGGGAGGAATCCTAATACAAGTCTTTATCAATGGCTTGCGATGCCTTTCAATACACAATTACCTTTCCTTGCTACATTGGAACTACCCGATGTGTCGAAGTTGATGAAGATCCTATCCTTCATAATCCATATTGGCCTCCAGTTTCGACTAAAATCCTTGGATATTGTCCCAAATTTGAGGGCAAGTCTGGAGAAGACCCCCAAGCACATGTTATGACATATCATCTTTGGTGTTCCTCTAACTCTTAGGTGGACGATTCTATTCGACTCTGTCTTTCCCAAAGGACTCTCACTGGTGCCATTGCTAAGTGGCACATTGAACTTCCCCGCAGTGTCTTCCAAGATTTCAACTCTCTAGCCATGGCATTTCTCACACACTTTTAGTTACCAATTCGGTATGAAACTGGGACACACCTCCTCACATCCTTGAAATAAGATCGAGCTACTCATATCTCTGATCATATTCATGAGTGGAGGTGACGTCGTATTTTAATCAAGTTTGATATTCATGATCAACTTCTAACTAATTGGTTTGCTACCTCCTTCATTGCTCCGATTTCTAAGAACATTACTATGGGGGCATGTGTTACTGAGGAACAAGCCATCGCTCGTGCCCAGTACCTTGATCTTGTGTCCTCCCAGTCCAACACATTGTATGAACTCTTGCTTGATTCCCCTCGAATTGGAACTTCCAAAGCGCCGGCGACACCATTCTTCGATGGTATCATTGGTTTTGTGTCTTAGACTTCTTGGAAGTCTTCTCCAAATCTTGTGAAGGAAAAATCTACTCCTTCCAATGATACTGCTTCTCAGTCACCTCCAAATTCTGGTAAAACCAATAATTCTGGTAAAACCATGGAAGTGAATGCCGTCCAGTCCAATTTGGAGGATAAAACTTCCAAGGGTAAGAAGAAGGGTAAAGGTAAGGCAAAGGTCGATACCCTGAAATAGGATTCTCAAAATCTCATGCTGATGATGGTTCACAATGCAAACCGAAGTACCCTTTTCTGATTTGTGACGAAGAGAATTACACCAAGGACTGTCCACGACAATCCGAGGTGAGTCAACTACTCAAGGGCACCCAAGGCACTCCATCCGTTCTTAAAGAACCTTTCCCATTACAACAAACTCAGTTGGTGGAGTAGCCTCAGTCCTCTGCCCCATGAACGGTCCTGCATCCGTCTCTATTGCTACCTGATCAAAATATTATATCAAGTCACGTCAGGCAGCAGGGAAGGAAATCGTTGATGGTCGTCCTCCCTCGCCTTCTTCTGGCCCTCTTCAGTTTGAAAGGCCCAGTACTGAGCCCATTGTATGACCACCTGTTGAGCTCTAGAATTGCCTTCTCTTTTACAAACCTTCACTTCATTTCATCATTCTTTTATCACTTCATAAGCCTAAAATCAATGAAGAATGATTAGGATTGCTTAAAGGTTACATGCAATTGATTAACATATTGTATTTTCATGATTTTTGCTATTTTAACAATTTTCTGCAAAATAGCTACATAATACAGGCATTCCGTAGCTGACCGCGCATTCCGTAGCTGATCCCACATTCCACAGCTTTTTTACAGTTTGAGTGGGTTACAGGTGTCATCTCAAAGAAAGGAGCATATGGGCAAATTCCAGACTTCATCCGCATCATTCCTTGCTCCCTACAAAGTCTGAGCACAATTCTACATGTGGTTATGCACGTGGGAAACCAAAACCAAGAGGTAGAGTTCTACTGGGACACAAACTCTACAGCTGTCTGCAGCAAAGTACGCAGCCTTCAATAAGAGTTTTAATTCGAATAGGAATGGGAAAGACAGTAATCCCTGCATTATCTCAAGTTCTGTTATGTAATTTCCTTATAAATATGACTTGGGAGACCAGGCAACGCTAGTTAGTTTTTGGCTTTTTCTGCTAGATTTCAGAACCGTGAATACTCTGTTTTTCAGTCATTTTCTCCTTTAATGAAAGAAACATCATTTCTGTGAACGTGCTGAGTCAATTTTGAGTTAGATTGCATGCTACCAGGTGGTGGAGGGCCCCTACCTCCTATGCAGCTCTGTTTTTATAATTTAGATAAGTATTTTAGCTCTGTTTTCACAGTTTAGATAAGTATTTACTTTCAGTCTTATGTTTATGTTTCAATTGCATTGAGTTATACAACCAGAATTGTTCTAATAAATTTTTCCAACATATTATTCATGATGAACAAGATGGACTGTGTAATTTCATAGAGTAATGGCATGTCAATTTCAATAGAATACTCCGGAGGTAGAATGCATGTGGTTCAGCTTTGTCCTTTCTTTTCAAGTATGATAATGGCTCTTTAGTTTAATATTGTTCATTGTAGATTAATAGCATCTTAGTTTAGTTTTAACTCATTGCTTTAACACTTCAAGTTTAGCTGTTGTCCATTGTAGCTTACTTTGTCTTAGTTGATAAATTCAATCTCACAGGCTTAATTATTTACAAAACTTCTTTTGTTCAAAATTTATACTCATACACAATTATCTGGACAAAAGATAGTATTATTATAAGGTCTAGAGTATTTTGTAGCTTCTTTATCATTTCACAAACAAGCCTCTTTCTCAAAGACTATTTTTGAAAGGAAATCTATAACTTTTGAGAAAGGTTTAATGGTGTTAAATTGAGTTGCAAAACAGAAGTAGAAACTAGTTTAGAGTAGAAACTTTACCTTGTTACAAATATTTTTTTCCACATATTTTCCAATAAATCTTTATTCATGGATAAAGATGTTGTACATTGTAAGTTATCTGTTTGATTAGTGATTTAGGAGAAAAATTCATTTACACTTAGCTTGTTCATTTCTCAGGTTCATTTCAATTTCATGTTGTGATTTTACAATAGAGTCATTATCAAGCTTTGTATTTGTTGGTTGCTAGTCATAGTTAGACCTTGTTTTGTTTCAGCATTTGCATTTGTTTACCATCATAGTTTAGGCTTCACTCTGTTTTGACCAATAGTTTCCCTTCATTTAGCACTTAGTTCTTTTCCTTTTCAAAATAAAACCATAAAACCAAAAACATCAGAAAACACTAAACACAACGTAGTGGGAAATAGATACCTAGGCACATATAGTGCACCACACTTCAGCAGTTTACTGACCCTGGTTGACAATTAATGAACTCAATTTAGGAGACTAGGTTGAGCCCAAACATTTTGGCGCCGTTTCTGGGGAAGTGTAACTAGGTATCCTGATTTCCTACATCCACAAAAACAAAAACAAAAACTTCAATCACCTACCACACCCACTATATCATGTGGTGCAGTAAGAGCCACATATCCACATCATGAATTCATATTTTTTTCAGGTAGAAGAAGAGGTGACAAAGCAGGTGGAAGAAATGGATGGAGATGATGACAATGAGGAAGATCCTTTTGGATTTCCCATTCAAGAAACTGATATCAATATTCAAATGAAGAACATCCATCCATCTGTACTTCCTAACTTCAAAGTTATGAGATCAAAAGACCCGGAAACCTTTCTTTTTGAATTTGAAATAATTTGTAGATCTTATGGCTGCTCATTGCACATGCAAAAATTGAATTTGTTTCCGGCAACATTAAAGGATAGAGCTCTTAGATGGTTCATGACTTTAGGAACAAATTCTATAAGGACATGGGATGATATGAAAAGAGTATTTTTGGAAAAATATAAAGGTTATTGCATGCACCATGACCTTAGAAAGGAAGTCTTTAACATGAACCAAAAAGAGGATGAAAGCCTAGAAGATTTAGTGGAGAGATTTACTTATAATATCAAAAGATCTAAATTGCATAATTTAGAATCAGATGCATTAAAAACTCTCCTACTAAATGCTATAAAGGATGAATGGATTGATCTTCTTAATCTTGTGGGAAAAGGAGATGTCTATCAATTGCCATTTCAAGAAATTTGTGAACTGTGTAAGAACATATCAAGAGGAAAAGCAAAGTGTGTAAGATCCCCTCAAGATCCATTTATGGCAAGAGTAAGTAAGTCAGCTTCAAGATTGGTAAGTCAAACTGAACCTAACAATCTGCTAAACATTCTTGGTAATTTAAATGAACAAACTGACATGCTAAGAATGCAAAACAAGCAGAAATCTTCTTCATTTATATTTTTCCCTAGATGTAGAAAGAAACATGCTTTGCATGAATTTCCACTTGATAACATTAAAATGTGTAAAATTTGTGCAGGATCACATACTATTGAAGATTTCCCATCATTACCAGGGTTGAAGGAAATTTACCAGAAGGATAATGGAGCAAATCAAGCACAAGAGCAACTTTGTTATGTAGCTCCAAGAGGGCTATGGCAGCCTCATCAACCCAATATGATGCAATATCCTTATGCACAGTTTCAAGGTTATGCACAACAACCTCAAAGTAATTGGAGAACACCCTTGCCTTGGAAACCTTGGCCATCTCAATCCCAACATCAAAACCAACCTTGGAAATTTTGGCCATCTCAGTCCCAACCTCAAAACCAATCTTGGCAACAAAGTTGGCAAAGGCCCTATAAAGGAAATCCACCATATCCTCAATCTTTCCCTCTCTATCCTCAATACCATCATCAATGTTATTCATACCATTTTCCTCCACCACAACATCAATATCACCCTCATTTGACCTCAATCCAACCTTTTCCATTACCATCCACACAAACACCCCAAAGATTCTCCACTCCACTACCTCCACAACCATTTCATATCCCCAACAATAAAACACCTCAATCAACTTACAATTCTGAGGTATTGCAAAATGATTCACCAGCTGTCATTGAAGAACAAAAAACAGAAGAAGAAGACTCAGATAAGGTCCAAGAATCAGGGATGTCTATTGATAAAGAGGAGATATTGGAACTAGAGATTGAAAAGTCTCATGCATGCCTATCACTAGATTCTATGAATGAAGATCATATCTCCGAAGACTTGCATTTCATGATAGAGGAAAGACAAGGAAGACAAGATTACATTGAATCTTGGTTCAATTCAGTCATTGGATTCCAATGCTCAATTATTCAATATCTTTTGACATAATCTAAATCAAGACAGTTGGCATCTCATATACAGGTACATATCAAAGAGTGTCTTTCAAACCTGCATATTAGTTTATCTATCATCTTGTTACAGACATGGTTCCATTGGAAGTACTCGTATACTTGAACAAGATTTTCTTTTTCAAGTAGAGTAGGACATAAAAAAAAAAAGAAAAAAAGAAAAAGAAAAAAAGAGTAAAGAGAAAAATAAGTCCTATTGTGAAAACCAGCTTGCTGGCGCAATTGGACATGAGCTTTGTTTGAAAACCAGGCAACTGGCGGGCAAAGTTCACAATAAGTTCTGCAATTTCATGATGGTTTCAATCTTTCATGGTTCTTCAAATCATTCTTGGTTCTATGTTCGAGTTGGATGATGTGGAATTCCTTAAGGTCCACCTTCCAACAGATCTTGTCCCATCGACCTCAACACTTTATCTGGGATCAAGATTAGAGATTATTTGAAGTGCCTTGGAGCTTGCATTCATCAATGGCAAGCCTCCTCGTTGATAACAATGGGAATACAACAATGTCTCTTGATTGTCAAATCTTGCAGGCGACTCGACTTCGACACATTCATTCGTCCCTGTCAAGATGAATTGAGGTACCTTGACACTCATTTACATTATCGGTGAGTTGTCTCGCATTGGTTAACGATTTTCATTATTGATCGGTAATCCAATGATTTCCTCCCATGCTCGACTTCGACACATTTATTCGCATGGTAAGAATTGTACCATGAATGTTGGCTTTGATGAAGACTAATGGTTTTATGGAATCAACAACAACTTGCAGCAGTACATTTAATTTAGTTTCTTGTAGCAGCATGTTCATATTTTTTTCAATTCAATAACAGCTACGGAAAGTGGCAGTTTCTGCAGCCATTGCTGTAGCAGCCTGTTTTCGTCTTTTTGCAACTTTTTCCAGAAGACAGTTTTGGCGCAAGTATTGCAAGAGATTGGAGCAGAAATAAAAAATTCTGAGCTTCTGGGTTTTCTCAGAATATGATAAATTGAATAAGACGTGAACAAAATTTGGAAAAAAGCAATTTTTAAGGGCATTTCAGAAGGGTTTTTCAAGCAGATTTTCAATTTTCAGCATTATGGACAGAATAGGACAGATTTGAGTATTTTTGCACAACAACGCCTTTTCTTCATCAAAATGAAATTCTGGAAGCATGTGGCAGTAGAGAAGGTAAAAATACATAGTTTCCCTTTGGAATCACTCAATTTGGCCTTAAAATGAGTTCGTGGCGTACTTTTTTGTTGCAACATTGGGCAAAATGAAGGGTGAAACAGGGCAGAAATTGATTTTATCATAACTTTCAAACCGTGCATCCGTTGGTCCTGAAATTTTTATGGTAAATGCATTGAGGTAGGGTGAATAAACACAGAAAGTTTCAGAAAATTTTAGTGTGTATTTTTCAAGAAATTGGCCACTTTCACCTACAGTCATTCCTCATCTTCCAGGAGATCCGTGTAACCAATGGCAGAGATTTTTCGTCGGAAAATGCATAATAATATTGGTGAAAACCTCAGAAAATTTCAGGGAAGTCTGATGTACCATTTGAGAGAAATTCCAAAATTCATTTCATTCTACAATTCCACTCCATCTCACTCCATTTTCACTCCATCTCACGCCATTTTCATTTCATTTCACAAGTCCTATTCCACTTTCACTCCATCACATTTCACATCCATCTTCCATATTCATACTTCATTTCTTTTTACAGATTGCATGTTGCAGCCACATCTTATTCAACAGTTCTGACATAATTGTACAACCTACAAAGAGATGATGATTACAGGAAATTGAAGGATTCTGTTTTGAAGACCAACAAGCTAAAAGAGGACCAAAGGAACATCATCAAGCACAGCAATTAACAAGGTCAAAATTCTGAGGTAAATTGTGAAAATTATTTTAATAGAAAAAAGTCAAAACATGAAATAGATACAATGTGTATAATCATATGTTTCCTAAAACAACCTATCATTCGAATTGATTAGCCATATCCCTTATCCAAAATTCCATATTTCACCACAAGGTCATCATAAATTCTCCATCAGATCCATAGCGACATCATTTTCCCTTATAGCTTAATTACCTCCATCCATTCACCTCCATTACACTTTGCAGCCAATCCATCTCTAAGTGCAGAAAGGTAATTCTGAGGGTGAAGCATCATTCTTCAACTAATCCATCTTCAAACACAGAGATACAGTTTCAAAAATAAAGCATTAGACTCTGTAGTCAATCTACCTTCAAGCATAGAAAAGTGATTCTGAAAGGAAGATAATCTGCACAAAGGAGGAATGTGGCTAATTGTCAGGACACAATCAGTTGAAGTCAAGTATTTGGAAGGATATCCACAAGTCAAGGAGCTACTAAAATAAGAAGGGAGGCTAAATTTTATCGAGAAATTTGATGGCTTCCATAAGGAGATTAGAAAATTTTTCGCCAAATCTTTTGATGGAGCAGAAGAAGAAAAACTGACATGGTTATTGAAAATAAACTTGACACTCCACTACAAAGGGAAGATGAAGAACTAATCTCTGAAAAGTTAACAGAGATTAGAAAATAGATTAGGGTCAAAAGAAGCAGAAAGATAAGGTTGGATGTTTTAACAGAGGTTTCAGAGCACATGGAATAAGTTTTGATGAAATTGCATGAGGACATGCAATAGTCTTGCAGTGGGGGTATGTTGAGCTCTAGAATTGCCTTCTCTTTTACAAACCTTCACTTCATTTCATCATTCTTTTATCACTTCATAAGCCTAAAATCAATGAAGAATGATTAGGATTGCTTAAAGGTTACATGCAATTGATTAACATATTGTATTTTCATGATTTTTGCTATTTTAACAATTTTCTGCAAAATAGCTACAGAATACAGGCATTCCGTAGCTAACCACGCATTCCGTAGCTGATCCCACATTCCGCAGCTGTTTTACAGTTTGAGTGGGTTACAGGTGTCGTCTCAAAGAAAGGCGCATATGGGCAAATTCCAAACTTCATCCACATCATTCCTTGCTCCCTACAAAGTCTGAGCACAATTCTACATGTGGTTATGCACGTGGGAAACCAAAACCAAGAGGTAGAGTTCTACCGGGACACAAACTCTACAGCTGTCTGCAGCAAAGTACGCAGCCTTCAATAAGAGTTTTAATTTGAATAGGAATGGGAAAGACAGTAATCCCTGCATTATCTCAAGTTCTGTTATGTAATTTAATTATAAATATGACTTGGGAGACCAAGCAACGCTAGTTAGTTTTTTTGCTTTTTCTGCTACATTTCAGAACCGTGAATACTCTGTTTTCAGTCATTTTCTCCTTTAATGAAAGAAGCATCATTATGCTGCATGAGCTGAGTCAATTTTGAGTTAGATTGCATGCTACCAGGTGGTGGAGGGCCCCTACCTCCTGTGCAGCTCTGTTTTTATAATTTAGATAAGTATTTTAGCTCTGTTTTCACAGTTTAGATGAGTATTTACTTTCAGTCTTATGTTTATGTTTCAATTGCATTGAGTTATACAACTAGAATTTTTCTAATAAACTTTTCCAACATATTATTCATGATGAACAAGATGGACTATGTAATTTCATAGAGTAATGGCATGTCAATTTCAATAGAATACTCCGGAGATAGAATGCATGTGGTTCAGCTTTGTCCTTTCTTTTCAAGTATGATAATGGCTCTTTAGTTTAATACTGTTCATTGTAGATTAATAACATCTTAGTTTAGTTTTAACTCATTGCTTTAACACTTCAAGTTTAGCTGTTGTCCATTGTAGCTTACTTTGTCTTAGTTGATAAATTCAATCTCACGGGCTTAATTATTTACAAAACTTCTTTTGTTCAAAATTCATACTCATACACAATTATCTGGACAGAAGATAGTATCATTATAAGGTCTGGAGTATTTTGCAGCCTCTTTATCATTTCAAAAACAAGCCTCTTTCTCAAAGACTATTTTTGAAAGGAAATCTATAACTTTTGAGATAGGTTTAGTGGTGTTAAATTGAGTTGCAAAACAGAAGTAGAAACTAGTTTAGAGTAGAAACTTTACCTTGTTACAAATATTCTTTTCCACATATTTTCCAATAAATATTTATTCATGGATAAATATGTTGTACATTGTAAGTTATCTGTTTGATTAGTGATTTAGGAAAAAAAATTCATTTACACTTAGCTTGTTCATTTCTCAGGTTCATTTCAATTTCATGTTGTGAGTTTACAATAGAGTCATTATCAAGCCTTGTATTTGTTGGTTGCTAGTCATAGTTAGACTCTGTTTTGTTTCAGCATTTGCATTTGTTTACCATCATAGTTTAGGCTTCACTCTGTTTTGACCAATAGTTTCCCTTCATTTATCACTTAGTTATTTTCCTTTTCAAAATAAAACCATAAAACCAAAAACATCAGAAAACACTAAACACAACGTAGTGGGAAATAGATACCTAGGCACATATAGTGCACCACACTTCAGCAGTTTACTGACCCTGGTTGACAATTAATGAACTCAATTTAGGAGACTAGGTTGAGCCCAAACACCACCTTCCAAAGGTGTACTCCGTAAGTCTTCCTACAATCCCAATGCTCGTGTCGCTCATCATTACATTATTGTTGAGGATTTGGCTCAGACACCATCCACTATGTCTTCATTGGAAGTACTTCATAGTTATTCGTCATAGCAGAAGGCTTTGTTATCTACTATGGGAGGGATTGATCCTGCCAATTCTAGCTTGATCACTTTTGATTTGGAAAATTCCATCCCACGTCTCCCTCACCAGCTTGCACTGATCATTCAAGTTGGGATTAATGGAAAGAATATCCACCGAGTGGTTGTGGATGAGGGTGCATCTATGTGCATCATCTCTTCTGCTTGATGGAAAGCTATCGGTTCTCTAGCCCTCAATTCATCTCCAAATGCTTTAGAAATTTTTGATGGAAGAGAATCTCACCCTCTTGGCATTCTTGCTAGTTTACCCATTAAGTTAGAAGGGAAAATGGTTAACGTCAAGGTTGAAGTCATTGATTCCAAGCTCAACTACAATATTCTTCTTGGTCGTAGTTGGATCACGCCATGTTGTGCATCCCGTCCACTCTCTTTTGTGTTCTTCGATTCCCGCACGAAGGAAAGATCACCATTGTTGATCAGTTGACCTTTTTCACTTTTTCGTCTTCCGAGAGCAACATTCCATATGTATATTGTATTCCTATGCCTTATGAGAACACAGGATTCAGTATTTTCAAAGATCCTGCTCTCATGGGTATTTTTTTCTCTTCCTCCACCCAGCATTGCTCAGGTTAACATGATCTCCAGGTCTTCTGATCCATGGGTCATCCCTTCGCCTGAGTAGATTGATTCATTTGGTGACTCGATGTCTTTAAGCCCAATAGAGATTGATTATTGTGAACTTATTTTGGCTTCATCTCCTCCTCCCTTGGATCATGCTCCTTTGAGTATGTATCTTAATACTTATTTTCAATCCCCTTGTCTTGGTGCTTCGGATTCACCCGATCCCTTGAACAAGATATTTCCCACTGATGAGGCCATCATGTAAACTATGGCTCTTAGGGATCCTCATTGGGATGATAATAATCATCGTTCCTCTTTCATGCCTGGCCTTGGGGCCATGTCTACTTGTCTTGAGATATTCACTTCCCAAGTTCCTTCTCATCTGCTTCAAACAACCATCCTAACACATGAAGTCTTTGCGGAAGGTACTTAGGGAAAATCACGAAAATGATTCCTATCGACATCTCTATCAAACCAAGGGTTATCGAGAACATCCAAATTGGGGTGACCTATTCTCCTGATGAGATCAAGGTCTATACTAGCCTCTTCCGTGAGTTTCGTGACATTTTCACTTGGTCTTACGAAGAAATGCCCGACATTGATCCGAGTATAGTGGTTCATGAGATTCCTACATATCCTAGTGTGAAGCCTATTCGCTAGCGTCTTTTCCCCATGCACCATAGAAAAGGAAACCACTAATAAGGGTGAAGTTGAAAAAATTCTTAAATTTGGCTTCATTTATCTAATTCCCTTGACAAAATGGGTTTCTAATATTGTTCTTGTGGATAAGAAGCAGGGTACTATTCATGTCTATGAAGATTACCATGATATAAATTGTTCTTTCCCTAAGGATAATTATCCCGCTCCTTTTATTGACCAGATTATTGATGAATGTGCTGGGAGTGAGATCTTTTCCCTTATGGATGGGTTTTCTAGGTACAACCAGATCAATATTCTTTCGATCGATCAACACAAGACTGCCTTTATCTATCCTTGGGGTACCTTCGCCTATAAGAAGCTCCATTTTTGCCTTAAGAATGTTGGGGCTACATTTCAAAGGGAAATTTCATATGCTTTCCATGACATCAAGCACATTGTTCACCCTTACCTGGATGACCTTCCGGCTCATTCGGCTAAGCGTAAATACCATCCGGATCATCTCCGTCAAATATTTCTTTGCCGTAGACACTATAACATTCGACTTAATCCACATAAGTGAATCTTCTGCATTGATTCGAGTAGGATATTAGGGTTTATCATCTCTAAGGATGTAATTTGTCTCGATCCCCTCAAAGTCAAAGCTATTGTTAATCTCCCCTCCCCTTCCTCCTTGCATCAGCTGCAGAGTCTGCAAGGGAAATATAATTTTTTGCACCATTTTATACCGAAATATGTTGAAGTAGCCAAAGGCCTCATGCAATTACTTAAGCAAGGCATCCCATTCCTCTGGGATGAGATCACCCAAACATCCTTTGATGCCTTGAAGAAATTGCTTATCAATGCTCCTCTATTGCATCCTCCTAATTATCATTGTGATTACTCCCTCTATTTGGCTGCCGCATTTAGCACTATTTCCATGGTTCTGGCGCAAGACGTTGATGATGGTAGCGAGCACGTCATTCACTATTTGAGTCACAATCTTCTCGATACTGAAACACACTACACACATGTTAAGAAGTTAGTGTTGGCTGCTATTCAAGCTCTTCAAAATTTTCGTCATTATATTTTGTTGTGCCCAATGACCGTGATTTCTCATTGCAACCCTATGACCTACATATTCTCTCGTCAATTGCTGGGGAAAATACTCAAAGTGGATCCTTATCCTTCAAGAGTTTGATTTGGATTTTACTACCGCCAAATCGAATAAATCATTGTTTTTTTCCAATTTTCTTTGCTCTCTCCCTTTTAATTTTTCTCTATTTGGTTTCGAGGAACGCATTCTGGACGACACACTTTTTCTCATTAGCTCCCTTCATCCTTGGTACGATGATATCATCGTATATCTTCAGGCTTCTACCTTCTGATCTGATTTGATGAAGGATTCTCATCGACGCATTCGCCATCATTTGCAACCTTATCGCATAGTCAGAGATACTCTTTACCGCATCGGAGCTGATTCTATTCTCTGCCAATGTTTGACTCTCGAGGAGGCTGAAAAAGTACTCAATGATTGCCACTCTAGCGCCTGTGGTAGTCATATGTCTGGATGTGCGATTTCATAGAAGATTCTTCGTGTTGGCTATTTCTGGCCTACCATATTTAAATACTGCATTGTTGCTTTCCACAAGTGTCACACTTGCCAGATTTACCTGCGCAAGATGTGTGCGCCACCCACACACCTTCATCTTGTCATTATCATTGGTCCCTTTGCGAAGTGGGGCATCAATTTTATGACGTTTAACCCTCACTCTACCAGGGGGAATTCTTATATTATCATTGCCATCGTTTACTTCACTAAATGGTCCAAAGCAATGGCTACACTTACAATTGAGGGTAAGACAACTGCACAATTCCTATTCAATCATGTCATCACTAGGTTTGGTGTCCCTCAAGCCATTGTTGCCGATCATGGTTCTCATTTTCGTCATTATGTGATGGTTGAGTTGAATATTAAGTTGGGTCTGCGTCATGATAGCTCAACGCTGTACTACCCTCAAGCCAATGGCCAGGTTGAAGCCGTGAACAAAGTTATAGTCACTATGCTTCAACGTACAATTGGGATGCATAAGTCCAACTTGCATCTCATGTTGTTTTCAGCTCTCTCGGCTTACCGAACCTCAGTGAAGGATACGACCGGATTCATTCCATTCTAGCTTGTTTATGGTCTGGAAGCTACCCTTTCGATTGAATACAAAATCCCTTCTCTCAAGATAGTTGTTGAATTGTTGCCCAACACTTTGCCAGAAGAAGAGTGTCTTCTATACTTAGAGAGGCTTGATGAAACTCATCACTTTGTTGCTCTTGTCATAGAAGCACAGAAAAAGCGGGTTAAAGATCATTTTGACCAGTCGATTTCCCCTCATTCCTTTGTAGAAGAAGACCTCGTCCTCTTGTATGACCAGGATCACGATAAGCTAGGGGCAAGAAAATTCCAACCCATGTGGAATGGGCCCTATACTGTTAAGTTCATTTTGTAGAATGAGGCTTATGAGTTAATTGATTATGAAGGTCATCCTTTGGATCATCCCAGAAAGGGGCTATATCACAAAAAATAATATGCATGAGCTCCTCGTGCATGTTTCTTTTGTACATAGGTGTTTTTTAATTTTTGTACATTTTTGGCTTGGTGTGCTTTGTGAGTATTTTTTCTTGCTTATTATGTAATTTCTTATTGTGCAGATGTCTATCACTCCTTATGTTGGTTTCACAGATGGTGCCTCCCGCAGTACCCGGAACTTGTCTTCTGCAACCTAGGTGATTTAAAATCCTAATGGTGAGTTGATAAACCTCCAAGGTATTTTTCTAGGAAGAACCACAAACAATGTTACTGAATATAGTGTTGTCATTGAACTCTTAACTGAGGCCATTGTTCTCGATATTCATGCATTAATTGTTTTCTAGACTCTCGACTTGTTGTTCTTCAGCTTAATTTGCATTATTCTATTAGAAATCCTCAAATATTAAGGTTGTACTTACGTGTTTATTTATTAGAAAGGAATTTTGATTACATCACATATCAACATATTCCTAGACGAATGAAAGCGTTAACTGATACAATAGCTAATATTGTATTAGATAGACATTTGCATAATTTGTAAAACATCATCATCAAATAATAAGATTCAAACAGGAAAATAGGAATATATATATATATATATATATATATATATATATATATATATATAGAGAGAGAGAGAGAGAGAGAGAGAGAGAGAGAGAGAGAGAGAGAGTTTGCATCCACGTGCATCATAAGTTCAAAAAATATGTATGTTTTGGTTACATCCTGAGACATCATGTCTCCCAAAAAATATGCAGAAATAAAAGCCTAGGTGTCTAGTCGACATGATGCTCATGATAGCATGTTACTGCACGTATGAGCTGCCTCAATACTCGGTGAACATGATTCAACACCCTCGCAGATTTCCTCTAGTATGCACGACGAACATCTTCAAAAATCGCATAGTCTAGGATTCTACTGGTGAGTCCCTCTAGGTTGTGTATGATTTCCTCCTCCTTGTTGCCCTCACCATGAGGGGCCACATCAAAATCACGAGGAACTTTCCATGCTATTGGAGACATTCCTGTAGGTCTTTCTAGGCCAACATCTACACATACATGGATTAACATCAGAACATATATAATAAAAAAATCATAATACTCATCAAAATAAAAAAATGAGTCTTTCCCAATGCTTCATCCTAATCCTCTCCTATTGGAAGTGGTATATCTAGATCAACTGTAAAGTCCATGCTAGAATAGGTCCAGTCCTCCATGACAATCAGTTTTCATTGGAGCCAATCAAAGAATTACAGTCTCTAGGACATCTGTTGACAACCTCCTGATCTAGGCATCAAAGTTGCCCAAAAGACCATCTATGGATTTTGGGTTGGTGGTGTAGGAACTATCACTTCCTGACGTTGAAAAATTTGTAACCATTCTAGGATGAATGGTATGAATATGGACCCATAGCCAAAAAAATTTAGCTTACCGTTCCTGCATTTTTAAAATTTTTGTTTCATATTGATCGTTACCGCCTTTGCCCAGATGTATAGATTTGGTGCCATACAATCTATAGCAAGAAGTAACTGTGTTTTTGTGGCTTCATGTGGAGCCTGCAATCCAGTAGCTTGAGTAATGGTGTGAAGCACTACTTTTAGTGCCAAATCAGGAACGGTTTGGATATCCACCTTCCTACCCTTGGTTCCTTTATGTGCCCCTCAGCATACCCTATCTTGACCATGCTCATGTTTTCCATCATAGGCTGGGTTCATATCAGGATTGGTGTTACCCCTCTCCTTGATAATCCAGTGATAAGTATATGTCAGAGACATCAATCTCTAACTCCTGATCATGAATTATGAATATTTCCCAATCAATGTCCCATACACTGATAAGGTAGTGTAGTAGCTCTGGTTGAGCTCGAAGACATGGTGCCGTGAAGAATTTTAGGAGCCCACACTTTCATAGAGCCTCCATGCATATTACGTTGCACATGGCTTCCTCATCCTCATCTTCATGTTCTCTTTCCTTCCATTCGATCACCATTTTTCTTTCACACTCCTACAAAAACATTAATGGGCTTGTCATTAGTCACATTATTTGCTATTGAAGTGTTTAACATGGGCTAAATAGTTGGATTTTTATGCAAATCCATGGTCGCAGGTTGGCACGACTGTTTTAGAAATATTTGCGTCGACTGGCATGCCCCCATTAATATTTTAGGTGTGTTGGCACGAGTCCATGCCTAGAACCCGCGACGATGGCTACACCATAAATTAAACAAAAATCCCCCATAAATTTGAAAAAATGGCTTACAGGCAATGGAATTTACATCAAAATGGAGGTAAGGACATGAGCTCTCACCTGGAAGAGATGGATTCGTGATTGGCCTCCTAGTTGTCCGCTATCAGCTCCACAAAATCACAGTGAAAAAGGGTAAAAAATTGCTCACAAGAGGTAAAAGTAAAAAGTAATTCATTTTTACTATTTTTGGCATTTTATAAACTTTTCAGAACCCTATATTTTTTGACTATTTTAGTATTTTATCTAAAAAAATGGGTTTTATGTGCATTTCTTATGCAGCAATAGGTCCTCGACGTGATGACAATGAAGTGATGAGTTGTATTTTATACTATTTCGGGCTAGGTAAAAACACGAAAAGGTCACCCCCTGGAGTCATCTTTCAGCTCTTTTCTGACTCTTTAAAATTGTAAAGACTACTGATACTTTTTTCGTTTTTAACTCGTTAAAGGCTACGAAATGATATCTACCCAGTATACGTTTACCCCTTTTTTAGGCTAGGATAGATTATTTACGAAAAAGGAATACCTTAGCCTATCGCGACTAAGAGGTTCTCTCAGATATGGTTTTCTACCTTTTCGAATATGTGAGACTACCTACGAAAAGGGACCTGGTGGAGTTTTCTTCTCCGCTTCTTTTCAAAATCTCTAAACATGAAAATACGCTGACTAGTTCTTCCTTTGCTAGACTCGTTAAAATTTAAATGACATCGGTAATCGTCACCATGACGTAATCGAGTTCCTCCTTCCTAGGGCTTGTAAAATGTACGAAGATGGATCTGTCCGAACGAAAAACTTATATCACAATCATATGCTATCCCATTCAAACTTTTTTCCAAAAATAATTGGGGTACTCGCTAGAAATGGTGGGGGAAAATGGAACCAATTCTCAGTCTTTTCGATAGTATTTTGCTCTTGAACATGACACTCTTCTGCAATTCATGTTGGGTTGGAGACATCCCATATCACCATTTTTTTCCTCCATGGGTTTGGGTAATCGTTTTTGACCTCTCGTCTAATCTTTTCCACATCATCATGACCTCAGATCCCTTGATGTCAAATATTTCCAAATTCCAGAGTCGTGTCGCCAATATGTTCAAGAGAAGTTTCTTTCTGCATTTTTTAGCCTCTGATCCTCTGTTTGGTCCTGATTCATTATCATCTTGTTCCTTCATCTTATGTCGATGATGTAGGAAACATTATGGCCCTCCTTCGACCAGGTCACTTCCTACTAATGTCAGCTCATTCTCCAGGAAGTTGATCTAGAGACTCCCTTCTGGTACCTTGGAGCTTGCATGCCTCAATGGAAAGTTCTTCACGTTCAAAGAAAAGTCCTCATCAATGGCCTTCGATCGAGTGATTCGGTGAGTGTTTGAATCCAGCTCACTGTTCACATTCCACGAATTGTACTAGTTGTACCTTGAGATCCATTGTCATTATTGGTGGTTTCTCTCATTTCTGTTAACAAATTTCATCATTGGCTGGTAATTGAGTGATTTTCTTGCATTTTCTACTTTAGATCACTCATTCACATGCTTGAATTTGTACTTTTTCGGGTCGAGATGGAGCGCAAGGCCCTGGGTTTTCTATAATAAGATCCAAGCTGCAAGATATATTTGGTTTACCATGACTATATGCATGACTCTTGTGATTGGAGGGATGCATCCATACCTTGGATCTTGTGTTTTTATGTACTCGATTATGGATGGCTGCACCCATGCCACATATTCATGTATCAGATATATTAGTTGTAATTGTACTTGTAGGTCTTCCGAAGATGGTGTTTGGTTTGAGCATGTTCTCGTAAATCATTTCACCCCTCCCTCTCTCTTGGAATTCATGCTTTAGGGGGCATCTGTTACACAATATTTTGTCATTGTCTCTGCAGCCCCCATCCTGCACATGGTAGGAACATTTGAGTGAATTTTGTGTATTTTCATACCTTACAAAAATTGTCATTTCATCCCTTGGCATGTGAAGAACATTTCCTCTGTTGATAATTCCTTAAGCAGGCTCTCAAAAACACATGAATTTGGGTTGGCTGTGGTAGGTAGTTATGGCATTACGCTGATAGGGAAATTTATATTGTGATTCATGCCCATTGGCGCTATGTCTTAGTGGACTAGCGACGCCGAGCTGTTTTTGGAATTTTTTTTTTTAAATAGAAGCGAATTTTCCATTCCTAACTACTTCGTGAGTGCGGTCCTCATGGTTTATTCTACTGAATAACGTCGAAGTCCTTCCTTTGGGTTCTTGTTTCCTATAAATGAGCAATTCCCTAAAGGTTAAGGCCTCCCCTCCACCTTATGAGGGATCCCAAACCACCTCCTCCTCTCCTATAAATACATCCTTCTCACACAATTTTAGCTAGCTGAACAATCCTTACCATATTTGGTGTGAAGAACAAGGTAGAGATTAATTCATTGTCGAGAGAGAGTTTAGGCCCATTGACTCACCAAGTCCAATCCCCGAAAAATTCTTGAGACGTGTGTTAGTATGAATCTTTTGTCGAAGTGTACGAAAAAAGACCACTTTAGCTACGCATAACTTATAGCCCTAACATAAAATATGGCTGCCAATATCTTCAGATCTACAGTTAGTTGATCAAGACAAATGCTGCAAAAACCAGGTCTATGCATAAAAAGACATTAAGCAGTAAAAAGAAGGTTTTGTTCCATATATCCAATAGACAAGACAAGAACAATTTTTGAAAGAATTTTTGTATTAAGGGCACTTGGGAGAAAAACAAGAAGGTGTTTCCAATGCTCCTCAATGGGATGGGTTCTTGGAAGTCCTCAACACTTCAGATCTAGCATTTCTCTCTCTTGTTGGTGTAGAAAACCCAAACAAAGATAGAACTCAAAGGGAGCTCACACAGAAAATAATGGAAAATATGACAATGATAATGGCTCAAAGTCAGAGAAAGAGTTTAGATCCAGAGTGATCTAATAGGCAACCAAAGGTGAAGAATGGTAGGAAAAACCCTCCTATTTATAACAAAATATTGGGTCATTCTAGATCTTGGTGCATGATTAAAATAATGTTAACCAAATCTAGATCCACCTTTATAGATATTTTATTATATTTGTTGGAGGGAAAAAAGTATTTGACAGGTCGAATCCCTTTATTTGTGAATAATAAATAAATAAATGATTTATTTATCATTTTAAGGAAGGTGGTTACAAGATAATCAAATAAATAATGATTTATTTAATTATTTATGGGTGATTTAGTCATATTTAACAAGGAATATTATTTAAATAAGGTTTAAATAATTATTCCTAGAAAATAATAAGATAAATAAAGATTTATCTAATTAATTTCTTTGTTTTGGGTTAAACATGACTAGGGAAATCAAACGGAAATATAGGTTTGTTTAATATTTCCTTTCGGGGTTTCCTGTTTAGACCATAAACAACCTAATAAATGTGATTTATTAAGTTATTTTACATAGTGAAAGAAATTTTACTTAGGGTAAAATTGGTCTTACATGGTGTACTTGGGTCCATCTAATGATAGTAGGTTAGATGACCAAAAAATGGTGTAACAGATTGCCCCCCAGCATGTGAGTGTTAGGAGCAAATCGTATGACCAAAGTACGTTGTAAGAACTCAATCACCAGACATCAAAAGGGAAGTCAGAGAGAGAGAGAGATGTAAGGTAGACTAATGTGCTAAAGAACTAGACCCTAAGGAGACGAGATTTACAGGTACAACAAGTCTCTTTTTATGAGAGGGTACCTATGCTAAAGGCAGCGGGGGAGGCATACCTATGCCCGCCGAGATAAAGTACAAAATAATAGTGTGTCCAGTAAACAAGGGACCGAACCATAAAGTACAACCGGTATAAACATGAGCCAGATAGAAATACAATGAAGGATCCCACATACATGCTGTGCCTAGGATAACAGCCAGGACTTATACAATAATATCTGAGTATATGAGATACAAATACAACCCAAATGCCCCCTATACGCGGGGAAGGGCTCACAAAATCTGATGATATATGTAAATCAAAGAAGTGCTGCAAGTGGCTAAGGCCAACATCATAAAATATATGGAGCTGCATCGAAGGCTGCAAGGAAGAGGTCATCCGGGCATGTGGGGGGCTACCTGCAGGGCCACCCCCTCATGAGGGTTGAGACATCTCACACAAACCCGGGAATCACCAAGAGTTGCTGCTGTATCACTGAACCATCAAGTATACGGATCTCGATCATTCTGAAAGGAGCTGGAGAAACAATCAAGTCAAAGGGGAAGGAGAGATCCCTTTGCCTGATTCGAGGCACCGAACAAGAGTGGAAGTTGGAACCAAGGTACACTGCCCTCTAGACTTGTCTTCTAGAGTGAAGGAGCTGATGTCGACAGAAGGAGGTCCGCCATAGGTGAGGCAATGAGAGATCCTAAATTAAGGCACGAGAGAAAATAGTAGAGCGACTGACAGACTAATACCAATGGTGATGATGCAATGGAGGGGACTGAGTAGCGAATGGACGACTTCCTTTGTTAGAGCATAGAGGGCATGAATGACATGGCAGCGACTGTCACAATATCATGAGGGATAGGGGACAGTGGGACTGAAGGCCATAATGTGCGACACAAGAGAGGGACCAAGCAATGAAGGATGGAGGACTATAGCGGGGTACAAAGGGGCTCGGGATAGACTCCATGAATGCGATGATGGCTCAACTTGGATGCTCTAAACAAGGGCGACTCGATGGTGCTGCCACACAGAAAAGAGCCCACGGGGGACCCGAAAAACATGAGTACAAGATGGTATCTCATGACGAAAATTGACACAAACAAAGACAAGTATGGAGGCAAAGTGGTGCCCCAAGTACAAGTGTTGTAAGTGAGGAAATTCGATTTTGGGGGGAGGCGAAGTGACCCATCTTGGACAAAATGTGTCCTGGTGAAGTATCAAATCACAAAAAAATAACAAATACCCATTTGAGGGCTCGGTGAGAGCTTTCTAACAATGCAGACGGTTTGTCAAACGGAGCTACGATATGGTCGCAGCAGGCGAAAGAAGAAACAAGGGTTCTCTTCTAATAAGGCAGTTTTCCCTCCAAATCCACTCATTTGCTAGTGTTGTTGTGGTGAATTTAGAGAGGAGAGAAGGCCCTAAATCTTGCGGCGAGTGTAGCGGACAAACCGACCGTTGGAATCGAGATCCGTCAGTTGCAGGTAAGAGGCCTAACCTTACTCTTTCATTTTGATGGACTGAAAGTTCAGTTTAGGGCCCAAAATCTCAGGAACAGACCCTCTTTGATCTCTACGGCCGAGTCGCACTTTTTGGGCCAAAATCTGTGACTTGGGAAGTAGGTTTTGAGCAAAAAAGTGCGACCTGTCCTAGGATTTGGCAAAAAAGTGCGACCTGAAGATGGAGGGGTTTTTAGTGCTATGTGAGGGCTGAGATTTTGGTTTTTGTGGATGGTTGCAGTGTTTCTTATCTGTATACTGACCAAGATGATGTTTTTGTGCAGGTATGGCAGATATACAGGTTAACTGGAGAGAGAGAGACCCTGGTACATTGCGGTTAGAGATCCAGGCGGATCAGGGTGTCCGTCGTGTACTGGCCCAAGTTTGGGGTTCTGAAGTTTTTGGAGAACCCTCTGATGAGGGTTGGGGAGCCCCTGTTGGCCCGGATTGTCAGTTATTGGGATCCAGATCATGAGGTTTTTATCGTGTAGGGGCACAGGATCGAATTGACAATCCAGGATCTGTATTTTCTGACGGGTCTCCCGCCACTTGGGATGGTGGGAAACATGTAGCTAGTGTTACCGCGGGGGCGACATATCATGGAGTTTGTGGAGCGACATTGCCGACCGGGTCTCCAAATAAAACGGACTCAGATACCGATCGGGGACCTAGAGAGGTTAGAGACCCATGTGGTGGCCGCAGCGGTGCTGCAGATCTTGGGCATCCAGGCGCTCCATCACATCACAGGGGGGCAGATGATGATTGTGGAGAGTGTGTTGAGTGGGACCTACTATGGGTGGGCCCAAATGATGTTGGTGTCGTTAAAACGACAGTTGTCGCTCTGCAAGCGGCAAGTGAACCACGATTGCTCGTATGGGGCTTTACTGTGCGCCTTCTTCTTTGAGAAGATATCGACCTTATGACCTCATATACAGCTCCCAGATGGGGGCCCGAGAGAGCCCAGGATGCGTTGGTGGGGGCGGCTACTGTGCCGAGGAGGAGGAGTGGCGGTCGGACGAGTGTTTTGACCTGAGTTCTTTGCCCATTGGGATCAGATGCCGTTATACATAGACGACTATCCCTATAGTGGGATGAGTTATTGTGGGGATCCGGACCTACCACTTCCGCCCGGTCGAGTATGGGGACCAGATGGTAAGTGAAAAGTAACTATTATTTCTTGGGCATGGTAAAGTTAGTGAATAGTAGATAGGGTACTGATTCATGTACTTTTGGTATGCAGATATAGCTCCGGTAAAATCGGCCGGATACATGGGACGACCGGCAGCATCTGGAGCTGCAGGTCCGAGTGGGTCGAGAGCAGCGCATAATGAGGATGCGGCCGCCTTTTTGGAGGACATCCATCGTAGATGCGAGAGGTTGCTGATCGGAGTGTTAGAGCGCATGTGGCAAGAATTAGACGACCAATACATAGAGCCATGTATTGGTCTACCCTCGGAATGGCGAGGTGTCATGCGGCGCATGGCGATGGCTGGTCAGGGGATACGTGATCTACAGACTGCAGGAGCAGAGCCATTGGCTCGGGATCCGCCAAATAGTGATTAGGTGTGGGGCAAGTGGTGCCCCCTAGTGTGTATGTAGGGACAGATGGTGTCCCCAGTTTTGAGCTTTTTGTAACATGCTATGGGCATGTCATATGTATCAGAGTAGATGGACTCTAAACACATGTTTTGCGACACATATTATGGATATGCATCTTTGTTAATGATTATGAATGTTATTGTCTTGTATGAAATGCGTGTGATAAATGCCAATCTAGAACATGGTTTGCAATGCTATCTACATAGTGATTCTGTTCTCGAGGTACATGGTTGAAAGTTATGGTTTCAAATTCACGTATCAAGAGTTTCACTCGTAAATATTGTCTAAACATCACAGGATTATGCACACGATAGACACCATTTAGTTGCATGACAAGAAGAAGGAAATCTAAACGAACATGCAGATGGAGGATGTGATGAAAGAGGGAATCGACTAAGAGACCACGCACTGCATCATATTCGGCCTGATTGTTGGTGGCAGTACCAATGCAGACCCCGTTTGAGAGAACTAGGGCATGCAAGGGGGTGAAAATGGCCCAACCTGCCGAGGCTAGATTCTGGGAGTAACGACTTGCACCATCGGCATAACCGATATAGGGTGGGGACGGGAGGTCCTGCGGAATAGTGTTACAAGACAAAAAATGGGGGGAGGAGGTACAATGACGACAGCGTGAGTGTATAGTAGACATCGAGCAGCAACTGTGGGAGGGAGTGTGATGGGAAAGATGGCTATGACGCATATACAAACTAGATGGTGGTATATGAGGGCTATAGGAGGGGTGGCTGGGACTCGGGCTGCGGAGGTCAACAGAGATACGGGTGGTGTTATCCCGTGTATGGGTGGGAAGGAGGAGGTCAAGGGTGGAAAAGGTTCCCAAGGAGGCATTCGGACGGGAAAAGAGGGGATTAGGAGTGGAAATGAAACCACATGACGCGGCAAAGTTACTGAAATCATCTGTAGAGGAAGAAAGGCTCGCATACAGATTGTCACGGGGAATGACAGAAGAACAGGGAAACAAATGGTTAAATGATGTTGAGCCCAAGGTGGTCGCTGAAGGGGGGTCAAGCGAAAAAACAGGGGAGGATTCAAAGGGAATGTGCTCCAAGGGTCTCACAGAGGATGGTATGTAAAGAATGGTGGTAGTAGACTCCGTCATCTGGACATCAGGGGGGGGAATGTCAATGGGAGTGGGGGGATCCTCGAGCTGACCTGAAGCATACTGCACAAGTATGGGAGAGGCGGATTGGTTTTGTTCCACCTCATACTTGCGGACTACTTCTAAAGAGGCGCGGTAATGCGTCAGGTGAGGACAATGGTGGGAATAATGGCCATGGACACCGCACAAAGCACATGGTTTGTTGGTGTGAATAGTCTATGGGTTCTTGGTTACGGACGAGGATGGGAGGGAGGGGTCAGGGACCGTAGACTTAGGGAACGCGAATTTAACCATGGGTTGAATGCGGGGCAATTCGAGACAAGTATGGGTGGGGTGACCGATGACATCACACAAGGCGCAAGGCTTTGCAAGCGGAGGAGGAACCGGGTCAGTCGGGGTGACCTTGTCTTTGGATTCCCCCTTGCGAGCTTTTCCCTTCTTTCCTGGAGCTGTCACCACAGGGGTAGGGTCCTGGGGAGGCACAGGGGGCATGGTGGCAATGGAGGAAGCGAGGGGGACCGGTTGAACCGATGTCAAAGCAAGATAGGGTTTGGGGTGACCAGGTGGGGTAGCGGCTGGAGGGTCAAGGTACCAGACGGGTATGCCCAGAGTCAGGTTAGGGAGAGAGAGGGTGGCCATGACAGGGACTGAATAGACTTCGGGAGGGGGAGCCAGGAAAGGTATCTGACCAGCGGGATAATGACCAGGAGGGACAGCTCTGAGATGGTTGAAGCCTGGGGGGACCGACCCAGGAGGATAGAGGGGTTCAGGGATACCAGCTATAGGAGAAGGACCAGAAGGAGGAGGTTCGACTAGCTGAGATGAATGACTAGGAGCGGGTTGCGGTGGGCGAGGTGGAGTCTAAGGTTGCTGACTAGCCGAAGCGGGTCGCTTAAGGGCAGCCCGAGACAATTGCATCATGCAAACATTCGATAAGCTGGGATCAGAGATATGAGGAGGAGGGAGACCAGGGAAGGTTCCAAGTAGGGAGGAGTGTTTGCAGATGCCGAGGGAGACACTGGTCAAGGAATTGACGGTTTGATTATTGGCTACAGAAGATATGGTCGTCTCCGGGGAGGTCTGAGACGGTGGCTCATGATAAGTCAACTGGTCGATGGTGACTATATTTCCATTGTGAGGAAAATACATCTTGTGAAAAATCACGGATGGGATAGCAGACATGGCATAGGTGTAGCTTCACCCCAATATAATTTTTTAGTCTAGAGGGGCGTCGATGACTTCAACGTCAATGCAAACAGTCTTTCCTACAAGGGTGATAGGACAATTACGGAAAAGGCCAATGGGCTGGGAGGCGTGGTCGTCCCACGCTCGAAGGGTGATCGTGGAAGGGGCCAATTCAAAAGATCCGAGTTGCTTCCAAATCGAAGCGGACATCACACGGGTGGATGCCCCCTCATCAATTATACACCGAGAAATGTTGGCATTCCGAATTTTGATTGGGATTTGGAAGGCGACGGAAGCAGGAAGAGGAGGATGTTCTGATTGATGGGCGTCGAAAACAATCATTTGGTCACTCTTGAGACTTACAGCTGCCCAGCGAGAGCTTTCTTTTGGGAAGGGCAATGACCGAGGAGTTCCAATGTGGAAATGGCAAGCAGAGATTGCCTCAAATCATCTACTATTGCTATACTAATGAGAAGTCAACGAGGGCGATCAGAGTAAAGTATTCTCGACGTAATGGTCCCTTGGGAATCTTGGTATGAACCTCAACTTTGGGTTGAGGGATATGTAAGGGACCATTGGATGTCGAAAGAGGCTCTGTAGAACCGGAAGAAGGGAACTCGGGGGCAGAATGAGCGGAAGGCTTGGGGTACTGGCAAGCCCGAGTTTGAAGGTGAAGGTCGACGGTTGGGGATGGATCAGAGTTCATCATGAGGATTTGGTAATCGGAGGAACCAAAAGGGGAAGTTTTAGTGGCGACCTGTCCGTCAGGTGGTTGGGTAGCCACGAATCCTTGATGTGGGAAAGGATCAGTAAACACAGCTGGTTGAGTAGTGGTCACATTAGGGGGAGCATGAGGGGAGGCATGTTGTCCTCGAAATGTGGCTTGAGACTCCCACATCTTCCGCATCTGTGGTAAGAGGGGACAATCGTGGGTGTAATGACCGTAAACACCGCAACATGAACAAGGCTTATTTGTGCGAAGAGGCTTGTCTGGCTTGGGCTGAGTGCCCTGTTGCTGGTTAGCAGTGTTAGGGTCAATACCTTGAGGATTGGGTTCGCAAGTACCAGGGGAAGATTGATTTGGATTGCCTCTCTGCCTTCTTTGAGAAGAAGGGGGATTAGTCGCGCCCTGTTGTGCAAAGACTTGCCCTGGAGGGGGCTGTAGGTGCTATTGCAGGGGTGGAGGAGGCAAGGGAGGTGGAAGTGCATATGCTGGGGGAGCTGGTGCATCGGGCTGCGGATAATGATAATGGTTAGGTTGGGCAACATTGAGGTAAGCAGGAGGTTGGGAAAAAGGATGAGGCATGCCGTATCCTGGATACATGCTACCTGGAGGGGGAAAAGTGCTAGAGGTGTTGGCCCCTCCCGGAGGGAGACCATAGCCTCCCGAGGGGAGACCATAACCCATAGGAGGTTGCGCATACGGATGAGAAAGGGCTCCAACGATACCGGCTCTACGGAATGAGATGCCCCTGTATTAGCACCACCGGCCTCGGGGAGGTCAGGAAGGACGGTATAAACATAACCAGACTGTGCATAGATCAGGTCATATTTCAAGGCTATTTGGAGGGCGACTTCTTCGGTTTGAGGGAAATGGGAGGCGACATCTTTTCCAATGGGAGCTAAGAGAGTGCGAAGGAACCAGTCCATATAGACCCGATCTTCGAAGGGGGGAGCTCGACATAAGCTTTGTCTTCGTTGCCATTCCTGGACATGAGTGGAAAGGCATGTTGAAGAGGTTTTCTTGAAAGAGGTCAAAAGCTCCGTACCAGTCTCGTATCAGAGAGGGAGCTGGAAATAGGCTAAAAAGGCTTGGGCAATGGTCGCGAAGGTGGTATGGGAAGAAGTGGCTTGGTCAACATACCATTTAGAAGCTTCGCCGGTAAGCGTGCGTTGGAACAACTGAAGACGGATGGAATCATCGGTAATGGAATTGGAAGAACACCACATGTGGAAAGATCGGACATGATTGGTTGGATCTTCTCCAGCAAGGCCTTCGAACTTAGGGATGTCGGAGGGGAGCTTGGTTGGCATAGCAGGCCAACCAACATCGTGGCGGATAGGGTCATTGATCAACTGATTGAAATCGGGGAGGCTGAGGCCTGCCATGTAAGGGAGCAAAGGCGCAGCCGAGGTAGTTCCTGTGGTGGTTTTGCTAGTAGTAGTCCCGACATTAGGGCTGGAATTACCGCTAGCGTTAGGCCCTGGACCAGACATAGTGATAGGGGGAGAACCAGAAGTAAAAGGAGAACCCAATGAATCAGAAGAGGACTCGGAGTGCGGACTCGGGGGAGGACTAACTCGACGGCGGCGGGAAGGAGTAGGTCGACCGACCGGAAACTGAGGGTGAAGGCCAAGAAGTCTCCGGGATGTGCACTTTGGGGGTGCAATGGTGACAACACAAACACAGCACGAGGGGAATAAGAACGACCGATGAAGGCAGGGAGGTGCAGAATTAAGTGATTACAATGTCGAAACAAGGGCAGAAAGGTGCAGTGTCGATTGATTTTAAAGTCTTTGCCTGGCGGTGCAAACCAGGCTCTTCTTCGCTTAGGGTGAGTGTGTGGTGTGCGTTAATTTTAATTTTTAAACCCTTTTCGTTTTGAGAGAAAGAGAAAAAGTGTGCTGCGTAACTGAAAATAATGTTGCAAAGAACAGTATATAATGCTGAAATAACAGAAAATTAACAGCTAATCAATGCATCGATCTAACCCAAAAAGGCGGGGCTCTCAAAACTAGTCTATTAGAGGGAAAAATCTATTCAAAACACACTAAAAAGAGGCCAATAGATCTAGGGTCGAAAGGGACAGGGATCTAAAGGAGAAAACTGCTGAAAAGAGGGGCAGATCACAGCCAAGAGGCAGAGGCAAGATGGCTGGAAAAAAGGGGGAAATCAGCAAAAAGAAGAAGCGTCAAGGAGGAGGCCCTAAAGGTAGATCCAAAAAACTCTTTAGGAGGTGATTTGAAAGGGAGAAGAGCTGATTGAAAGGGGTCTGAAAAGGAGGTATCAGATCTCGAAAAGGGGGGGATGAAACTCTGAAAAAACAGACACCTGAACAAATAAAAGCTCTTCCACCAAAAGTGGAGGGTACTGAAGCCCTAGGGGGCTATGTTCCCACTTAGATGAGAAAAAAAGATCAGAAATGGGTCGAAATGGGCTGAGACAGAGGCTGGAAAACCCTGACAGAAGCTTCAGAAAAACCCAGAAAAATTGCAGAAAAAGAGCAGAAAAATTGGCAGGTCGCAGGTTCTGACCTGTTTTCTGTGAAGGTTGCAGATAATGGGCTGAAAAGTGCGACCTGGAGGTCCAGGTCGTAGTTACTGGGTTGAAAAGTGCGCCCTGGAGCTCCGGGTGTCCCGGTGGCAGATTTTCGGAAAAGTTGCTGTCTCAGTTGCGGCTGATGTCTGTCACCTGCGCAATAGGGCCAGAAACACGTGGAAGTTAGAAATTTTAATGTTTTAGGGTTTTATAGGTGAAAAACAACATAAAACTAGGAAAAACAAAGAGTTGAAAAGAAACCCTAGGGTCTGAAGTAGTTGGATATGCAGGAATATGAAAAACGACAGCGGTCGTAATTGAAAACCCGTGTGGAGTCGCCAATTGTTAGTATGAATATTTTGTCGAAGTGTACGAAAAAAGACCACTTTAACTACGCATAACTTATAGCCCTAACATAAAATATGGCTGCCAATATCTTCAAATATGTAGTTAGTTGATCAAGACAAGTGCTGCAAAAACCAGATCTATGCATAAAAATACATTAAGCAGTAAAAAGAAGGTTTTGTTCCATATATCCAATAGACAAGACAAGAACAATTTTTGAAAGAATTTTTGTATTAAGGGCACCTGGGAGGAAAACAAGAAGGAGTTTCCAATTCTCCTCAATGGGATGGGTTCTTGGAAGTCCTCAGCACTTCAGATCTAGCATTTCTCTCTCTTGTTGGTGTAGAAAATTCAGACAAAGATAGAACTCAAAGGGAGCTCACACAGCAAATAATGGAAAATATGAAAATGATAATGGCTCAAAGTTAGACCAAGAGTTTAGATCTAGAGTGATCTAATAGGCAACAAAAGGTGAAGAATGGTAGGAAAAACACTCCTATTTATAACAAAATATTGGGTCATTCTAGATCTTGGTGCATGTTTAAAATAACATTAACCAAATCTAGATCCACCTTTTATGGAATATTTTATTATATTTGTTGGAGGGAAAAAGTATTTGACTTGGGTCAAATCCCTTTATTTGTGAATAATAAATAAATAAATGATTTATTTATCATTTTAAGGGGGTGGTTAAAAGATAATCAAATAAATAATGATTTATTTAATTATTTATGGGTGATTTAGTCATATTTAACAAGGAATATTATTTAAATAAGGTTTAAATAATTATTCCTAGAAAATAATAAGATAAATAAAGATTTATCTAATTAATTTATTTGTTTTGGGTTAAAGATGACCAGGAAAATCAAAAAAATATAGGTTTGTTTAATATTTCCTTTTGGGGTTTCCTGTTTAGACCATAAACAACCTAATAAATGTGTTTTATTAAGTTATTTTACATAGTGAAGGCAATTTTACTTAGGGTAAAATTGGTCTTACATGGGGTACTTGGGTCCATCTAATGATAGTAGGTTAGATGACCAAAAAATGGTGTAACAACGTGTTTGAATGAACCTGTCGAAGGAGGCTGTAACGTCAAGGCTTCAAGGTCGTAAACTCCTTTTCTATACTTATTAATACATGACTAGTTTTTGTTCTCGTTTTTCATTCGATATGCTTAATCCTATGCAATATGTTTGATTCTCCCTTACCAATCAAATAGTTATGAATGTAAGTATGTTTTTGTATGTTGTCACCATTCTCTAATCATTGTGCATGTACACGTATATTAGTGTTTAAGGACTGTGACATCTGACGACGAAGATCAAGAGATTGCTACTACAAGCTATGACAAGAGCATTGGAACGAGGTAGGTCATCTATCCCAACTCATTTTCATTCATAAACTAGGAGTCTGAAATCTTAGCATGTTCCTTTGTTGCTCGACCCACTCTAGGGCTAGAGGGATCACCTCTGTCCGAAGAGGGGATTTACCTACATAGAAAAGGCACATTAGGCTGAAGCCAGATTATAAACAAATTTTTCTTGTATTTGTAAAATTCATTTGTTTAATGAGAAAGTGTATTTCATTTTGACTGTGTGTCATTTATGTTCTGTGTTGAGTGATCCTAATAGAAAGAATTTGATATCAGTGTAATAATTCCCTATAACAAATTCTAGATGAATGAATCCCCTATGAATAAGTCTTACTATGTGATAGAAGACTTAATGGCTGGGTAGAATCGGTATGATTCCATTCTGGGAGTTAATTAGTTCTGAATGAACCTAACGAGAGCTAATTTGTGTAGATAAAATTATGTGCAGGTTGAAAGGAATAAAACATGAATTTTGGATTTAAACAGTATGAAAAGGTGTACATCGAGTGTGATAACTCTGGATAAGATTCAATAACAAGACCAAGATCAAGAGAGATCATCATTAAAGAATACCGAACAAGCTCAAGAGGAGTAGCGTGGAGGAAATGGAGTTGCAGAGTGGCAACTGTAGAAAGCAGAGAAATCGACTAAGGCAGAAAAGACTTAGAAGAATTCCAAAGGGGAAATCAGACAACGAGGATCGAATCACAAAATTGAAGTTTTAGGATTAACGACAGAGATCAATGCAGGCAGAAGAGGCAAAGAAGAGCCGCGTGAAGGTGAGTGGACGGTCATGGTTAGATGTAGATCTAAAGGGGACGAGATTGATGGTCAAGATGAAATCACAAGCTAAACAAAATAACCTACGATGTGAGGAAGAGAAGACTACGTGTCGTTGAAAAAGGGTGAGCAGTGAGGACCATTAGATCTGGGCATAGATCAATGACGGATGGTAAATCAGAAGTTCGCACATCACAAAATTTAACAGATAACGTTAATAATTAGCTTGGTAAGTTATATTTCTTGCGATGTGGTAAGTTGAGAAGGCTATGAAGTGGACATGTATCAAGTAGAGAATGAAAGCGCAGATCAAAAATTGACGATTATAGTTTTTATATGTTAATGATTTCGCAAGTTAAATAAAATAATTTGCGATGTGGTAAGGGTTGTAACTTGCGATGCAATAAAGGAAGAGCAACGTGTTGTCCCAATGCTCAAGCGCATATCGCACTTTGGAAATTTTAAAGTTTAGAATTAAGGCATCGCAAGGTGAAGTATTTTGGTTGTGATGCGATGAGGACAGGAGATAGTGTGTGAGACGGTACAGCGAGACCGTTAGATATGGCGAAGATCTACGGTGGAGATTACATCGCAGTTCCAGAGAGACTTCGCATCGTCAAGATTATCAGTTCATTGTTAAAGTTATTTGTTAAGTTCACCGATATGCGATGCATCATGATTGGTCAGCGGATTTTGGGCCCATAAACCATAGGTCTGCGGGGTTTGTATAAGGTTGAAGCTGTGTCTGTGATAAGGTAATGTGAAGGGGTGGCCCATGCTAAAAGGTACAAGTTTGTTATATTGAGTTATAAATCTGAGAGCCATTTATGGTTAAGCTTCTGTGCTCGTTTGATTTAAAAGATTAACGTTTAAGGTTGAATGGAGGTAATGTGGGGTTAATTCTGCTAACCCTGCATCTTTGGTTATTTTTGACCTTATGGTTGCATCATTTGGTATCAGAGCACAGAGTAAATGAAAATTGTTATAAATGAAGATGGAAGAGTTAAACTATGCAGAAGACATTTGGTAGCAGAACATAATAAGATTCAACATGATTGCGGATCAGAAGAGAAGAAGTCATATTATAAATATGAAAAGGTGGAGACAAGTGCAGAAAGAAAAGTTAGATATTAAAATATTAAAAAGTGAGGGTTTTTTCTTGAGGAGAACAAATATTCACTCGAATGTGAAGAGTGGATGGATATTTCTTATGAAATCACGCAGGTATTGTTTTATTTAACTCTAATTTTAGTTTTGTAGGATACAAGACATATTGAAGATTGATAATTGCAGCTAATGAAGTATCTCAGCAAAACAATATCACACCCTTAAGAATAAGTGATGAAAGAAGTTGGTAAAGATTTTTGAGTGTTAAAGAAGAGTGTGGCCAAAACCTAGAATTTCATTTGTGATTGAAATACAAGAGGAAAATTGTGTTCTCAAAAGTGCAGATGAGTTGAAGCCTAGGAGTAGAGGAATGCTCAAGTAAAGTTATAGAGAGGGGACAAGTGACCAAGTATAGAGGAAATATTGGTGAGGTAAATATAACAGGGAGGACTTGCTATTGCAGAGGCTTAAGTACAACTCATAGTGAGTGAGGAGCTCATGAAGATGAAGAAGAAGATGACTACTGATAATCATAACATAGGTTCGAGAATCAGCCACAAAGTGAAGAAAGAGTATGCCAAAGAAGATGGAATATGGAGACAGATGAGTGATGAAGAATATGAGAGAGAGAAAGCTAAGATAAATTTCCAACTTTCATTATTGATAGATATGTTGTAGAGAAATAAGGTAGACCAGATGTATGGTTGGACTATGAGAAAGAAAGTGAAATGGCATAGGCTACAAGAGAAGAGAGAGCATTGGTTGAATACGGAGTTAATGGAGGAGCTTAGGAAGCTTGAGTAGATAATGAACATTCAATTGAGATCGGAGAAGCTCAAAGGAGTTGAGCTACATCAAAAGAAAGTTTTTGGAGAAGAACAAGTTCCTTGTGAACTGGAAGATGGAGCAATGATGTTTGAAACATCAGTTGAGGCTACAAATCCTTATGATTTTGAAGTTAAAAATTTGTGTATGGTTACAAGTGTAATACCTGATGATGGAAAATATTTGGGAATTTTCAAAGAAGAGGAAGCAGAGAGACAAAATTTGAATGCTATTTTAAAGAAAAAGGATGAGAGATTCAGGTCTCATGAAGAAATTCAATACAAAATTGAAGCAAGATAGGATTGCACAAAGACAACTAGTGGAATTTTTTAATGCTATAGACAAAGAGAAGTTGACTTTCAAGGGAAGCCAAAAAGAATAACAATTGTTGGAGATTGTTATGATAAAGGCTAGAGATGAATTCATAATTTTTAAGTGTGAGGAAGATATTAGAGTGATAGAAGAATTGTTGAGAGAGCCTAAGAGTGAAGAAAAAATTACAGCCAAGGAAGAAGGGATGTTTATAATATCTAAGGAGACTAAGATAAGTTTAAATTTTTAGGTTAATGGTATGTTTGCAGGTGATGAAGAAGATACAAACGAGGTTGTAATAAAGGACATGGAGGAGATATTATATTTTTAAGGTAAGAACAAAGTCCAAAGGCAGTGTGAAGATGAATAGGTTTTTGTCTTCAAAGACAATAAGTATGAAGGAGAGTGGAATTGTAATCAGCAGCTAGAAGAAAATGTTGACACAGGAAAAGAAGATCTCATGCATTGTAAGATTGTTGGGGTATGTAACAGTGCTAATCCTGTCATGGAAAAGCATGGAATAAGACATTCAAATGTATTATGGATCTTTGAAAGACATGGAGAAGAAAAGGAAGAGAACAAGAGTTCTGAAACTCTTACACAAACGAAAGGAAAACAATAGAAAAGTAATTTGGAAAGAGAAATATAAAATTTTATCAAGCTAATCAGGAAGAAACATAAGGAAAGGAGCTACGTAACAAGAAGACAAACAACTAGTTGGATGAAAGGCTAGAATGTAACAAACATTGAAGGAAAATTCAATGGAGTGTTACAAACGAAGGTGTGGAAACCAAGAAAATAAATAAAAGATAGCATAATACATGGACAACAATTAAAAGGAGTAAGGAAATCACAAAAGAATAAAGTATGGGATCCAGGAGGACAAAGATTGGAAGCACATGATCTGGAGATCATGATATTTTTTTTACTTTGGGAGTCTGATGCAGGAGCATCATGGTTCCGAAAATTTGTACATTTAGTAGAATCTAGGGTGTCTTATGTTTTTCAAAAGAGTTCATTTCCTAATTATTTAATTAATGTAATTTTCAATGTTTTGAGTGATTTATGTGAGACATTTAGAATAGGATTTAATTAAATATTAAGAGGCATATTTTTAAATGTTCTCGAATGTAGGAGAACATGAGTGGTTGGTGAGTGATTAGTGTGGATTGAGATATTGTAAATCTTATATTAGAAATTAGTTCATGATTTTATGGATTTGAAAAGGATCCTTAGGATTTCGTTGAATGTTGAGAACCTCAAGGGATAAAGAAGAAATTTTAGGGATTAATCGAGGACTTAGAGGATTCTTAGAAATTAGTTGAAAAGATTGAGGATCTAAACCAGAATTGGTTACATAACCTTTTGTATATATTTGTAAAGCCTCAAAGGCACAGAAAAAAGAAAAAAAAAGAGAGATATTCTTAGAGAGGAAACTTAATTGTAAGCCTACGGGCATAGAGAGAGAGGAAGAGAAAAGGGCCATGTGAAAGGCACATCAGGTCAAAGCCAAATTGTAAACAGATTTTGCTTGTATTTGTACACTTCATATGTTTAATGAGAAATTGAATTTCATTTTGATTGTGTTTCATTTCTGTTATGTGTTGAGTGATCCATAATAGAAATAATTCGATCTGAGTGTAATAATTCCCTACAAATTCTAGATGAGTGAATAAGTCTTACTGTGTGATAGAAGACTTAATGGCTGGGTGGAATCTGTATGATTCCAGTATGGGATTTAATTAGTTGTGAATGAAGCTAACATGAGCGAGTTTGTTCAGATAAACTTATGTGCAAGTCGAAATGAATAAAACATGAATTATGGCTTTAAAGATTATGAAAAGGTGTACATCAAGTGTGATAACTCTGGCTAAGATTTAATAACAAGAACAAGCTCAGGAGAGATTAGCGTTAAAGAATACCGAATAAGCTAATTAGGAGTAGCGTGGAGGAAATGGAATTGCAAAGTGGTGACAGTAGAAAGCAGAGAAGTCGACTAAGGTAGAAAATACTTAGAAGAATTCCAAAGGAGGAATCAGACAGCGAGGATCGATCGCATAATTAAAATTTTAAGACTAATGACAGAGATCAGTGTGAGAGGAAGAGGCAAAGAAAATCCACATGAAGGTGAGCCGACGGTCATGATTAGATCGCAGACCTAAAGGGGAAGAGATTGATGGTCAAGATGACATCGCAAGCTAAAAAAAAATAACCTACGATGCGATGAAGAGAAGACTAAGTGTCATTGGAGAAGGGTGAGTAGTGAGGACCGTTCGATATGGGAAAAAATCAATGGCGGATGACAAATCACAAGTTCTCACATCGCATAATTTACTGGATAATGTTAAGACTTTGTTGGGTAAGTTATATTTCTTGCGATGCGGTAAGCTGAGAATGTTGCGAAGTGGACATGTGTCGAGTGGAGAATGAAAGCACACATCGCAAATTGGCGATTATAGTTTTTATGTGTTAAGGACTTCTCAAGTTAAATAAAATAACTTGCAATGTGGTAAGGGTTGTAACTTGTGATGCGATAAAGGAAGATCCACGTATCAGCCTAGCACTCTAGTGTATATTGCACATCAGCGATTTTAAAGTTTAGCACTAAGACATCGCAAGGTAAAGTATTTTGGTTGTGATGCGATGAGGATGGGAGATGGCATGCAAGATAGCACAACGAGACCATTAGATCTAGCAAAGATCTACGGTGGAGATTATGTCGCAGTTCCAGAGAGACTTCGCATTGGCGGGATTATAAGTTTGTTGTTAAAGTTATTTTTTAAGTTTGCCGATATGCAATGCAGCATGATTGGTCACCGAATTGTGGGCCCATAAACCACAGGTCCATGGGGTTTGTATAAGGTTGAAGCTGTGTATGAGATAAGGTAATGTTAAGGGGCAGCCAATGCTAAAAGGTACAAGTTTTTTATATTGAGTTATAAACTTGAGATCCATTTATGGTTAACCTTCCACGTGCGTTTGATTTAAAATATGAATGTTAAAGGTTCAATGGAGGTAATGTGCGGTTAATTCCACTAACCCTGCATCTTTAGTTATTTGTGACCTTATGGTTGCATAAATTTTCAGCCCAAAGGAGGTCTCTAGGAGCTACACCATATTACATGGTCTTTCATCTCTCCTTTGTCCTAGGTTTTTTGGAAAATGACATGATAAAGCCATGATTAGATATTTATTTATAAGGAATTTTTCATGGTGAATGGTTGGTGATTTATAAGGGTGTTATGACCGATAAGAGCACAAAAAAACTTGAGATACACATAAATAAACAACTCAACACAAGAAATGAAAATTGAAATATTAACATAAAAATACCTAAGTAAGTTTTTGAAAGTCAACTAATGATACCTTATTCTCCATCCAGATAACAAAATCATACCACTTTTTGTCTTGTATCATATCAATTTCCAATTTTTATGGATGATGCCCATATTGTTGCTCCTATCAAAACATGGAAGATGGAATAGCTAAAGTAATTAATATCCAATCATTTAATTTTTTGTACAAAAAATAAAATAAAATTAATATATTAAATATACTTACAAATTTTCATATTAAGGCTTCTAAACTTGTTTGGCCACTGTAATGTGCAGCACGATATTTGTCACACCTGGCCTTTAAGGCCTTGTCTTGAAACACATGCTAATTCAATTTAAGTATGCACCAATAAAATATAAAAAGCCTTTAATGAATATGGAATAATATTATGACATAATTTATATACCTATGTGCTCTCCCCACAAACTTCCTATGTGCATATGCTCGATCATATTATTTCACGAGCTCTTTCCACACTTTCATGCTTTCATCAATTGGCCTTCTTTTGGTCCTTATCTTGGGAGGAATTTGTTTTATATTTTTTGTTTGATTGCAACAAAATATCTTGTAGTTTTGAGTCATTTTTTTCCTACTTACTTTGCTGACAAACCTATCCCAAATTCAGTCTACATGTCATGGATGATTTTCTTTTTAAGGTGCACAGGTATCTTGAATAATGGAATATGTAGATGTTCTTTGGAGCATTGAAGGCATGATTCCTTCAACCTATGATTAAATGTAAAAATTATATGCACTAAGCATGCATATGTCCTAGATCCACTTGATCTCACACTATTTAACTTTATGCAAGATACTGAATCTATTCCACTTGTTAATCTTTTGTGGAAAAATTAATTGCACACACATGTGAAGCATAAACAAAAATATTTAATCACACATAACACAGTTTTTAACCGGGAAAGCTTGAAGCTGAAAACCCCAACTATATATTATGTAACATGGAGATCATATGACAATCTCATACAAAGCTTATCACAAGCCCTCAGTACAGTACAATCGTCATACACTAATCAGGCCTAATCTTGTAAATCCATGCACCGATCTTTGCCACCTGCTAGCCTACCTCCACTATGCAATCTCTGCTAAAGAATAGCTCTGAATGAATTTGAATTACTCCATCCTTGACTGCGCAATCCTCATTGGCATCTCCACTGAGTGTTGGATGTAATCAATGCATCACTACAGTCACAACAGATAGTCTATCTTTCCCTTTCACCTATCTCTACACTTGTCTCCATTGAAATTGCCATGCACTGAAGTTAATTGATGTATTCTTTAGTTGATTAATGAGTTATTATTTATGAATTGATTAACTAATTAATTCACTCCACTCTCACTAGTGTATCAATCAGTTAGACTAGATACAACTAGCTCAACTGAGTCTAATTGAGTTAAACTGAATAAAACTCCATAACTACTTCTTCTAACTGTGTCATAACTCTGCCACTTGAGTTCTAACCGAGTCCTCCATGCATTAGCTCCACTAAACCCTCAAGAATAAAGTAATTCCTTTTGTCAGCTGCTATGCCACATCTGTGCACTGAACTGAAGTGCTCCAAGAGAATAAGTTGTTGTTTAGAGTCTGATTATTATTAAGAGCTAATAATAATTGACATGTATCTATTTTTAGATTGACGATCTATAAATAGACTTCACCCAATATTCTAAAAATATAATTTCATCTATTTTTCCAACTTGACCAACCATCCACAAATAACATCTTGCAACTTTTGAAATATGATCATCATGATCTAACAATAGACTTGTGCCAAAAATATCCTACGTGCCCACTTAGTGAAGGCGAATCTTTTCACTAAGATCATCATCTTGTTGAATCTCAACACTCCCTCTCAACAATATAGGGATTATCCTTCACCCCAATCCTGCCTCTATGGTATTCGAATTTGCTCCTAGTGAGCACCTTCGTCAGAATATCTACATATTGATCCTCCATAGGAATGTACTGAAGCAACATGATATTCTGTTGCACACAATCTCTGATATGATGATACCAGATATCAATATGTTTAGATATATCATGAAACACAAGATTAACCGAGATTTTAATGAAACTCTGATTATCACAATGAATCACCGTGGGATCTAAATGTCAACTAAACAAACCAACCAGAATCTTCCTCATCCAGATAGCCTCACATGCAGCTAAACTTGCTGCCATGTATTCTGCTTCTGCTGAACTGAGTGCCACAAATCTTTGTTTCCTATTGTACCAAGAAAATTCCATAGATCCTATACTGAACATCCCTCCTAATGTGCTCTTTCTGTCTGTTGGGCTTCCTTCCCAATCTTCATCCATGAAGCCATGCAACTTCACCTCATCCATCTATCTGTACCATAAACCATACTCAGATGTGCCCCTGAGATATCTCAATACATGCTTGCCCGCCTTCCAAAAGAGCTTGGTAGGCTTAACAATTGCTTGTGAAAGCTGGTTCACTGCATAGCATATGTATGGTCTTGTATTGACTAAATACATGAGAAAACCCACCAAATATCGATAAACAGTGGCATTCACTACCTCTGCCAATGTAGCATCCTCTTTCTTCCAATTTCCTGGAAGAGGAGTGTCGATAGGCTTGCTTCCTTGCATGTGAAACTTCTCCAGTATCTCCCGGGCATACTTGCATTGAGACACAAACAATTCACCTTCCCGCTGCCATATTTCCAATCCAAGGAAATAATGAAGGAGGCCTAAATCCTTCATCTCAAATTCCTTTGCAAGATCTTCCTTGCATGAGTGTATCAACTGCTCATCACCTGTAAGTATCAAATCATCAATATAAAGTACAATGATCAAAAGCTTACCCTCAACCACAATCTGGTACAGGTTTGCATCCGCCTCACTCTTGGTGAAGCCAAGTCCAGTGAAATAGTTGTCCATTTGACTATACCAAGCACAGGGTGCTTGTTTCAACCCATAAAACACTCTTTTGAGCCTGCACACATGCGAATCGCTGCTGAAGATCTCAAATCCTTCAGGATTCTCAATGTACACCTCTTCCTCAATGATCCCATTAAGGAATGCAGTCTTCAAATCCATCTGATGAATGTGCCAACCCATCTGCGCTGGGAGAGAAAGGATGGTCCGTACGGAAGAATACCATGCGACAGGTGCAAAGGTTTCTTCTTAGTCAATCCCCTCAATATGTGAGAAGCCTCGGGCAAAAAATCTTGCCTTATACTTCTCAACACTCCCATCAGCAGCTTTCTTTACCTTGTAGATCCATCTTGACCCTACAACTAATTTTCCCACCAACCTTGGAAAAATCTCCCAAGCACTGTTTCTGACAATGGATTCAAACTCCTCCACCATGGCATCTACCCATGTGGGCTCCTATGCTACTTATTCAAAAGAAGATGGCTCTGCCACAATACACTTGCTCATAAGAGCCATGTATCCAGTATATCGGTCAGGTGACTGTCTCTGTCTGCACTGTGACGTAGGAACTCCTACATTCTGTGCCACATCCACCTTCAGTATCTCAGCTTCTATGGTACACTTTCTACCTTGTCTGATGTTTTGTTTTGCATGAGTGGAATCCTCCACTCCATGAATCTCCTCTTGTGGCTGATCCACATCCAGAGGCTCATCTTTAGGAACAAGAAGTTCCTCCTCCGCATGCAAGTGTAGCTCCCTCTCAAGCGACAACTTCATGGCTTTCACCTCATTGAATTTTATATCCCATTGCATAACAGTCATCCGAATGTTTGGAAAATACACATGATAGTTTTTGGGTGTTTCTTTGTACCCCAAAAATATCCCAACTTTTGCAGTCAGCTCCAAATTCTTCCTAGCATCCTTCGTCACATGAATGTAAACAGGTGAGCCAAAAATATTCAAATGAGAAATATCAGGCTTCTTACCAATAAAAGCTTCCTCAGGTGTACTCATGCCAAGTACTCTATGAGGACAATGGTTTTTCACATAAACTGCAGTGTTGCATGCTTCCACCCACAAGTGCATCGGTAGGCCCTGGTCATGCATCATCACTTGTGAAACACCCATGATTGTTCTGTTCTTTCTCTCCATGACCCCATTCTGCTGTGGGTTATGAGGCACTATGATTTCTCTTCGAATTCCTTCTTTGCTACAGAATTCTTTGAATTCGCCAGAGATGTATTCACCACCATTATCACTCCTTAGAGCTTTCACCTGCTTCCCCGACTCCTTCTCCACCAATGCCTTGAACTCACAAAAATTTGAGAACGTTTCACTCTTATTCTGCATGAAGAAGATCCAGTATCTATGAGAAAAGTCATCAAAAAATATCACATAATACCTGTGTTTTTCTGTTGAAGCAACCGAGAATGGTCCATACACATATGTGTGAATTCTCTCCAGGATCACCGAAGCACAGTTCTCCTTCTCATGAAAGGTGGTCTTCACAAACTTACCCATTGTACATTCTTTGCACTGATCTGACTGTGCAAGAGTACCCTTGGGAAGTCCAATAGAAATTTGTAGCAAAATTTTCAAAGTGCCATGGTGAAGATCGCCCAATCTCCTATGACATAACTCGCCCTCATCCCGGCTCACCACTTCTTTTGCTTTTCCCACCATTGCAGCATAGCCATCTACCTCTAGCTTGTAGAGATTCTTAATTCAAACCCCTATCTTCTTGGTTTGACCCATTTTTTTATGTCGAAGGAAGGATTTTCCCTCACTGAAAACAACATCATAATCCTTGTCTTCTAGCATTGCGACCGAGACCAAGTTCTTCTTCAAACCTGGAACATGCATGAAATTCTTCAACAATAACGGATTACCAGACTCCCTCTCAAAGGTAATGGTCCCAATTCCAGTTGCACTGTACCGACCATCATCGCCCATCTCTATATGCATCTGGAGGTCCTTCTCCTCCAAGTCACTAAACAACTCTTTGTCTTTTGTCATATGGAAAGACACACCACTGTCAAGATACCACACTGATCCCATGTAGCTTAAAACCAAGCATGCGATCAAGGAAAAATCCAGCTCAAATTGCGTGGCTAAGGCCTCCCCAGTTGCAGATCCAACAGCCTGCTTATTCTTCTTCTTCTGTGGATAGTTAGTGGCAAAATGTCCATGCTCGTGACAGTGAAAACACTTCACTTTGGAGAAGTCCTGCTTCTTGCCTTTCGCACCGGATTTAGAAGGATTTTTCTTCCCCTTCCCTTTCCTTGCTTTGGCAGCCAAAGCGAAATTCTCTTCATCTTCATTCTTTGATGAAGATCCATCCCTGGTACCCCACCTTATCTCCTCCTGCACAAGATCCGACCAATGTCGCTCCCATCCTGGCAGTTTATCCTATCCATTGACAGAGCCTTCATAGCTATGCCAACTCTTCGGAAGCCCAAGGAGAGCCAAGCTCACCAAGTCTTCTTCATCAATAGTAACCCGCACACTTCCCATCTAATCATTTTAGTCAACAAACTTCGTGAGGTATTTTGGAATATTGTCGCCTTTCTCCATTTTTATTTTTCTGAGCTTGTCTTTAAGCGTGGACTTCCTCTGGTCACTTCTGCTTTGGAACAAGTCTTTCAAAGCCTTCCACATTAAGAATGGAGTGGCTTTCCCATGAAGGTTGGATACAATGTGGTCCTTCACACCTTACAACATAATCCTCCTCGTCTTTGCAGTCTTCTTTTGCCATGCATCAAGTAATGCAGCATCGCTAGATCCCGGCTTAGGAACATCGCTATCGATGAACTCCTTCAGCCCATTATCCTCCAGCACCACCTCCATCCCGTCCTTCCAGGCTATGTAATTTGAGCTCCCATCAAGGGCATACTCCAATCTCAACTCGTTGAAATACATTTTAATGTATACTTGATTTCTGCACCAAGAATCTTCTGTAGAAAATTTGAATTTTCCACTAGCACAAACTCACTTCACAATTGCAATATTCAATCAACAATGCTATGATACCATGTAGAAATTATATGCACTAAGCATACATATGTCCTAGATCCACCTAATCTCACACTATTTAACTTTATGCAAGATACTGAATCTATTGCACTTGTTAATATTTTGCGGAAAAATTAATTGCACACACATGTGAAGCATAAACAAAAATATTAAATCGCACATAACACAGTTTTTAACCGGGAAATCCTGAATTTGAAAACCCCAACTATATATTATGTAACATGGAGATCATATGACAATCTCATACAAGAATACAAAGCTTATCACAAGCCCTCGGTACAATACAATCGTCACACACTAATCAGGCCTAATATTGCAAATCCATGCACCGATCTTTGCCACCGTACTTTGCCTCACTACAGAATTCAAGGCTATATATGTGCGAATGAATCTAAATTACTCCATCACACTTGACTTTTTAATCCATCAAGCTTGGCATCTCATGAGTGTTGGTTCTGACTATTCATCACTATAGTCACAAAAAATAGTCCATCTAGCCCTTTCACCTATCTCTCCTTTGGGTCTCCACTGGAACTGACATGCACTGTAGTTAACTGTTGTATTTGTTCATTTGATTAATGACTTGTTATTTGTGAATTAATTAACTAATTAATTCACTCCACTCTCACTAGTGTGTCATTCAGTTAGACTAGATACAACTAGCTCATATGGAGTCCTAGTAGTTTATTTGAATACAACTCCATAATTACTTCTTCCAAGCTTGTGTCATAACTGCGCATGATTTATAGTGGGAGTCTGCCTCCATGCATTGCGCTCCACTGACCTCCAGAACAGTGTATTCTTCACAATAGAGCTGGCCTTATTTTGTCATGCATGAAGCTGATGCTAAAAGAGAATAAGTTTATTTAGTCTAATTATTATTAAGAGCTAATAATAATCGACATGCATCTATTTTTAGATTGACGATCTACCAAGCTGGAGCTTCGCCCAATATTCTAAAATATAATTTCATATTTTTCTAACTTGACCAACCATCCACAGACGCATCACGACTTCGAAATGAATAATGCAGTCCTGTGTTTCGCCAAAAATAGCCAGCGGGCCCACTTATTGAAGGCAAATCTTTTCACTAAGCTCATCATGTTGTTGAATCTCAACATTAAACACTTTCTCGACATATGTCATTATGATATTCCCGATGACAACATCATATTATACCTCAGTTTCATATGTACCAATGTAATATGCATAACATGTATTGGTGGAGAAAGAAATATGTGATTCAAGATTGGCTGGGACATTCAAATTTCGTTGTTCCTTGTTACACATTATTAGAGGTTATTGTGATTGGTTTTTTCCTAGATATTTTTCTTGATCCAGGAATTGATGTGGAATTAATCGATTCACTTTGGCAAGGTTTCTTTGGTTGGAATATTTCATTTCCTTTAGTACGTTCTTCCATGTATTTGGAAAGCATGGAAAAGTGCATACCTTCTAGTTTTGTCATTAATTTTACCCCAAATATGGAAGCCATTGCCTCTTTCTGTTTCTCATTGTCATGTTCCTATATATGTACAATAATTTTTTAATTTTAAATTTAGAAATAAAAAAATAAATCCTATGTTCTTCTTTTATAATTTTGAAATTAAAAAATAAAAAATACAATTAAAACAAGAAATGGAAACATGTGAAAATATATAAGTTGAGTATGAAATACCTCATTATGGAAAGAATCATATCCCTTTGCTTATTTCCCTCTGAAGCTTGGCATTTTTTGGCATCCTAGGGTAGATTTGTTTCCTCCATATTGTTAGTCATCAGAAATTTTTTCCTTTGTAAATGACTAAATTCTTACCCTAGATTTCTAGAAACAAAGTTCATGAACATTGTGAGTTCTAGAAATCTCACTGCCTTCATTATCCTTAAGATAATTTTTTCACTATTTCATCATCCCATCATGTCAAGCTCAGCTCACCCATCCTAGTAGACCCATCATGGGCTCATGTCACTCATTTTGTTTTTGTTGTGTCACCTTTGGCCTCAATACTCTGTTTTTGTTTTAGCCTAAACCCCTCCACTACTACCTAGGGCCACGAATCAACCAACCCTCTTATATCTCCAAGAATACCCCAAGCACTGATGGTCTCAAAACTATCTCTGTAGGCTCTTTAGATAAATCAAGAACTTTGGATTTTGGATCTTCAATACATCAATCTATCAAAAAATTTGTTTTACACCTAAGGATCCTAATTCAAGTTTTCAAGAAAAGGCCAATGCCAAGGAACCTTCCACTAGGTCACATAGGATTTCATAAGTCATAGGGTTGATTTGGTATTCTAAAATCTTTGTTTTTCTTGTGTAAAGAGGCTGCATTTAAAGAAGAAGAAGGTCAAGTAACTTGGTCCAAAACTGATCAAAAATACATTCAAGAAAGGCCTCCTTGGCCAAAGCACAAATTCTGTAAGGGACAGCTGCCCTTGTTCACATTTCTGCAAAAATGATCAAGTTGACCATCATTATAAAAAGAGGTAAGGTAATGGGATGAAGTCATCAAAAGAAGACATCCACAACAAAGAGAAAGGCAGCAGGCCTATCTTTAAAGAGAATCATGGTTTTGTGATTGATTAGAAAAACAGTGTTACCAAGCAAAGAACCATCACAAAGACCACCAAGAAAGAAGGCAAAGCAACACAACCAAGGACACGTTGAATATTTTCAGAAATAATAAATGAATTTGGAAGGGTTATAGAGACATTAGAAGAAAACACTATTTACTTTTCTCTCACAGCCCTAAAACGTAAGAGTTTGAAAACATGGACATAACAGGTCAAAAGAAGATGATAAATCCTCCTTCATAACATCAAGGCATTCAAAGGGGTTTTAAGGTGGTTTTTAAGTTTTGTCAAAAGAAGCACTACTTCACTGCACCAAGGGAAGGAATGGCAGAAAGTATTAGTGTGATGGAGCCTAGGTATCCCAGTATAGTCAATGTCTTAAATATGATCAAAGGAAGAAAATATGAGGTAAAATGCCAAAGAAGAAAATCATGATGAGCATAAGTTCATTGTTGAGAAAATGAGGTGTCAAAGTCCAAACAATGACAAGCAGACCAAAAAACCTGTGTTGTGGAACCTGTAGAAATCAGAAGTGGCCAAGGGGAAAATAGGGTAAAATAGATGCACAAATCTATGCCAAAAATAACTCACTATCAAAAATATTAGAAAAAAATGAGAAAGTCATGTTCAGGTCAATTACACTTAAGAAGGCCAAAAAAGGATAAAACCGTGTTCTTAGTTTGTCAAAAGCATGATGAAGACAATTTGACCAATGTCCAAACTTTCAAAAAGTAAAATTAGATGAAGAGGACATCTACATCTAATCAGCCAGCCATCACCACAAAAAGAGGAAGAAAGGATGCCTTGAGGAAATCTCCAAAACCTTGCACAAGATAAACAGAGTATCAGTCGAATAACATAAAGATTGAAGAAACATAGTAAAGTGGATTTATGAGTGTAATTTATTTTTCTCAAGAGGTATTGAGGTGTTTTTGTTTCATTTAAAACTCATTTAGCACTTTGTGGAGAGAAATAAGGCTTAAGGAGAAAAAGCAGGGTTTTCTAGCTATTTTCTGAGCAAGTGTTCTGGTGCTACACAAATCATCGGCGCTACGCAATCACAGGTCAACGCTACGCTAACTAGTAATACACCCATTCAAATTTGAACAGAACTGTGAAAATTTCACCCGGTGCTATGAAAATATCGAGCACTACACAAATGCAGGCTCAACTCGCCCAGAGACCGGCAAACGCAGCCTCCACCCGACACCTCTGCATGACAGCTCGGGTGTTGTGTTAACGAGCCACCCGACACCCTGCACAATTGCCTGGGCGCTGCGTAAACGTAGGCCCAACTCACCTGAACACCGAAAAATAGTGCACACACCCGGCGCTATGCTAACCACTGTGTAGGTATGCCGATGTTGTGTAAATGAGTCGACCCGACAGCTCAGGCAGGGCACTGCGCAAATGTCAGGAGCCTTCAAAAGGAAAATTATCTTGCCAAAATTCCAATTTTTGTCCTCCATTCATCTCCAGAATCTATAGAAGAGTCAATTATTGTTAAGTGGCATTTTTTCCTCATCTCCAAGCAAAATTTCAAGTTATTTTTGGTCTTTTATGGCTTTAAAGTTTGAACCCTAGACAAGTAAACCCTAGGTCTAGCATGCAATTTAGCCTTTGTGATTAAAAACCTCCTTAAAGCCAATTTTGATGTCATCTGAGGGTAAATGAGCTAAGGTGACTGCAATACACCTTTGAGAGGGCCTCCTTAAGCTGCAAGGAAACTAAACCTTAAGAACCCTAGCCTCCACACCACTCATTCTCCAAAGTTGACTCCATCATCATCTTCACCTTGGTTCATCAAACCCCAAATTGTAAACCAGTATCTCCCATCACCATGTCAAGAGCTGAGAACAACAGTAGTAGTGATAAAGGTAAAAGGCTTTTGAGACCAAAACATAAGGGAGGAAAAGTAAATAGATTGGAACCTCAAATCACAGTGGCCATTACCTCCTCTCCTAGGATCTTGTCATGTTTTCAATATACAAGATGTTTTCAATTCTGTGAGAAGGTCAAACAAGTGAAGAGCCACCCTGAGCTTACAAGGCTCCTCACTATCAATTTAAACAAAAAGCACTCAAGCCTTGCAGGAGTGGGATTTTAGATCTCAGCAAGTGCCATCTCTGAGGCCACAGTATCCCAGCTGTGGGTGAAAAGTGGTTTAAAAAGGGAAAATTGGACAAAGAATTTTTAGAGCCATTTATCAAAACAAGGTATAGGGGAGGCAGAAAAATAGTTTTTCCTTTCTCACACCTCAAGCACAGATTTTCCTCCTTGATGTTGGTTATCATGAAATAATTCACATGTGAGGGGAGGTACTCTAGGATCTATACCTATCATGTCAGACTCCTCATGCATTTCATAGGGGTCAAGGTGCTAAACTTGGCTTACTATCTCTATAGGAGCATTGAGAAAATGTCTTTTATTGTCCGGAGGAGAAATCACCCACAACAAATGCATAGCTTATTCCACCATTCCTTGATCAAGATGGTGGTATTACATCAGTTGGAGTAGCAGGGTATACCTTGGGTTGTTTTCATAACCCATGAAGACTTTAAAAACCCACAGCCTCTTCATCAACCAAATCTGCCTTCCTCATCTGAAAAAGTACCCTCACCACAGACAAACCTCCCTTCCTTTCCTTCTCTTGGTGCAACAGGTAAAGCAAGAAGTGGAAATGAAGAATCACAAGAAGATCAAGGCGAAAGTGATGAAATCAATGAGGAAGGGAAAGAAATTAATGAAGAAGAGCAAGAGGGAAATGATTTTGAAGAGGAGGGAAATGAACATGGCAGTGATGAAGACAAAAACAATGAGCATTTGGAACAAGGCAGTGATGGTAATGATACCAATGACTCAACCCAATGTAAAGAAAGTGATGATGAAAATGAACAAAGTGATGACCAAGAAGACATTAATGAAAAAGAGGAGGCTGACAGTAAAAATACTGTGAACAAAACTCTATTGCCATGGAGGAAGATGTTGGAGGAAATTAAGAGATTGAAGGTAAAATTGACATGAGCCTTGAAGGAAGAGAAAAAAACAATGAAACAAATTACGAAGAAGAGGTAGATGAGGTAGAGTCTATGGAAACAAATTATGAACAGGAAAATGATAAGGCAAAAAAAGAGTTTGAAGAAGGGAACAGTGACAAAGAGGGTGACTCTACTAGTGCAGCTAGTGGGAGATAGAATAGAAAAGATGATAGACATGACTGTCATGACAACAGTCATGATAGTCATGACACAAATCAACCTTGTAGTAATGATAAAAGTGAATAAAGTATAGAGGATGATGAATAAAAGGACATTAATGATGAACAAAACCAAAGTGAGGAAAGTGCAGAGGCTGGGGATCAAATCAAAGACCAAGATGACAATGTAGAAGGCAGTAAAGAGGGGAATGAGGATGATGGTGTTGAAATTCAAGAAATCAGTGATCAAATAGATCATGGGATGATTGATGAGGATCATAGTGAAGTTGAAGGAGCTGATGACAACACCAAGGGTCACATCCATGATGAAAAAACTTCTAAAACCACCATCACTCCTCTCACATGCACATACCAAAGAGGTCCAAGGCAAATTTTTGCTTCCTTCAAAAGGCAAGGGGCCTTGCCATCTGCATCAACTCGAAAGCTTGACAAGGGCAAGGAAGAGATGGAAAAAGGTAAGAAGTAGGTAAAGGTGGAAGAGGAGGATCCTGAAATAGAAAGGGAGTTTGAACTTATCCATATAGACAGTGATGAAGAAAATGAAACAAGAATTTCAAACTCCCTCCTCCAAGACAAGAATGCACAAATAAAATACTTGAGGCTGATTTGAAGAGTGCAAAGGATGCTATTCACTTCTATCAAATGAAAAACAAGAAAATGAGTGCCCAGCAAGCCATCTATGAGGCTAGAGAATTCAAAGCCCAGAAAGAAGCCCAAAGAGCACAAGTCAAACTAGAGGAATACATGGGCCCATATGAAGAAAGTGAAGGTGAAGAGGAATAGCCTAGGAAGAGGCCAAAAACCATTGGGCTAAGGAAAGCATTGGCAAAACAAAAGGTATAGGAATCAGCCATAGCAGAGTAACTTTCCCTCACTGAAATCCTTTCCATGGAAATTGAACATTATCAGGAGTCATGGCTCGAGAGGGAAAACATATGCCTAGAGGCCAAGATGAAGAAGGAAAATGAAGGCTTAGAGCTGCAAAGAAAGATGACAAAGTACTATGCCATGAAACACAAGCTTGTTGGTGCCAAACTGAAGGAAGCCCTCCTTGAGGCCCAAACCCTAAAGGAGGAAAAGAGAATGACAGCCTTTGAGTTTTGGCTGAGGCTTCTCAAAAATTGTCCAATACCCCTCAAGGGAGCTCTCCAGCAATTTTGAGAAAATTTGGAGCAATTTTAGTTTTTTGAGATTTTTAAGGCTCATTAGTGTAGCGCCACTGGTGCTACGCTAAGACATGGAGCATCTTTAGGAGGAGCACTTGACATTTTTTTTATTTATCACACTTATTAAATTATTCTAACCAAGTTTCAGATGATTTGGAGTAGGTTTGACCCCTCAAAAGGTAAAAAAACCTCACTGTTTTCACCTTTCTGCCATTATTTTGGGCCTGGCGCTGTGAAAATGAAAGTCTTGGGATTTTTGAATTTATTTACTAGGCTACAAGAGCTTTATTTTGAAACTACAATAATTTTTGGAAATTAGACTCATCAAGATTTCTAACGAGCCATCACAAAGCCAAATCCGACATCGGGAAGAGGTCCAAAACTCAGTTGCAAAAGACCTTATTTTCTGGTGAAAGTGGCGCTATGCAAATGGACTATTTAGTGTGTTTTGGACCAAAAGTCAACAAAACGCACTCATTTATTGCAAAATCATTTTTTAGTGTTTTTTGAAGAAAATCACTCTAGAATTAGGTGCAAGAAGTTATTTTAGCATTTATTTCATGAGATATTTTGTGCCTTGGGCCTTGCATGGTCTCTTAGGCATAAATGACATTTATGAGTGATTTTGACATTTTCCAACCCTATCTAGGGTTTTTTCCCTCCTTTGCTGAGTTAAATAGAGCATGAGGGCTTCATTGTAAATGTTTGCATTTGATGAGCTTTAAGAGAAATATATGGTTTTTATGAGCTTGGAGAAGAAATTAGTGTTGTGAAGTTGACAAATGGCTTGCTTGGATTGATGATGGAGAAGCTTGGTTGCAGGATTCCTTAGCTTGATTAATGGTGATGTATTCTTAATTTTTTCATGTTTTCTTGTTCTCATTATGTTTCATCCTTCTTTGTTGCTATAAAATAGAAAATTATATGTTGAGAAATGCTCCTTGAAGCACCTTAGTCCTCCTGTTTGCTATGGCCTTGATGTTTTTCTCTATTGGGTGTGTTTGAGGAATTTTGGACTGCTCCTCAAGCCTCTTTATGCTTGTTTGTTTCATTTATGGATTAATATGCTAGTTTAAAAATATGATTCATGGTAAACCCTACTTATTTGAGGCTATCTAAACTTTGTCTTGAAACCTCTCTTTGAAGTACTGCATGCTAGGTTAAGTCAAAGAGGTCTTGTTCTGATCTTGCCCTTTGCCCATGCCTATCAGTTTTCTTTAGAGTTCTTTTTAGCTTAATAAAAAATGTTTAGGAGTTCCCTCTTTGATTGATGAAAGTTATTGTGTCATATTATATGTTTTCTAATTCTGAAGGTGAATTTACTAAAGTTAGATAACCTCTTATGCTTTCTATGTTTCACTGGAATGTTTATCTTGGATATTTATTTGTTTAAGTATTGTCATTGAGTAAATGGTTTTCCCTATCTCATGATTATTATCTTTTGCTTATCATATTTAATACCTTCTTTTTTATGGGTAGATGACAAAGGATACTTGACTGCCCTTTGCCCTACCTTGTTTTTCCCCAACTTGATCTCCACCCCACTTCATACATTACCTTAAGGATGCATTAACCTTGCTAGATTTGCCCTGTTCTACACTCCGATTCATCATTGAGACACTCATGAATTTCATTGACTCCATAGCCCAATTATTTAAAGACCTCTCACTCCACCTATTCCACTTGACCATCATACCCAACCAAAACAATCAACAGACCCTACACTTAACAACTATCTTAAAATAAACCATCTAAAGAAAACAAGAACACATCCTTTGCATCCAATAGAGAGAGCCCTCTATGAGTCCAGGAAGGCTAGGTCCTAGGACTCCAAATACTGGTTCCATGTTAGCCTGTCATTTGGTATACCAATCTACCAAATCACGGGACCCTAATATAGACTATGGAAAATCCCTTCTCTTTGCTCCCTACGTTTTACTCCCTTCCCTCTAACTGTTTTAAATAAAAGTAGTGCAAAATGGATGGACAGGGGTTTTATTTTCATCTCTGGTAGGGGGTGAATGAGATGAAAAAATTGATTTTGTGTCTGCTATAGGACAAATCACACCCACAAACCAATTTTTTTTTTAATTGAAATTGACAAAAAGTGAGGAGAGGTATGTCAATATCTCTTCCTATCATAAACAAAGATCCAATTGAATAGTTATTTTCTTTCATAACCTCAACGCATTACTCCAATCATGGTCTCCTCCAACTCCACATAGAACTTCAAAGCTCACTTGATTTGTAATTGGTGAGTATGATAATGGAAATATGGTGAATGTATTACAAAGTTTTGGTTGAATAGTCGGGATACATAATAGGTTTATCCATTGCACGTACAAATTATAGATTGGTGGGAATTTTTTTTTTTGATTTTTTTGAATATATGGCACTAAATTGGGCACCATTAGTGTTAGATATAACACTGAATATTGGCTAAAAATGTTGTGGCGGCAAGCTAATTGCGCCTAATTTAGTGCCTATAATGTTGCATTTTTTTAATCTTCGTCTAATTTGTATTCATTGTCATATTTTCATTTTTAAATGTCGATGTGGGAGGCTTCTGTTTTATTTCCCATGTGGGAGGCTTCCATGTTATTGTTATTTTTTGTGACATCTGAATACCAATATTGGATGTGCAATGTGCATAGGCACATGGGATAATTTGAAATTTTGGTTGATGTAAAGCCCTATAAAGGGTGTTTTAACCCAATGGAGGGTGTTTTGTCTCATATTTTCCTAGCCCACTAATGAATTTGGTGTGATTTCAAACTTTTTAATTTTATTTTAATAGCCAATGACTCATAACGTAACAATCCACTACTTATAGTCACATACACACATTTTCACCTTTAAAGGTTGTGTTTCTTAGTGATTATGTATACATATGACACAAACATTTATGATCCCACCACTCGCTCTTTACTCCTTTATAGGGTTGATGATGGTGCTGAAAATATATCTCATCCACAAGTTAACTTACACTATTAATTATATTAGATATTGAGTTCATTTAGAAGACTTAAAAATCAAAATTTGAAAATAGTATATCCTCTAAATACAAAAAATAGAGGATATACTATTTATTTATTTTCTAAATATACAAAAAAAAAAGTATTTGGTAGTTCAAAATTATGTATGAAGGGCTTAAATTAAGTTAACTGAAAACATGAAAAAAATTAGTCCATTACTTTTCATAATCCTCATCTAATATTTATAAAAGTTGTTTCAGCGTCCCATATTGGGAGTAGAAATTAACAAAAAGGGTATATATTGAAAACATGGGAATTTCAGTTAGAAAGGTTCAGTGAAAACCAATTGAGCCTAACTTGATTATGTGTTTAGCTAATTGGACAAAGAAAAAGTGAAGCACATATATTTTATGTGACTAATGTCCTTTTTGTGTATTACATGATCTAGATGAGGCCATGGACAAAGGACGTGGACAATGTAGACCCACTGAATTAGCGAGAGGAAAGTGGGTGGCCATAGAATCAGATACGAAATCTGCAAATAAAATAAAGGTAAGAAGAAAATGAAACCTGAACCAAAGGATGATGGTGTTTATGAATTCAAAAATGCTACAACATAGACGAGATAAAGTTATATAAACTATGTTGTTGTTTTGAAATCCAAAACATGATATCAATATGTCAAATATATGAGTAAAGTGAGGTTTTGTGTTAGATATCATATTGGTTGAAATGATATAATTGGTGTACTAAACATCATTGAATATGCTATTTATTATAGGGGAAAGATGAGGCCATCACAAAAAAATGTGTCATATCAAATAAGGACTCAACGAATGTCATAGGACATCATGTAATCAAATTTTGACTTATCTCAGGAAGCATTTTGTGATACATCCATCCCTTTTCACAGTATTATTAGAATTTATTTTTCATTATCCAATATTATTATAAATTTATGCATGTTGTTGATATTTGAGATGGAGATTGGAGAATGTGCACAATCTAAGCATTCAACTAGCAAAAAAAAAACAATATGTACGTGGGTGTGGACCTAAAACCATTAAATCATGAAGAACACAATGGGTGGAGGAGGATATAACAATTGATCCTCTAGACACAAAAAATAATTACACTAAAGAAGAGGTTGGTCAAGACTATAGTACATGGGATGGATTTTTTAAGCGATATTTGATTATAATTCTTTGAAATTGATACATTTATGATTTATCCAATTCATGCTAGACATTAAATAATGGTTACATTTATCGATAAGTAGAAAATGATGAGGAAGTAACGATTACTAATACCCATGCTAATCCAACTAGGCTATTAATATTTGGACGAGATGATCCAAACCATCATTTAAACCATACCTAGGCGAAAAGAGCATATTTAAAGAGAACTCTACCACTTAAAAAATTTGAACCACTAACGAGATTAACATACATTGATAAACAAGCCACCTAGAATTAATGATAATGATCATGATAGTGAAAATGCAGTGCATGAATAAGGATTGAATGAAATGCTTACATGTTTCTTTTGGTATGGAAACAAATATTACAATAATTATCATATGGTTGACAATAATGATGACAACAAGGGTAATTACCACCAACATAATGTTGATGATAACAACCTGAAATACTCCATCAAGCAAGTAGCAAAGATACTCTTGTTCAAATTGGGTGAAAGTAGAACCTCAAAACTAGCATGCACATTAATATTATTATAAATCAATTCACTATTTGGTTGGTTATACGAAGGATCCACCACCCCACTGAAGTGAGTTGGAAACTATTTCTTAAAATGCATTGTCAATTGGTGTATGTAATTCGTAAACATTCATCAACTTTGTTTATATTTCTTTAATTGGATTTTAAAACCATATATTGTATATGAATAGTCATAACATATCAAAAATGTTCATCATAAGTCAAACATTAAATTGATATAATATTTGGCAATCTTACAGGGCACTAAAAACTAATTTTTTTCCTGAACATAATGTGTTTCCATTAACATGGAGAGAGGTGTGTCAGTTGTTAGTTGAGTTGTGGATTGAATATAAAAAAATTCATTCATGTAAAAATTATTTCATTTTATAAAAATATGAATATCAAAACATGGTAGAATTCCATGTATTCAAAGAGAAGAGATATCATACATATGTACAAGTTCCTACCATTCAAAAGAAGGTTTTACGTCACATGCCAGTTATACCTAGACTTGAACGAATGTTTCACTGCAAGTCACTTGCACAATTGATGGATTGGAATGCAAAGAATATGAGTAAATATGGATTCATGTGAATTCCATCCGAATCCAAAGCATTGAATCACATAGAGGAAAAATGGCCAAGAAAATTTATGGATTCATGTGAATTCCATCCAAATCCAAAGCATTGAATCACATAGAGGAAAAATGGCCAAGAAAATTTAAAGATGAACCCCATTGTATCAGGTTTGGTCTTGAAATTGATAGAGTGTGCCCATTCTCTTTCATGGGCTCAAATTATAGTGTTTTTCTAGTCAGATTGGTAGTATATAATATTCTCACATGGATGAGTGTTAGTAAGGAGCATCTTATGCTGAATCTCATTGTTCCAGGAAAATATCAAGTTAAAAACATGGATTTTTATCTTGTGCCTCTTATTGATGAGATGAAACTACTATGGAAAGACATAATAATGCATGAAATATCATATCCTCCATCAAATAGGCCCTTCATGGTGTATGGTGTGCTATGTTGGACTACTCAAGATTTCCCAAGACTTGGTTTTTGTTTCGGTAAGATAATTTTTTTCACGTATTTACACTCATAATCTATTGTCATCCCAACTTTCATACTTATTTTTATACTATGATTTTGATCATTAACCTTACTAAATTATAGGGCTTCAAAAAAATGGGATATTTTCATGTCCAAGATGTGTCGAGAAATTTCAAGGGTGGTATTCTAAATATGTACATAAATTATTTATCTAAACAACAAGGTTTTTCTACCACCAGATCATAAGTTAATAAATTTCCATAAGAATCAATTTGACAGAAATGTTGAAAATAGAGGCCCTCCTATCATTATGGGTCCAGTAGATTGGCTTAAGAAGTATGAAGACTCTAAATTGAAAGCTTGACATGTTTTTTTTTATGGGGGTAATTCTATTGAAGAACTGGAACAAGTTGTAATTAATATGCCAAAAGGGATGAAAAGGAAATCCATATTTTATGATCTCCAATACTGGAAGGATCTATTTATATATCACATATTAGATCCTATGCACATATTCATAAATGTCATGGATTCAATATTTCGACATATAACAGAAAAAGAGAAGGACACCTTGTCTTTGAGAAAATATATTTCTATTTCGCATACCAAATTTTTTAGAAAATTTTGTGGCCAAACAAGGAAAATTAAACATATGCAAAACCCCATGAATTTTGAAAAAGAAAGGGCTATAAAAACTAAAAAATGTCATGCTTTCAATAAGGAAACCTACTACTTACAGGTTTTTTGTCGCTGCTACAAAACCCTCCAAAATTTTGGTCTGCATCCAAATTTTGGCACATACTTTGACTTTGCATGTTGTCATATCAAGTTTTAAGATTTATCGCATGGGTTTTATTTAAGTGATATTTTTCCATTTGCTATAAATCAAAGTTCCATATTCTAGCATGTTGAGTGTCAGACATTGCAAAAAATCTAGTTTTGTTGTTTCGAGGGGTAAAATTTGTGTAAAGGAGTTGGCCTTAGCATGTAAACATGTGTTGCACTCATTTCCAAAGTTTCAAGCATTGTCACACATGTTTCGTCATGGTAATCGAAAAGTTTATCTTTTGTGTCGCACTTGGTGTCAGCCATCTTAAAGTTGTCGCATTGAGGAAACTATGTTATTCATGTGTTTTGAGTGTTACATGTTGTATCATCAAATGATCTAAGTCTATAATCATACTCAGAGTCTTGTTTTTTCTCATATTCATTTCACTGATCCAAAACATAGTCAAAATTGGGAAAACTCCTCGACTGAGCCACTCAACCTCATCCAACGCTCTTAGACTATGCACCGCGCAGTATTAGTACTCAAGAAAAAACTTTGTTTCTTGGAACTACAAAATGAGTAGTACCCACCTCACAGAAATTTTCACTGCATAATCTTAGTCATCAATCCTAGATCTTGAGCTCCATAACTGCACACTCTTTCCCTCCAGCCAAGCCTAAACTACACATTGCATAGTATCAGTCCCCAAGCCTCAACCTTGACATCTTGAATTGCATAATTGTATAATTACCTGGCCTCCTTTCCTCCTAGAACTATGCAATGGGAAAAAGTAGTGCTCAAACCCTCATCCTGGCTCCTTGAAGCTCCAAACTGCATAGTTTTCAAGCCTAGTCCAGCCTGAACTACGTATTGCATAGTCTCAAGGCTTAGTCCTAATCCTTGATTGTTTGAGTTGCGAAATTATGTAGTCCTTGGGCCTCTCTCTCAACCTACCACCCAGTTCTAGCTCAATTTATGGATCATTATGCAACATAATTAGACTAGGGCTTTATCAGACTGACGTTATCTTGTCATGAGTGAATTTTAGGCACAGGTACTCTATCATTCTTTGAAATTATGATGAAGAAGGATATGGAGAAAAAGACCATGCTAGAAGACACCTCTGTAGTTGCACGGAAAAAAGGATCAATAAAAGGAAGAAAAGGGACATCATTTTGTGACAATAGCTTGAGATCAAGATAACACTCAAGAATCCTCATATCTAAGAGATATGGAGGTGGAAGGAGGGACCATGTTCTATCTTTCAAGAAGGCAGAAAGAAGGTATCAAAAAAGGATAACTTGACATTTCCATGTCATCATGTAGTCCATGCGTCCAGTGTCATGTCATGAGTCATCACGTGCCACATCCTTTTGTGGATTATGTAAATTAATAATGGAAAATGTATTGTAAAGTGGAAGTCTAAGAGTTATGTGCAGAATATGAAGAGTCATGTAAAATATGAAAAGTCATAGGGAAGTAAAACAATCATGAGGGTAGTCCATGAATCACAAGGGAAGTGAAGGATCACCCCATTTGTTATATATAAAATTTTATTATACAAGAAAATGAATTTTCATCTTGGCTTCTCCCATAAGGAATCAAAGAGACAAAGTTAGTACTTTTGGGGAGCAAGTAGTGGCTCCAATGCTCCACTATTGGAGCTAGTGATGTTCATTGTATTCATGTAGCTTGGGACTTTTACTTAATATTTAAATCTTGATGCTCAACACATTATTCATGCATGGATTATGAATATTTGTAATACTGTTCTTTAAATGTTTATGTTTCATGTTTGCTTCCACCTATACTAAATTAGTTGAACTATTTCATTTATTTTAGTGATTATCATATTGAGAATGCGTTGTAGTGGTTGTAACAATCATCATGTCTTTGTGGACTATTTTGTTGGATGTTGAAAAAATATTTCCTATTTGTGTACGTATCTACTAGGGTGGTACTATTACTTGTCTCTTAAAGGCTTGGTTTCTTCTCCCTCTGTAGTGGAAGAACCTTGATGCACCTAAAACCAAACATTCACCAAGCACCTTTCTTTCTTTTTCAAAGGTACGTATGAGATTTTATCTCTTGTTGAAAGCTAAAGCCAAGGAAAATATTTAAGTAGATGGCAACCAGGTTGTATTTTAGATGGGGCTCCTACACTAAACAAGGTGAGGTCTAATTGGGACCGCATATCGGGGAGACCCCTTTTAATGTTGGCAGGTCTAACACTGTCAACATTTTTAGAGCTAGAAGGAGTGCAACCAATTTTTTTATGGCTGATAACTCCACACACTGACCTCATTCTTCTACCATACAAGGCAACAAAATTTCCAACACCTCTCCGACTCATATTCCTGAAATAGGTGGATCTTCTCAGCTTGGCTCGGAACCAACCTACGAATTTACCTATGAGCACATCCAGGAAATTCGACCTATAACCCGTTGGATTGCGAAGACTATCAGATTAATTCTTGGAGCACAAAATATTCCTCATTTTCGGAATAAAAAATAAATAACTCATACTTACATAGTGGTTTATATAGTGGAAGAGCTGGTTTTTTCCATTGTTGAAGAGTTAACATAATCCATAGATGACACAAAACATCCAGATCAACTTCCACCTTTCAACGAAGGGCACAAGGATAATTTTGTGCTTTTAGATGCCATTTTCCATAGGATAGGTGGTCATGGAGAATATTCCTAAGATTCCGAAGAGGAGGAGGGGAGAAGAGAAGAGAACATGGAAGACCAAGATCTAGATTGGATGACTTAAGGCCCACTCGCTCTTTCGGGTATTTTACATAAGATGCAAAGACGCCTGAAAAATTTGTTAACAAAATATGTCCTTGACAAGTCAATCAATGCATAAGACCATTTGGATAACTTCTACCTACATTTGCAGATGCTTGAGGTACGTTATGATGATGTTACATGTAGACTCTTTCCTTTTACCTTAGATGGTAGAGTAGCTGTTTGAAATCATAATCTTCCTATAAATTCAATTCATAATGTAGGGGGTTTAAAATGTTGTTCCTTGAAAAATTTTCTGACGATAAAACCCTAACCATGTTATTAAAGGATTTAGGGAATTTAAAGATGGGGGGAAAAGATAAAGTTAAGGATTTTAATCATAGGTTCAATCAGATATTGAAAAAAATTTCCCTCGATAAAAATCCTCATGATTTGGTCACGATTTACTACTACACTTCTTCCTTGCCAAAAAACATTTCACAATTCATGAAGAGAGTTATGAAAGAAACTTCGGCACAAAATTTTGAAGAAGCCATCATTTTTGAAAAGGATTTGCATGTGATTGAAGTCATTATCAACGATGAATCATCTAAAGACTCCAAGGATAGTGAAAAAAGGTCCCAGGCCTCTTCAAACAAGGCCAAGGATAAAGAAGCTACTAATCTTGAAATCTTGACTATGACCATGAAGTCTTTGTCCAATGAGTTGGCAGAGTTAGAATAAAGGACAAGTTCGACCACTATTAGTAGCAAGCCCCCCAAGTTCAACTTCTTGATAAGGAATAATAACAACAACAATAGTGATCATCCAGCTAAGTCTGCAGAGAGCTCGAATGTCGTGTTGAACATTGAAAGAATGGGCATGGCCAATCACTGTTCTTTCAACAAGAATATCATTCAGAAAATATGTTCCCATAATGGAAACACAACATGAATTCCTTAGCTTTGCACATTATTGACACAGTACTTTCAGATGATCATAATGAGAAAATGAATGTAAAGGAAGAATCTATTATGGTTGAAGGGACTGCGGGTATTAGGCACGCCATGAATACTTTAACTTGTGTATTCACTTATGAGAAGAAAGCATTTTAAGAACCAACACTTAATAAGGCCCCAACTCAGAAGAAAAATTGTTGGTACAAGTTGAGAAGTTAAGGGTCTATTTTTTAATAAGAGCTGATGAGGAAAAACTTGAAGGAGCACTTGTTAAGGAAAAGCACACCTCCTATCAACCCATCTCAGAACATTCAAAATAAGTTTGGAAATGATTGTATAGCTTAAAATACTTCCACCATTGGAAAAATAAAGTCTACCATTCTGGAAATGTAATAAAATGTCACTCCTCCAGAAAGTTCGACAATGTATTCCCTATATGAAAAAATGGATTACAATATAGTCGAAGACATGAAGAAATCTCACACAAATATCTTAATCTTTGAGCTTACAAGTATAGAAATCTAGAGGGAACTACTTGCCTGAGCCCTTACCCATCCTTCATCAGGTGATAATGCTTCTTCTTCAGAAGGTATCTATATGTCTTCTGGTACCCTGTAATTAGTTTTTAATGCTGTAACATTAGAAGGAAACACCCTCTGCCCTCTGTTTTTATTGAATTTTTCTATGAAACCAACTCAAAAATAGAAGAAAAGAGAGTTCAACGCCTTAGAAATCATCCACTTCAAGGGGGAAACCTCCAATACATTAAATAAATGGACAATTCTTGGATGATACAAATGAAAAAACCTACTTCTATATGTAAATAAATTGACAATTCTTGGATGATACAAATGACAAAACCTACTTCTATATGTAGGAGTCCATGGGATCACAATATAATCCTATTCGGCCTAACAATAATAATGTAAGGGCACAATAATAACAATGTTGGCGTTACAGGGGTACAAAAATAGCAATAAGGGGGTTACACTAACAATGATAAGGGACTATACTAGTAATATAGGGACTCAACATGCCCCTCTACAAAAAAGTGTTTTCCTCAATGCTTGAGTAGCTCCGGATGCTTCCATATAAAATTCTCATCCTCCCATGTAGAATCTTCAGTGGGTAAGTTCTTCCACTTGATGAGATACTCTGAAATTGATGACATACATCAAAACTTCTCTCATTGCGATGTTGATCTGCCTGTTTTTTCATTCGATTTTGTGCCCAATTTAGGTTATCCTTTAAGAGTTTGATAACTTCTTGTTGATGCTCGATGTGATATTCCGCTGCTTGAACCTTAGAATTTTCACTTAAAGATGATGTGATGGATGGTGGATGATATCCATAAAGTGCCATAAATGGGGTCATTTTTGTTGCAGTATGGAAGGAAGTGTTATACAACCATTCAGCGAGAGGTAGCCACTTGATCCATTGTGTTTCTTATCAGATACAAAACAACAAATATATCCTTCCAAACAATTTTTCACTATCTTAGTTTGACCATCAGATTTTGGATGATAAGAAGAGCTATGAGCTAGTTGAGTACCCAAGAAAGAAAATAATTTCGTCCAAAAATTTCGAGTAAAAATGGGATCTTTGTCACTTACAATAATCTTTGGGTTTCCATGTAGCTTTTGAAATGTTTCCATAAATGCAATAACAACTGCACTTGCTTTAAATGGATGAGATAATGCACAAAAGTGTGCATATTTGGTAAGTCTATCAAATACCACCATGATGACACTCTTTCCATCAGGCTTAGGTAAACCTATGATAAAATCCATAGAAATTTCCTCCCAACGTTGAATTGGAATGGATAAAGGTTGTAGAAGACTAGAAGTCTTAATTGTCTCAACTTTATTTTGCTGGAAAACCAAACATTCTGCCACAAAATTTTGAATATCAGATTAAAGGCCATCCCACCAAAATTCTTTCTCACCCTGTGGTAAGTTTTTAAAAATCCTGAGTATCCTCCTAAAGGAGAAGTGTGCAATTCCAAAAGAATATTTTGTTTTATTTGGGAATTCTTACAAATATATAAGCGATCTTTGTACCATAAGGAATAATTTTTCCAACTAAATGTATCAGATGTACTAGGATCTTGCTGCAACATTTGAATGAGTATCTACACTTCTTCATCCTTCTTCCATTCATCCCTTGATTTGGTTATCCAATATGGTTGGATAATAGAAATGGGACAAAGAAATGATTCCACCTCTTCATCCTTTCTTGAGAGTGCATCTGCAACAACATTTATATTCCCTTTTTTGTAGATGATTTCAAAGTCATAACCCAACATCTTTTTGACCCATTTTTTCCGCTCTTCTAAAGATAGTATTTTTTCCAAAAGTTTTTTAAGACTATCATGATCAATTTTTACCTTAAAGTCTTTTCCTATTAGGTAAGGTCGCCATTTCTTTAATGCATGTAGTATTGCCAACATTTCCTTCTCTTAAATAGCTTTCTGTAAATACTTTCCTTTGGTTGGATGACTTTAAAAAGCAATGGGTCTTCCTTATTGCATTAAAACAACATCAATTTCATTTCCTGAGGCATCACATTCCACGATAAAGGTTTTTGTGAAGTCTGGCATAGCTAAGACCGGTGCTAGGTACATTATCTCTTCAAGATGTTCAAAGGCCTTAGTTTCTTCAGGAGTACATGAAAATGAATCTTTCTTCAATAATGTTGTTATAGGTGCTTCTATTTGCCCATAATTTTTAACAAACTTGTGATAATACCTTGTTAACCCAATAAAACACAATAACATAGAAAAGAATAGAAAAGAGGGCGGATTCAAAAACAAGGTACATCCCCATACCCAAAAAATAGTAGTTTTGAAAGTTTGGAAGCCTAAATGTGACTACTGGTGCAAAAAAGAATGTCTTGTTCATTCATCTAGCCTAATCATGGCTGAACATGTTTTAAATTTATTGTTGATAAGTTAGTGAAAGAATGCTGGTCAAATCATTGAAGCTTGAATTGTCGAAGAAAATAGATTAGGAATGAAAGAGACTGGTTCCACATGCTTAAATCTAAACCAAAGAGAAGGGTAAGGATGCTTATAAAATGATGAAACATAGCCCTCACACCTTCTAGTTTTGTTTTCTTATGAAAATAATTTTGTGTGCAATTTGTCTTGATGCCAGGATTCATGATGAATTAGATTGTCTAATCCTGGTTCAACTCATGCTTTAAATTTCTTGTCAATAGCTTAGAGAATGAAGTCTGCCATACTGCTTAATCTTGATAGTCAAATAGACTAGGTAGAGAATAAGAAGAGTTCACTAGCATAATCTAAATTCTTGGAAGAAATAAGTGTAGAAGTAGATAGTTTATTTCTTTTCTTTCAAAAAGAAAATATGTCAATGGGTTTTCCAGTTCAAGTGCACCTAAGGAAGGGAAATGTTAGGAAAGTAGGTTGTGTAGGTATAAGTGAAGTTGAGCTATTCATGCTTTCAGATTATCAAAATCACTACTTTAGGAAAAGTAGCAGCAAAAGAAAAGAAGAAAATCCGCCCAATGGATGAGGCACTGGTCTTCATAAACCAAGAGATCTAAAATTCTAGACACCTCCTGAAAAGGAGATTCCCTCCACAAGTGGAGCCACTATTAGTCATCAGTCATTTTTACCTGTTTAGATGACTAAATTCTTGTCCAATATTTCTAGAAACAAAACTCAGAGAAGTCTTGTGAGTTCTAGAAATCTCACTGCCTTTATTATCCTTAGGATAATTTTTTCACTATCCTGCTACTCTGTCAAGGCATGGTCATCTTATCACTCCCCGAAGACCAAATCATGGACTGATGTCCCTCACTCTCACTATGTTTTCCACCTCTGCCTTAATACTTTGTATCTGTTTTCCTAAGCCCTCTATTTTCACACCTTGGTTCGCCAAGTAACCCAAGCTTTTTCCTCTACTCACCAAGTGCCTCAAGCAATGGTGATTTTAATATCCCTTTATAAGATCTTTAGATAAATCAAAATTTTTTAGTTGTCTAGGATTTCAATGCATAAAAGTGTGTCAAAACCCTGTCTTCACCTCCAAACCCTGATTCAAGCCTTTCAGTCAAAGAACTATGCCAAAGAACATCCCAATAATTCATATAAGGTCTCCTAGGTTATGCATTTTCATGGTTCTAAATTCACTATTTCTACAAATATTCAAAGGACAAGTCAAGAAAAACAAGGGCGAACTTATCATTGTCCAAAAAAAATCAAGGACCTCCAAAGGTATCTCCTTGATCAAGCATTAGAGCCTGCAAAAGAACAGTCTATCTATGATAAAGTATTTCTGCAAGAATGCTCTATTATAGTTATCAACAGAACATATGCAAAGTAAGAGGCCTAAAACTCATAAGGGCATCCACAACAAGTAAAGAGATACAACAGGCTTAAGTTCACAAAGAGGATCATGATCTTATGAAAAATTATTGTGAAGCGCTTCCCATCAAAGAGCCCATGCATAAGATCCCGAAGACAATGGCACGGGAGCACAACTATGCACAAATCAAAGATTCAAATAAACAAGAAGCCTGAGTGAAAAGCCTCCTTAGTGACCAAAGATACATATTAGAAGATGATGTCAGGAAATAATCTCTAAGGATTGTTAAGACAACATCATTTCACTACAGCAAAGGCCAAATTTACAAAGAGTATTAGTGGAGTTGCAACTATTTAGCACAACATGTGACTGCCCAGTGAGAGATCTATGCAAAAAATCACAAATACAGGGATGTATCAACACCATGAAGTAAAACCACAACATTCTTTCACTACAAAAAAGGGTCATAAAACTCCATCAGAGGGACAAAAGGTTTTCAAAGGAATTTGAGAGCATCCCTCTAAAGTTGAAAAAATATGAAAAAAGATATCAGTATGAAGGACACAAAACTCTCAAAAAGGGTCAACATCCATCAAGTAGTAGAGCAGAGAATAATAGTTTCAATATGTTAAAATGGAAAAAACCAAGCAAAATCACCAGCTTGCCAAGGTTTTTTTAAAAAGAGCCAACTCCAAAAGAAATGAGAAGACAAAAAAGCACTGCTCCTTATAACACCACCTGCAAAAGGAAAAGAGAATATTAGCAAAAGGAGAAAGGCTCAAAATAACCTTAGTAAAGTGGGTTCATATCTTTAATTTTTTCAAAAGAGTATAAAGGCAACCCAAACAAACATCTCCCATTCACCATTTGGTTATTTGAAAAAGAGTTGAGGGTTTTCAAGTTTTTCAAAAATTCCTAACAGAGTTTCAGGCAGAAATTTTGAGCGTTGTGCTCCTAATAAATCGTGCTACGCTCCTGTGCAAGGCTTCCCATACATTTCCCCGAAGGGTGCTGCGTTCCTGTGCGGAGGCACTATGCACCTATAGAAGAGATAATGTGTAGCCTCTTCCCAACCATGGAGACTCCGCCCGAAAGCCTGTCAACTTTGTGTAGAGGCATTGTGTTGCACGCCCAACCATGCAGAGTCCGCTCGAAAGCATGCCAACATCCCGCAGAGGCAATATGTTATGCACTTGATAAATTCATGCAGAAGGTAACCCGCCAACCGACTACATGTTCAAAACTTTCCCAAATTCATTCAGGAGCTACACGAAACTCCGTTTAGGAGCCGCATGATAACCTATTTAGGAGCTGCACGACAACACATTCAGGGCTATCCAGGGGCACACGACAGCCTATTCAAGGCCACCAAGGGGCACACAGATGCATGTAGGAGGTGACCCAAACATGTTCAGGGCCACCCAAGAGGAACACATATGCGTGCAGGAGGTGACCTGACCATGTGCAGGAGGTGACCTGACCACGTTCAGAAGGTGACCCAAACACGTTTAGGAGATGCCCGACACTACGTGCAGAAGGGCACGACTAGCCTATGTTGCGCCCCTACGAGCCTTTGCTCCAGTTGAAGGAATTCTAAGGTATTTGGATTTTCTTCCTACCATCTACATATTATCTATAGGTAAAATAGATCAAGGTTTGTTTTCAAAGGCAGGAATGAGGGACAAAATGCCTAGGGAAGGCAATATTGACACTGATGAGGCAAGTCAAAGGCCTAAAGAGAAGCAGAGGAAGGGTGGGAAGCCAAATAGGTTTGAACCTATAAACACTGAAGAACTGATGACCTCTCCTAATATAGTTTCCTGTTTTCAAGAATTAGGATGCTATGAGTTCTGTGAAAAGGTACAAAAGATCTAGAGTCACCCTCAGTTGACCAAGATTTTTTCCCTAAACCTTCATAACCACCAAGTACACCTAGGTGGGGTGAAGTTTGAGCTAACCACCAATGGCATCTATATGGCCATTGTAATACCTTGCATAGGAGAAAGGTAGTTCAAACAAATGCATCTGGACCTGAGCCACTATCACCGAATCTTGAAACCAAGTTGTCAAGATGGTTGCAAAACCATGTTCCCCTTTTCTCATTTATTGGATAGATATGCTCTCCTCGTGAAGATCATTGTGAAATACTTCACCTGTGAGGGTAGGTTCTCCAGAGTCTATTCCTACCACATAAGACTCCTCATCCATTTCACCAAAACCAAGCTGCTACATTTTCCCTACTACCTTTGTAAAAGTATTGAGAAAATGCCTTCCATCATGCAAAAGAGGCCTCCATCCCAACAAATGTCAAGCCTTTTTCGTCATTCCCTCATCAAAGTGATTGTCTCACACCAACTAGAACAACAAGGCATCCCATTGGAGTTTTTCATCGCCCATGATGATTTCACAACTCCACAGCCTATCCCTCTACACAGTCTGCCATCATCATCTCATTTTCCTCCTCACACACCTCCATCACCCTCCACTAACCTTGGTTCATCCTCTTCACATGAATCATCTCCTCAAATAAACCTCCCTCTTTCACCTTGTCCTAAAAAATCAGAAAATCAAGAAAGCAGTGAAGGATGGGAAGATGACCAAGAAGAAAGCAGTGAAGGAGGGGAAGATGACCAAGAAGAAATCATTGAAGGAGGGGAAGATGACCAAGAAGAAAGTAGTGAAGGAGAGGAGGATGAAAATGAAGAAGGAAGTGAAGGAGAGGAAAAAGAAAGTGATAAAGGCAGTGACAAAGAAGAAAGTGTTGATGAAGAAGAAAACAGTGATGAAAGTAGTGAGCCCAATGATTAGAAAAAAGAGGAAAATAGTGGGTCAAATGATGAAGAATATGACTCCAAGGACATAGGGATAGAGGAAACTTATCAAGAGGAAAACCATGAGCTAGAAAAAGAGGAAAACAATGAGCCTAATGACAGTAAAAAAAAAAATGATAGTCAAGGAGAAGAAGTAAAAAATGAAGATCATGAGTCCAATAATGAGGGTAATGAACCAGACAGTGAAGAATAATTCAGCCAAGAGGACAGTATACATGATATTGAAGGGACAAATTCTGAAGAAAAGGACAATGAGCATATAAAAAGTGAAGATGATGCAAGTTATTAAAAACAGAGGTTGAGATTGAGGATGAAGGCGATAGGAAATATAGAGAAGACAGTGGGAAGAGAAGTGAAGAAAACTCACCTAATGAGGAATAAAGTGACCATCAAATTACAAGAGGGACTAATGAGATTGCCTATGACACTGACCCCACAGAGAGTGCAAACAGTGATACAAAGGCTAAGTTTGACAGTGAACACAGTGGGTCAAAAGATGAAGAAGAGGACAGTCATGAAGATGAAGATGTAACAAGAAGTGATAAATATACTTCTAGCATTAAAAAAACATAGGATGACAGTCCTAAGGGTCTTGACAATGATGATGGCATAAGAGATAGTGAGAATTCTTATAAAAAGGGCAGTCAAGAGCAAGGTGAAAAATAAGCACACACAGAGATCATCCATGAGAAGAAAAGCAGTCCTAAGGTCACTAATGATTAAGGTTTCCAAATGAAACTTGTTGCACCTTTCCCCATTACCTATCAAATAGGATAGAGGCATGTGTTTGCTGCCTCCAAAGGGTAAGGGGCCATGCCATCCTCCTCAACTCAAATGATTGACAAAGGTAAACAACAAATGAAGGAGGAAGAAGACAATCATGAGGAGGAAAGAGAGTTTGAACTCATCCACATAGACAGTGATGAGGAAAATGAAACAAGAATTGAAAAATCCCTTCTACAAGACAGGAATTCACAGATCAGGGACTTGGAAGCTGAATTAGAGAGAGCTAAAGATGTCATTTACTTCCATTAGATGCAAAGCAAATAGATGAGTGGCCAACATGCCATCTATGAAGAAAGAGCACTCAGGTACCAAAAAGAGGCTCAAATTTCATAAGTAAAGTTAAAGGAGTTCATGGGCACCTATGAAGAAATTAGTGATGAAGAGGGTCAAACTATAAGGAGACCTAGGATTATGGGTCTTAGGAAAGCATTGGTAAAGTAGAAAGAAGAAGAATCAACCCAAGCACAAAAAATTCCCCTCACTGAACTCCTTGCCATGGAAATTGAGAATGATAGGGAATCATGAATTGAAAGGGCTAACATACACCTTGAATCCAAGCTAGATAAGGCCAATAAAATCTTGGACTTGCAGAGGAGAATGGTTAAGCACTATGCACGAAGAAACCAAGTTGCAAGGAAAAAACTCAAAATTGCCCAAAATGAGGTCCAAGCACTAAAAATGGAAAAAGACCAAGTTAGCCTTGATGCTTTGGCCCAAGCTTCTCTACAGGTCTCCCAGGACCCATGAGGCACCTACCTTACAAATTTGGGATAAATTTAACAACTTTTTGTTTTTTGCAAATTTTGAGGCTAGGAGCGCAGCACACCCTGTGATGCGCTTTTTCCTAGGGCATATTCAAGAAGAAAGGTTTAAATTTTTGGATTCCTCATCATGAGAGAAGCATGCTCACCAATTTTCAGCTCAATTGGAGTTTTTTTGGTCCCCCGAAAGGGTCAAAACACTCATTTTTTCACCATTCTGCCCACTTTTCTGAGCATGTGCTGCACTCCTGGAAGTCTCGGAATTTTCACTTTTTGGACATATTTTACAGGTTATATTGAATAAATAAAGGTATATCTGGAAATTAGACTTCACGATATTTCCAACGAGCCATCACAGAGCCTTTTCCGACATCGGGAAGGCCTCCAAAGCACTGCTGCAAAAAGGCCTATTTTTTCTGTCTTTGTGCTGCGCTCCTTGCCTAATTTCCAATTTTGACACAGTGTGCTGCGCTCTTGTGGGTGAATGGGTAGAATGTGCATTTATCAAGTTTTCATATGTTTTTCAGGGCCTAAAATTCAATTTAATTTCTATATATGGCCGGAAAATATATTTGTTAGATATTTTTGTGCCTTGGGCCTTGTAAGGCCTCAAGGACAAGTTGGGATATTTCTTGTTAGCCAATGAGCTTGTAGATGCTATAGTAGGCTTTCCTCTTCCTTGATTGTTATATAATGCATGAGGATTCATTGTAAACAATTGGGACTTGATGTGTTTAAGAGAAATACATGGTTTTTGGAAGTTGAAGAACAAATTAGTGTTGTGGAGCTTATGGATGATTTGCCTTGATTGATGGTGATGAAGGCCTGCTTGCAAGATCCCTAAGTTTAGTTAATGGTGATGTATCTCTCATATGTTCATGTTTTTCCTTGTTTTCCATATGTCCATATTTTTATATTTCAATAGCTCAGAAGAGTATAGGATGATAAATGTTGTTTGAGGAACCTCAGTCCTCCTGTTAGCTATTGCTTTCATGTTTTCTTCTGCTGGGTTAGCTCAAAGAATTATTCATTGCTCCTTAGGCCCACCTAAGCTTGTATATTTCATTTTTGGATTAATATTCTAGTTTATAAACATGATTCATGGTAAGCCCTGCTTGTTTTATGCTATCTAAACTCTATCTTGAAATCTCTCTTTGATGTATTGACTGATTAGGTTAAGCCAAAGAGGTCTTGTTTCGATGCTGCCCTTTGTATATGCTTATCATTTTTCCTCAGAGTTCTTTATATTTTAATGAATGATGTTTAGGCATTCCCTCTTCATTTATTGATGCTATATGTCTCTTATATGTTTTCAAATCTTGAAAGTACAATCATTGAAGTTAGATAAGTTTTCTTACTTCATTTTATCCACTAGATTGTATATCTTGAATGTGTATTTGTTTAAAAGTATTGTTATTGAGAAAATGGTGTGCCCTATCTCATAACTAGTATCTTTTTCTTATCAGTATTCAAGATCTCTCTGTTCATAGTTATTTGACAAAGGATTCTTAAATTCCCTTTGCCCTACCTTGGTTCCCAAACTTAATGTCCATTTCACCTCATACATAAACTTTAAAGATCCATTGACTACACTATATTTTCCCTTTGATGTACCCAGATTCATTATCGAGATCTCAATAACTTCATAGACTCCATTGCCCAATTGATTTTATAACCTCTCACTCCACCTATCCTACTTGATCATCTAACCATAACCAAAATAAACAACAAACCTACACTTAAAAACTAGCCTAAAATCAACTATCCAAAGCGAACAAGTTCACATCCTTTGCACATAATAGATAGAGCCCTCTCCGATTCTAAGAAGGCTAGGTACTAGGACTCCAAATATTGTTCTGATGTTACCTTATCATTTGGTTTACCAATCTTCCAAATCACGAGACACTAAAATAATGCATCAACCCTTCAAATGTAGAAGGTGCATTGGTAAGGCCAAAAGGCATGACCAAAAATTCATAATGACCCTCATGAGTTCGAAATGTTGATTTTTGGAATATCTTCTGTCTTCATTCTAATTTTATGATATCCTGAATGAAGATCCAACTTGGTAAAATAAATTGCTCCATGTAATTCATCCAATAATTCATCAATCACAGCAATGGGAAATTTATCTTTAATAGTGAGCTTATTGAGCTCCCTATAATCTAGACACATGCGCCATGATCCATCCTTCTTGTGCACCAATACGACTGGAGTAGAGAAAGAACTTTGACTAGGTTGAATTATACCATCCTCTAACATTTCTGCAATCATACGTTCAATTTCACTCTTTTGGACATAAGGATCTCTGTAAGGCTTGATGTTTGGAGGAACACTTCCTGGAATCAAATGAATAGCATGATTATGATCACGAATAGGTGGGAGTCCTTTAGGAGTTTCAAAAACCTTGGAATGATTGTCCAAGACTTTTTGGAGATCTGGAGAAATAGATGATTTTGATGTTGGAACTTCTAGTGAGCATAATTGTGAAATTACGCCTCGTTATTCTTTCTTCAGAAGCTTTGTCATGAAATTAGAGCTTATTATCTTTTCTGGATTCCCTATGATACCCCGTAATTCAACTTCCTTTACTTATAAAAAAAAATTCAAGAAAATTTCTTGAAAATTAAAAGATATCGTCCCCATAGATTGTAACCTAGATTGCTCTAGTACAACATCATAAACATCAACACCTCCCGATGGAATGGAAAGAAAGCATTGGTTCTCATACATGTTACCCCATGGTTAGATTGATATTGTAAAATTTTCTAGGAAATTTATAATTCCTTTTTTTACAACACATCATGACATTATGGTGTTTGGTGTAGAAACAATTTGATTCAGCAGCTGCACAATGAATAAAATTGGGAGTACTACTTGGATCAATCGACTTCTTTATTGCTTTTTGTTCTTGATATGTCCTTCTACTGTGAGAGTTTGATGTGGTAATACACCTTTATTTTTGAAAATGTAATTGGACTCATTTCTTCTTCTTGATTTTTCACCGGTGTATATCTCTTTTGAAGTTTCTTGTTCATTTTCTTCCTCCTCTTCACAATCTATGTAAAATAATTTCTTCTCATCACACTTATGACCTTTAGTGTATTTTCTATCATAACTGTAGCAAATCCCTTTTGCTCTTTTTTCTTCCAATTGTTGTGGTGTCAGCCTTGTACGTTGTGGAAGTCTAGGAGTAGCAATACTTCCATCTTTATGGATGTGAGTGGTAGGCTTCCTTGTCGCCATAATTTTACATTCAAATTTTCTTTCCAATCTGAATGCCTTCTCCAATGAATCAAGTTCCCAAACTCAAACTTCATGTTGGATGCTATCCTTTAAAGTCCCTATGAAGACATCAATCATGTGTTCCTATGGAATATCATTTACCCTTATATTCAATTTGTGGAAGTCCTCAATGTGCTTCCCCACTGAACCCTTTTGTTTGAGATTCATCAATTGGCTAAAGAAGGTGTTGCTCTTTGTATCTTCATAATGTGATATCATTTCCTCCGTAAAAATTGACCAAGTGACAATTTTTTTTACAGGAGAAAAGCCATCGATACCATACAAATGTATTTTGTTCTAAATGTAAAGTTGCAATGCGTACCTTTTGTGTGTTTTGCACATTTTTGAGATCAAAATATTGCTCCATCTGTAGTATCCATGTTACAGGATCCTTACCATCAAAATTCCTCATATTCATCTTTGGAATATGGTGGTTATTCTATCCAACATTAGAGTTTATAAAGTTACAATTAACACTTATTTTTTTCTCATCATGAGTTTCCTCTACTATCTTTTTGCCATTAGGAAACATTTCTTGTATCAACTTTTTAAAACCTTCTATGTCTTCTTTTAGATAATTCTTCATGTTGTCCATTTTGTCTTTCATTTTTTCTTCCATGTCATCCATCTTAGCTTCCATGCCATCCATCTTAGCTTCCACACCTTTCTTAAAAACTTCCATTTCATTTTTTGTTGCTCTTTGCGAGAGTGACATTTGGTGCACTTGCTCTTGTAATTTTGACATGTCATGTTGCAGTTCTTCATCTTCATGAATCATAGTAGAGCCTTCTAAAGGATTAATGGGTGTTGAATTATTTTTAGGAGGCATTTTAGAACCCAATTTTGATATCTATTCTACAATTTTCCCTTGGAATCAATTCAAACTGATTTTTCACATAAGACTTATGCAATTCGAAGAAAATACACACATTTTTCTTGCTTTTAAGGATCTCAATAATGAAATTGAATTATCTGTGTAATTTCGGATCATAAACATTTGAAATTAGGCCCAGTATTATCCCTCCAAAGCTTCTTTCAAATTCCATAGGTCTGACCTGATTTGGATTCTTCAAGACAAAGTTATGCCTAATCTCCCACAATGACCTAATTATGGACTGGCTTAGTAGAGAAAACTTGTACGGCATGCCACGTGTCACTGTTTCCTCCTTTGGCTCTAAAATTTATACAAAGGAAACTACAGTCCATGTACTTGCAGCCAATTTTTATAGATTTCCAATCTGATGCTCAGAGAGAGAGAGTTATGATGATTTTCCCACAGTCATCTCTTTTAGATGAAATTCGAGAGCCTGAAAAAACTGTAACGTCCACATATCATAGCTCTGAAAATATTGAGAACCAAGATCTGAAATTCTTACAGGAGGTTCCTCAAGATTGTGGCTTCACTCTGTTAAAATTTCAGCTTCTTACCCTTTGTAGAAATAAAGGTATATAACACATGCCACAATGACCTATTTCAGGTGAAATTAGGGAGCCTGAAAAATCCCTCACTTTCATAGATCATTTCTCCAAAAATGTTGCGAACCAAGATCTGAAATTTTTACACGACGTTCCCCAGGATTTCAGCTTCGTTTGTAAAAATTCCAGCTTCTGAACCTTCGTAGAAAAATAGTTATAGCGAAAATTCCACGATGACTTGTTTGGCATAGCAAAACCCTAGAATCCAAAGCTCTGATACTAAATGTTATGAAACCAACTTAAAAATAGAAGAAAAGAGAGATCAATGCCTTATAAATCAGCCACTTTGAGGGGGAAACCTCCAATACATTAAATAAATGAACAATTCTTGGATGATACAAATGAAAAAACCTACTTCTACATATAGGAGTCCATGGGATCGCGATATAATGCTAGCCGACCTAACAATAATAATGTAATGGCACAATAATAACAATATTGGGTTATAGGGGTACAACAATAACAATAAGGGGGTTACACTAACAACAATAAGGGACTATACTAGTACTATAGGGACCTAACAATTTCTATATTTTCAATTACAATGTCCATAATTATTTAGGTGATTCTAGTGCATCCTTGAATGTAATTCCATTATCCATCACCAATAAAATAAATACAAAATGGGATAATACCAATGCACACATTATTTAGCTGGATAAGTATCTTGTCCAAGCTATTGGTGAATAAATAATGTTCTTATTCAATTATCATCTAATCATCGATTTCACCATTTCATAAACATAGTGGTTGTGGACATCCCAAAAGCCTATGGTGTATTACTAAGTAGAGACTGGTCAAGAATGTTACAGGGATATTTTGCGACCGATTAGTCGCATTTATAGCTTCCATACAAAGGCAGAAATAATAAAATCCAGGTAGAATCAAAACCTTAAATGAAGCACAATGTCACACCGTTCGAGGGGAAAAATGAGGTTGTTTCTTTCATAGAATTAATTTTTGGAAATCGTTTTTTGGAAAATGACTTGGGTGCTATCTCACTAAATCTTCCCTAGTCCCACCAGGTACACATTTGGAACTCTTTCCTAGTCCAACATGTGTAAATGACTCATGTATAATAGATATTGATAGTAATAGTGTAGGATATAGCTCTGGTATTTCTGATTCTTGGATTTTATACTTTTATGGTTCAAAGACATAAAAGAGATCTACATATGGTTGTGTTTTAATAGACTTGTGACAGAGGAAACACCTATTCTCTTGCCACTTAGAATTCAAGTGCACCAACATTACCATAGAATATGAAGAACTCATCTTGGGCCTCCAGAAATCCATTGAACTCAAAGTTAGGGTTCTTGAAGAAATAGGTGACTCTTAGATTTTCGTATGATAGGTACGTAATACTATACATTGTGTGTCACCAAACTCAAAATTTTTCAATAGGAGGTATGAAATTTAATCTCGCAATTCCAAGGTTTCAATACTATTTATGTTCCTAGAATACATAATGCGGATTATGATGCATTAGAAAATGTTGTTGCTAGGTTGTCACCACTTAGGGATGGTTTTTATATTGAACTTATTTACAAGCCATCCTTCCCTGATAATATCACTAATTTGTGATTTTTCAATGATGATAAAAAGATATTGGATTTCATGGAGAATTTTGATGTGTTCAAGGATGTATCCATTGAAAAATACACGCATGGAAAAGCATTGTAAGATGCGGCTCAAGCGAGCAAAGAGAACCCCATGCCTAAGTACGTGGTGTCACTAGAAAAATTACATAACTTGCAAAATCACTTCCAAGGACCGATAAACGTAAACACTCACATTTCAACTTTGTTGCATGAACAAATCAATCTTGGAATAGAAAATGATTTGAAGTTTTTCAATCTCGGTACTTACTGCACACCTCAAGAGCGTCAATATTTTATGAACCTTTCCAAGCAGTTCTAAGATATTTTCTCGTGGATGTACGATTATCTCAAAACATATGACACACAAATAATCCAACACATTACTCCAATTAAATAAGGGGCCAAGCCTTTCCATCAAAAGTTGCGGAAATTTCATTCGATGTTCGAGCCTCTAATTCAAAAAGAGTTGAGGAAGTTGTTGGATGCTCAGATCATCTATAAAGTGAGAAATTCAATGTGGGTTTCCAAATTGGTCCCTGTAAGGAAAATGTTTTGGGAAATACGCATGTGTGTATATTTCTAAAACATTAATCATGCCTCAGAAAATTATAATAACCCGATGTTATCAATGGAACAAATTTTACAGACAATATTAGGGTAAAAAATGTTTTCTTTACTTGATGTATTTTTGTGCTACAACAAAGTTCTAGTCTCAGATCTTGACATACTAAAAACAAGATTTGAATGAAGTGGGGCACATTTTATTTCAGAAGAATGCGATTTGGGTTGGTTAATTATGGTGCAACCTTCTAACATGTGATGGAAATTTCATTTTACTATTTGATTGGTGAGATATTAGTGGTTTATCTTGATGATGTCACAGTATTCCTGAAATATATATCCAACCACATGCACCATATAAAGAAAATTTTGAGCGATGTTGAAAATATGGGGTATCTCTTAATTCTAAGAAGATAATTTTTGCAGTGCCTGAGGGAAATCTCTTAGGCCACATCATAGAAAAAAGTGGGATTAAATTGGACCCTGAAAAGGTCAGTGCCATCACATATATTCCCTTCCCAATGAGCAATAAATCCATTCAATCCTTCTTTGGGAAGATAAAATTTCTCTGCAAGTTCATCTTAGATTATGCCTAAATAGTGAAACCCATGCATGAGATGATGAAGAAGGATGCAATATACAAGTAGGATAAAATGGAAAAGGATGAATTTTCTTATATAAAGTAAGAAAAAAAAAAAACCAACCATGTACAACCCAAATTTCAATAAGGATTTCCTACTCTACACCTTTTCTTTTGATACTTCTCTTGTTGCCATGCTTACGCAGAAAGATGATCAAAATAATGAGAAACCTATATCATTCATGAGTTCCATTTTACAAGGACCTGAGACTAACTATCCCACCATTGTTAAAAAATATTATGTTATCTACAAGGCAGTGAAACACTTCTGACCATATCTTTTGAAGAATCATTGTATTATCTTTTTCCCACACCCAACACCTATATCACTGTTTTTTCAACAAGAGATGGGTGAAAGAAGAGCGAACTCGATGAATATTTTACAGGAATATGTTCTCAAATTAAATCTAGTTCACACTATCAAGGTTCATGGTCTATGCCAACTAGTGTTAGAAGAAATGCATACACCAGAAGATGATTCATCTAGATGGGATTAGGAGATCGAGATGTACAATGTGGAGCAAGCTCTCCCCACTAACATTCCAATATCTTGATACACATATGTGTGAAAATATATTGAGAAAAATACTCTTCCCTCTTATTTATCTTCCAATATCTAAAATGGCAGTTAGATTGAAAGCTTTGTCTTACTAATTGGTACATGGGGTGATTTTTAGAAAGCACCATAACCGATTCTTTCTCAGATGCATAGAAGCACCAGATTCAAAAAATGTGTTGTGTGACAGTCATGATGGACCAACCAGAGGACACTTCACAGATGACATTTTGGTGCAAAAATTCATGCGATTTGGTTTTTATTTTCCCACACTATTCAAATATGCTCACGCTTATGCCCGAAAGTGTCTAGTCTGTTAGAAGTGTGTTGACCGAGGGAAGAAGTTAGTTGCCCCGTTGCAACTTATTGTTGTGGAAGAACCATTTCAACAATGGGGTTTGGATGTTATTGGTGAGATATTCATGCATTCATCGAAGCATCACCACTATATTCTTACTGCCACAAATTACTTCATGTGGTGGACATAAGTGATTCCACTCAAGCAAGTGAATGATCGTGAAGTCATCAACTTCCTAAGACATAACATTATTACCAGGTTTTGTGTTTCAACTTCACTAGTTTTTTATAATGCAATGTATTTTTCATCATTGAGGTTATACGATTTTTCATTAGAACATGGTATCATATTGAAACATTCAACTAATTATTATCTAGAGGGACATGGTCTTTCTGAGTCAACCAATAAGAACCTCATTCACATTATCAAAAAGAACGTTTCTCTGAATGAAGGAACTAACACTCTGCTCTGATGAATTCTCTATGGGTTGACTGTGTTAGGCCTAAAGCTTCTCTGAATACTTCTCCTTACTTCTTGGTGTATGGAAAAGAATCTGTCCTACCCCTGAAAATATATTTTCCCGCCCTTCAACTTTCACAAGAATTTTAGGGTAAGCCATTCCTATTGGTTCAGAGTAGGATAAAAACCCTTCTCAAACTACATGAAGAAAGAAATAAAGTTAAAGAATTATTTTCTCTCCATCAAAGTCGTATAAAGAGATGGTTTGTCAAGAATTTTGCAGGGAAAAATAAATTCTGTGTGGGTGACCTGGCCTTGACATGGGATAAATCCCACAAAGAAAAATGTAAACATACTAATTTCCAGTCCCTGTGGATCATACTGTATACCATGCATGAGAAGCTTGGCCATCACACTTGTCATCTCCAATATTTAGATAGAAAGACTAACTCTCTTCCTGTTAATGGTCAAGATTTAAAAAAAATACTTTCAATAATGTTTTAGGGCTATGCCCTACCATATGTACATATGTTATTCTTTCGTATTCTATTTTGTTTCATATTTTGTTTTTGTTTCTTTCCGTTATGTAAATATGCATCATCTATAGACATATTCTTTGGATTAATTGCATGTGGATGAATGTAAAAGATTATTGTGACACAACAAAATTTGGCTGACCTTCAATACTTCTTCTTCATTATGGTTACACCTTTTAGTCTATGAACTAACCAAGGCAGAGAAGATGGAATTATACTATTGTGTCACCAAGTTTTGTCACTACTGCAACACCCTCAAAAATTTCAGCTTGCATCCAAATTTCGGAGCCTAATTTGACACTACATGTTGTTGTCGAAAGTGTTAAGAATTATCACATGTGTTTTCTTTAAGTGATATTATCCCATTTTCAAGGAAATAAAAGTGTCATATTCTAGCATATTGAGTGTCGCACATTGCAGAAAATCTATTTTTGGTTGTTTCGGGGGGTTACCTATGTGTAAATGAGTTGGTATTACCATGTAAACATATATTGCACTCATTTAAAAAGTTTCAAGAACTACCACACAAGTGTCGTCATGTTCGTCACAAAGTTTAACTTTGGTGTCACACTTGGTGTCAGCGATCACAAAGTTTTTGCATTGATGAAAGTATGTTATTCATGTGTTCTGAGTGTTCCATGTTGTATCGTTAAGTGATATAAGTGTGTGATCATACTTGGAGTCTTGTTTTTTCTCATCTTCATTTCATTGATCCAACACTTAGTCAAAACTGGCAAAACTCCTCAACTAGGCCACTCAACCTCATCTATCCCTCTCAGAATACATACTATGCAATATCAATACTTAATCAAACACATTGTCTCTTAGAACTTTGAAATTCAAAATCCCTTCCTCACAAAAATGTGCATTGAACAATCTCAGTGCTCAAGCCCAATCCTTGAGCTCCATAATTGCACAATATTTCCCTCCATCCAAGCCTAAACTATGCATTGCACAGTCTCAGTCCCTAAGCCTCAGTATTTATCTCTTGAACTATGCAATTGCACAATCACCTAGCCTCGTGACCTTCTAGAAATGGGCAATGGGAAAAATTAGTGCTCAAGCCCTCAACATGGCTCCTTGAACCTCTCAACTACGCAATTGTTAATCCCAGTCCAGCTTGAACTGCACATTGCACAATCTCAAGGCTCAGTCGTAACCCTTGACTGCCTGAGTTGTGCATTGCATAGTATCAAGGCTCATTCCTAACCCGTGGATTCTTGAGTTGAGTCATTGCATAGTCCCTAAGCCTCTCTCTTGGCCTGCCAACTAGTTCCAGCTCAGTCAGTGGATCATCATGTAGCATATTAGACTAGTGGTTTATCAAACTGATGTCATCCTTTCGTAAGTGAATTGTAGGTGCAAGTACTCTATCATGCCATGATAGGATGATGAAGATGGATATGGAGAAGAATATCATGCAAGAATACACCTCTGATTTGCAAGGAAAAGAGGATCAATTAATGGAAGCAAAGCGACATCATATTGTGACAATAGCTTAGGATCAAGATAAAACTGAAGAATCATCATCTCTAAGCCATATCAAAATGAAATGAGGGACCCTATTCTATGTTTCAAGAAGACACAGATTAAGAAAAAATAAAGGATGGCTTGAGATTTCCATGTCATCATGTATTCAACATCATAAGTGTTATGTCATGTCGTGTCGTGAGTCATCATGTGCCACATAATTTAATGGATTATGTAAATTCATAATGGAAGGTGTATTGTAAATTGGAATTCCAAGAGTCATGTGTAGAATATGAAGATTCATGTAAAAGAGGAAAAGTCACAGGGAAGTCAAATAGTTATGAGCTTAGTCCAAGAGTCACAAGGGAGGTCAAGGATCACCACATTTGTTATACATGCACCCTCATTGCACAAGAAAAATAATTTTCACCTTGGCTTTTCCCATAAGGCATCAAAGAGAAAAATTTAGTACTTTTGGGGAGCAAGTAGTGGCTCCAATGCTCCACTATTGGAGCTAGTGATTTTCGTTGTATTCATCTATCTTGGGAGTTTTACTTATTATTTGAAGCTTGATGGTCATCACATTATTCATGCATGGATTATGAAAATTTGTAAGACTATTATGTAAATGTTTATGATTTATGTTTCCTTCCACCTATACTAAATTAGTTGAACTATTTTAGTTATTATAGTGCTTATTATATTGATAATGTGATGTAGTGGGTGTGACAATCATCACATCTTTCTGAGCTATTCCACTAGATGTTAGATGAATCTTTCATGTTTGTGTGCATCTATGCTAGGGTGGTACTATTACCTCTCTCCTCAAGGCTCCCTTTCTTCTCTCTAGATAGTAGAAGAGCCTTGATGCACATGCAAATGAACATTCACCAGACACACTTGCTTACTTTTTCAAAGGCACGTATGTGATTCTCTCTGTTGCTGACAACTAAATCCAAGGAAAATATTTAAGTAGATGATAGTTAGGCTATATTCTAGATGGGGTTCCTACACCAAATGGTGTGAGTTCTAATTGGGACTACATATATGTTAGACCCCTTTGAATGTTTGCAAGTCTATCACCATCAATAGGGTCACCATTAGATAAATATTTTACAATTAATGGAAATATCACATGATTTAAAACACATAATTTTCTAAATTTTATTAAGGTATTATATATCATCATTTAAAATTTATTGCTAAATTGATTTGGTACTAAATATATTATATTATTATATTGTGTGAAAAAATGTAACTAATGACCTTTAATAAGTGTGTTTGAAAACATATCATGCCATTGGGAATTAGGGTAGATTCATGTCTTACCAGTGACTTGAGGAACTCCATAAGCTAGTTGTAATAATTTGCAAGGTATGTGGCATGGAATTTTCATGTGTGAGAGACAAAGAGATATTGTATTTCATTTTAATACTTTCCTGAAGTTTCATACTAATTTTCTATTATTATATTAGGTGGGTGACATCCAAGGAGATCCACGAATGTGAAGTGAAAAAATGAAATAAGGAAATTGTAGAAATTGTATGTGTATTTGAAAAGGAGCTCCCTACAAGTTTCATGGACCTACAAGTCCATTTACTTATACACCTAGTCGATCGCATTGAATTGGCAGGTGTCATATCAACAAGATGGATGTTTTTATTTGAGAGGTATACAAAAACTTGAAAAAGATATGTCCAACAAAAGACAAATCCAAAGGGTTTCATGGTTTAAGGGTATGTATTTAATGAAGCATTTTCCTTCCTATGTGAATTCCTTGGTAAGGATTCTGAATATGGGCGATGCTTATGGGATGAAGAATGAGCATTAGGTATTATTGATGGAGAAAATCCACAATCTAATGGTGTTCAAGTAGAAATTAGTAAGTAAACTCATGACCGTTATTGTTGTTTTATTGCAATCATTAATTTACTCTGTAATTTATTTGTCAAATTAACAACATGGCCTTTGGAGTTTGAAATAAACATGTTGACATGTAATAGGTGTAGATGGAAGTGCTATACTCGATAATTTCATTCTATACCACATGGAATTTATGAAAAAATGGATTGATTTGTATGATAAAAAGAGAGAATAAGTGTTATAAGAAAGGATACAATTTAACATATTGAACCCAAGGAATACCTCATTTCCTATTGATTTACAGGGGGAACAGGGAAAATATTGCACACTAGAGTGGGTTAGCGAGTAAATTGAAAATCAAATAGAAGATGTAGGTATAGATTCAAACATAACAAAAGATGAAATCAACATGTCTAGAGGATGTGAAAAAAAGGTAAAGTTGGAAATTTACAGAATGTTGTTTCCTTACAATTTTGACATTATTAACTTTTTTTTTTTATGAAACCACCTCCCAAAATAGAAGAAAAGAGAGATCAATGCCTTACAAATAAGCCAATTCGAGGGGGAAACCTCCATTACATTACATAAATGAACAATTCTTGGATGACTAAAATGATAAAACCACCTTATATATATATAGGAGTCCATGGGGTCACAATATAATCCTAGCCAACCTAACAATAATAATGTAAGGGCACAATAATAACAATATTGGGGTTACAGGGGTACAAAAATAACAATAAGGGGGTTATAGTAACAACAATAAGGGACTATACTAGTAATATAGGGACCTAACATGCCCCTCTCCTTCAAAAAAGTGTTGTCCTGAATGCTTGAGTAGCTCTGGATGCTTCTGTATAAAATTCTCATCCTTACATGTAGAATCTTCAGTGGGTAAGTTCTTCCACTTGATGAGATACTCTGAAATTGATCAGTTTCATAGTTGTCGAGTTCTTGTTTCCATGACTGCTTCAGGTTCCAATATGATTTTTCCTTCCTCATCAAGTTCTGGAAATATTGTTTGAATTGGAAATTTGTCACCTATAGCCTTCTTTAATCATGAAACATGGAAAAATGGATGCACTTGCGAAGAAGCACGAAGCTCCAATGTCTATTCCATAGTACCAATCTTTGTAACACCTTATAAGGACCATAATAATTTAGCGATAATTTATCATCCTTCTTAGCTTGCTTGAGGGTCATTTTTTTATATGGTTGTAGCCGTAAAAATACCTAGTCTCCTACATCAAAAATTCTCTCACTGCGATGTTGATATGCCTTTTTTTTCATTTGATTTTGTGCTAAATTTTAGATATCCCTTAAGAGTTGGAGAACTTCTTGTTGATTCTCGATGTAAGCATCCACTACTTGAACCTTAGAATTTTCTCTTAAAGATGATGTGATGGATGGTGGATGATATCCATAAAGTGCCATAAATGGGGTCATTTTTGCTATAGTATGGAAGGAAATGTTATACCACCATTCAGCGAGACATAACCACTTAACCCATTGTGTTTTCTTATTAGATAAAAAACAACGAAGATATCCTTCCAAACATTTATTCACTATCTCAGTTTGACCATCATATTGAGGATGATAAGATGAGCTATGAGCTAGTTGAGTACCCAAAAAAGAAAATAATTCCATCCAAAAATTTCTAGTAAAAATGGGATCTTTGTCACTTACAATAATTTTTGGGTTTCCATGTAGCTTTTGAATTGTTTCCATAAATGCAGTAGCAACTATAATTGCTTTAAATGGATGAGATAATGCATAAAATTGTGCATACTTGGCAAGTATATAAACTACCACCATGATGACACTCTTTTCTTCGGATTGAGGTAAACCTGTGATAAAAATCCATTGAAATCTCCTCCCAACATTGACTTGGAATCGATAAAGGTTGTAGAAGACCCGGGATCTTAATTGTCTCAACTTAATTTTGCTGGCAAACCAAAAACTCTGCCATAAAATTTTGAATATCATATTTAAGGCCATCCCAAAAAAATTATTTCTTCACCCTATGGTAAGTTTTTAAAAATCCTGAGTGTCCTCCTAAAGGAGAAGTGTACAATTCCAAAAGAATATTTTGTTTTAGTTGGGAATTCTTACAAATATATAAATGACCTTTGTACTGTAAGGATTCATTTTTCCAACTAAATGTATCATATGTACTAGGATCTTGTTGCAAATTTTGAATGAGTGTCCACACTTGTTCTTCCTTCTTCCATCATCCCTTGCTTCGGTTATCCAATCTAGATGGATAATAGAAATGGCACAAGTAAATGCTTCTACCTCTTCATCCTTTCTTGAGAGTGCATTCGCAACAATGTTTATCTTTCATTTTTTGAAGATGATTTCAAAGTCATAACCCAAATTTTTGTGACCCATTTTTGCTACTCTTCTGAAGATATTATTTGTTCAAAAAAGTGTTAAAGACTAGCGTGATCAGTTTTTACCTTGAAGTGTCTTCCCATTAGGTAAGGTCGCAATTTATTTAGTGCATGTATTATTGCCAAAATTTCCTTCTCATGAATAGATTTCTATAAATACTTTCGTTTGATTGGACGACTTTCAAAAGCAATGGGTCTTCCTTCTTGCATTAAAACAACACCAATTCCATTTCCTGAGGCATCACATTCCACAATAAAGGTTTTTGTGAAGTCTGTCGTAGCTAAGACTGGTGCTAGGCACATTGCCTCTTTAAGATGTTCAAAGGCCTTAGTTGCTTCAGGAGTCCATGAAAATGCATCTTTCTTCAATAATGTTGTTAGAGGTGCTGCTATTCTCCCATAATTATTAACAAAATTGCGATAATACCCTGTTAACCCGAGAAATCCTCGCAACTGCTTTATGGTTGTGGGGACTTTCCATTCCTTAATGGCTTTAATTTTGTTAGGGTCTACTTTAACACCCTCATGAGATACAATATGACCCAGATATTCCACCTCTTGTACTCCAAAGAAACATTTGGATGTTTTCACATATAATTGTTTCTCCTGCAATAGTTTGAGCACCCTGTCAACATGTTCAACATGATCCTTCCAAGACCTGTTGTAGATTAGTATATCATCAAAAAATACTAGCACAAATTTTCTAAGGAAGGGTTTGAAAATGGAATTCTTCAACCCTTGAAATGTAGAAGGTGCATTGGTAAGGCCAAAAGGCATGACCAAAAATTCATAATGACCCTCATGAGTTCGAAATGTTGTTTTCAGAACATCTTCAATCTTCATTCTAACTTTGATGATACCTGAACGAAGATCCAACTTGGTAAAATAAATGGCTCCATGTAATTCATCCAATAATTCATCAATCACAGGAATGGGAAATTTATCTTTAATAGTGAGCTTATTGAGCTCCCTATAATCTGGACACATGTGCCATGATCCATCCTTCTTGTGCACCAATACTATTGGAGGAGATAAATAACTTTTATTAGGTTGAATTATACCAGGCTCTAACATTTCTGCAATCATACGTTCAATTTCGCTCTTTTGGAGATAAGGATATTTGTAAGGCCTCATTTTTAAAGGAACACTTCCTTGAATAAAATGAATAGCATTATCATGATCATGAATATGTGGGATTTATTTGGTAGTTTCAAACACCTTGGAATGATTGTCCAAGAATTTTTGGAGATTTGGAGAAATAGATGATTTTGATGCTCGAAGTTCTAGTGAGCATAATTTTGCAATTATGCCTTGTTGTTATTTCTTCAGAAGATTTGTCATGACATTAGAGCTTATTATATTTCTCATCTTCCTTGCGATACCCTGTAATTTGATTTCCTTTCCTTTCGAAAAAAAATTCAAGAAAATTTCTTGAAAATTAAAAGCTACCATCCCCAAAGATTTTAGCCATTATACTCCTAGTAGAACATCATCACCTCCCATTGGAATGTAGAACATTGGAATATTCAATACATATTCCCCCATGGTTAACTTGATATTATAGCATTTTCCAGAGCAATTTATAGCTCCTCCATTTTTAGCCATCACTTTACATTCTGGTGCGGGTATAGGGAACAATTCAATTCCTTGGCTACCTTACAATGAATAAAATTATAGGTACTACCCGAATCAATCAACACTATTTCCTCTTTCTTCTTGATATGTCCTTCTATCTTGAGAGTTTGAGGAGTGGTAATTCTTGCCAATGCATTACATGATATGGTCTGACTCATTTCTTCTTCTTATAGGGTTGGCTCCGGGTGTATATCCTCTTCTTTTGAATTTTCTTGTTCATTTTCTTCCTCCTCTTCCAAATATATGTAAAATAATTTCTTCTCATCACACTTATGACCTTTAGCGTATTTTCTAACACAACTGTAGCAAAGCCCTTTTGCTATTTTTTCTTCCAATTGTTGTGGTGTTAACCTTGTAAGTTGTGTAATTCTAGGAGTAGCAACACTTCCATCTTTATAGATATGAGTGTTATGCTTCCTTGTCGCCATAGTATTACATTCAATTTTTCTTGCCAACCTGAACACCTTCTCCAATGAATTAGGTTCCTAAAGGTGAACTTCATGTTGGATGTTATCCTTCAAATTCCCTATGAAGACATCAATCCTGTGTTCCTCTAGGATATCAGTTAACCCTATATTCAATTTTTGTAAGTGCCCAATGTGCTCCACCAATAGACCCTTTTGTTTGAGATTTATCAATTGGGTAAGGAAGGTGTTGCTCTTTGTATCCTCATAATGTGCTATCATTTCCTCCGTATAAATTGACCAAGTGACAATTTTTTTACGGGATAAAAACCATCGATACCAAAACAAATATATTTTGTTCTAAATGTAAAGTTGCAATGCATACCTTTTGTTTGTTTTTCACATTATTGAGATCAAAATATTGCTCCATATGTGGTATCCATGTTACGGGTTCCTTGCCATCAAACTTCCTCATATCCATCTTTGGAATATGGTGGTTCTTCCATCCAACATTAGATTTTATGAAATCACGATTAACATTTATCTTGTTCTCATCATGAGTTTCTTCTACTATCTTTTCACCATTATGAAACATTTCTTGTATCAACTTTGTCAAACCTTCCATGTCTACTTTTATATCATTCTTCATGTTTTCCATGTTGTCTTTCATTTTTTCTTCCATGTCATCTATCTTAGCCTCCATGCTAGCTTCCATGCCATCCATCTTAGCTTCCGTGCCTTTCTTCAAACCATCCATATTAGCTTCCACTCCTTTCTTTAGAACTTCCATTTCATTTTTTGTTTCTCTTTGTGAGAGCGAAATTTGGTGCACTTGCTCTTGTAATTTTTATATGTCATGTTGTACTTCTTCGTCTACATGAGTCATAGTAGAGCCTTCTGAAGGCTTAATGTGTGTTTAATTATTTTTAGGTGGAATTTTAGAACCCAATAGTAATATCTATTCTACAATATGCCCTTGGAATAAATTCAAACTGTTTTTCACACAAGACTTATGCAATTCGAAAAAAATTAGACACCTTTTTCTTGCTTTTGAGGAGCTTGATATTGAAACTGAATTATCTCTCTGATTTTGGACCTTAAATATCTGAAATTATTCTCTATAGTAGCCCTCTAAATTTTCTTTCAAATTCCATAGGTCTGACCTGATTTGTTTTCTTCAAGAAAAACTTATGCCCAATCTCCCATAATGACCTAATTATGGATTCGTTCAGTAGAATTAACTTGTATAACGTGCCACATATCATGGTTTCCTCCTTTGGCTCTGAAATTGATACAAAGGAAACCAAATTCCATTTACTTATGTCCACATTTTACAGAATTCAAATATAATTCTCAAAGGGAGAGTTATGACGATTTTCCCACGGTCACCTCTTTGAGATGAAATTTAGGAGCTTGAAAAAACTCTATCTTCCACAGATCATATCTTTGAAAATATTGTGAACCAAGATCTGAAATTTTTTCAAGACGTTCCTTAGGATTTCAGCTTCGCGTAATAAAATTTTTAGCTTCTGAACCCTTGTAGAAAAACGTTATAGTGAAAATTCCACAATGGCTTGTTTGGAGCAGCGAAACCCTAGAATCCAAAGCTTTGATACCAAATGTTATGAAATCAAATCCTAAAATCGAAGAAAAGAGAGAACAAATCCTTAGAAATAAGGCACTTCAAGGGGGCAACCTCCTTTACATTACATAAATGAAAATTTCTTAGATGATACAAATGACAAAACCTCCTTCTATATATCGGATTCCATGGGGTCAAAATGTAATCCTAGTCGACCTAACAATAATAATGTAAGGGCACAATAATAACAATATTGGGGTTACAGGGGTACATCAATAAAAATAATGGGGTTACAGTAACAAAAATAAGGGACTATACTAGTAATATATAGGGACCTAACATATTTTAATATCCATCATTAGATTTGTTTTTCTTTCAAAGGAAAGGAAATATCTAGCAATGTGAGAATATGGCCAACATATCATCTAGAATGTGTAGATGTAAAGAGATGATGGTTGACTTAAAGCAATCCAATTGATCAAGCTCAAAAGATAAGAATATTATTGAATGCAATCTGCAATATGTTGGGAAAATACAAGAATTTTTTGAGTTGGATTACCACTGTTTTAAATGTTTTATTTTTAAGTGTAAATGGCATGAAGCATTTTAGAGGACACAAAAGCATGCTACCCATATTGTATTTTTTTATATGGATTCCTCAAAGTTCCTACCAGAGGATAGGGAGACTTATGTTCTACCAATTCATTTTGAGCATGTATATCTTTAACTCAAATAAGAAGTGATAGTGAGAAAAAATCTATTAATACATTGTTTATTATGAATATATACATGTATTTATTAATCAATAATATGTACTCATTCATGTGAAGATATTTTTATATGAAGATATTATGGACGTAAAATGTATATTTTTCATACATTATGATCCAAGATTAAGGCATGTATTTGATGATGCATTAGTGGATATTGATAAAAACAATGATGGCCCAAAAAATAAGAAATATGGATTAAATAAAATTGAATAAATTGACATCCATGATGATGTTGAAGATGGTTATGTTCAGGCATAAGAATACAACAATACTGAGTTAGATGATTTTATGGAAGACACCAATATGGATGGTATAGAAAATGATGATCAAATACATCTGGTAACAATAGGGATGGTCTACAATTATATTTCAATGATGTTGAATATGATGCAGTTCAAGATGACAATGATGATAATACTCACTACTTGAAATATCATATGAAAATTGATAATGATACACTGGATGACATTGTTGCAGACAATTATGTTAATGACCAAGACTTCTAATTTTTTATAATTATTTATAATCCATGTTTAAAAAATGATTATTTTTATGGCCTGAACATTATAATTCTTCAGTATTATTTGTGTCAATACAAATTACCTATTGTAATATCATTAAAGTGTTCAAGATATGGTATGAATTGTATGGGGGCTTTACTCAATGAACCTCTGACATATCATGTGTATTCGTGGCATACTAAACAATACCCTTATTTTGACTACATATTGGAAAATACGTTTAAAAATCACATTATTTAATCCCCTACCAATACAAATCCAATAAATATTCTCATTAAAAAACCCTACTTTCACTAGATATCCTATGTATCCATTTTTTCATTAAAATTTTTTATACCTCTTTGTATTTTTCATTAAATTTGAGCTCCTTTTTTTAGACCTACCAATAGAAAAACCCTTTACTGCCTATTATATGCTCAATAGATTATGTCATTTTCCCCTTAATATATATGCCCCTGTATGAACCCACATGGTAAGGTATTTCCCCCCCCAGTGAAGCCTCGTGATGAATTGCTGGCAGAAAAAATGGGATTACTTGAATTATTCTTCCATTCTTTTTGTATCAACATATGTTCATGAAGAAATAAAATTTAATAAAATATTAATGCCTGTATCTCACATTGATTTGAATAGGCAATTTTGTCAACTTCATTATTTTTATATTATTTTCATTTTAAGGTTGGTCAACATAATTTTTTATTATGTTTTATTAAGAACTAAACATAAAATAATTAAAAAAAATAAAAGATTATAATAACCTATAATTAGATGAAAATTTAATAAATTGAATTTAAATTTTAGTTTCCTTTTTCATATCAAAACATGAATATTCAATCTCAATAATATGTTTAAATTAACATATATAACAATCCAATTCAAACTTAATTTAAAAAAATATAAAAAATGACATCACATACTATAAAATAAATTTTACAATAAAAAAATAATTATAAATTTACAAAAAAATGCCATTAAACAATAATAACTAGGCCCTTATCTTTGAAAACCCTTCAACCCCTAATGCCTAAAAACTTGGCCTTTAATCCTATAACCCTTAATCCCTAATCCCTTAATCCATAATACCAAAATACAAAATCCCAAAATACCCTAACAACTAAGTCGTTGACCCTTAAACCATTTAGTCCTAATCTTCTAACCCTTAAGCCCTAAACCCTTAATCCCTAATCCCTTAATACAAAATCCATAAATCACCTAACCCCTAATCCATTGACCCTTAAACCCTTAAGATATAATTCTCTAACCCTTAAGCCCTAATCCCTTAACACAAAATCCCTAAATCACATAACCCCTAAGTCATTGACCCCACTATCACTCGGAATTTTACCCGATTTTGAAAGGAAAATCTCGAGGTAACCTAAAACCTGTATTTTAGATTAGAAACTAGACTTTCCAATCTAGATAGGTATCTCTCTACGAGTCTACTATCTGGTGTCACTTCAAAAACATATCATCTAATAAAAAAATGGCCATATCTTCAAATAGAACATGAGGTATAAATCTGGTAGGGTAGAGAAGCTAAAATCATTGGGCATGGAGTTAAAAGGTCTGAAAATGAATTAAGAGGTCTCTAAGGTGCTAGTGGTATGGAAAAAGAAATTATAGAGGCAAGTTAGGTGGTATTTCCTTAGACAAATTTATCATTGAGTGTGGTGGTGGAATAAAGAAAACAACCCATCAAAATAAAGCATTAAAGATTATTTTTGCAATGATTTTAGAAGGAAAATAGTGAAAGTGTGAGATTGTGATGAAAATATAGCATCAAAGATTAATTTTGAATCCTTTTCTTATATTCAAACACTAAATATAAAACAAAAACTAAAGGACAAATATTAGAAAATACCAACACATGAATCTTTGGTTTCAATTGCTCAAGTACTTCTGATCTTAACAAAATTTAATTAATTTAAGAAAAGAGTCTTTACATACACACAATAGTATTTATTTTCTCGAAATCCAAAACTTTTCCTCATCATTATGAGATAATTTTTACAAAACTTACAATATATTGATTTCTACAATGTTCGGGTGAAAACCCCAATATTACCAACAATATAAGATAAATATACAATCTGTTGTAGAAATCCTAGGATTGTCTATGAGCCACAATCAGTTGAAGTAGATGATTCCTCCAATGCAATATGATTCTCGCTGAATTAAGTAATCCTATGCTAGATGGTTGTTTAAGGGTATAAAAAGCATAAGAGAGTGGTGGTAAATCATTGACAACTCTTCTTGTTTGATTAAGAAGATTAAAATATTTTTATAAAAGGTCAAAAATATTTTGACCAAGAATGTGACAATCTAGAAAATAAACTGGAATAGGATTAGAAGAAGCATGATTGAATTGTGATGTTTCATTCCTCTTTCCTTGAAAATTGAACTGATACTCTTCATCTGGGATAAGCACTCGATCACTCCAGAAGCTTGGTAGACCCTGAAAAAATGATCCTTGAAGATATCATTAAAAACTGATACTCTACTTGGCATATAATTTTCTTTCCTATTAATTCCTTTATTAAACCATCTTTCACAATAAAATTTTTCAGCTTGAAATACAAGGTTATCCTTTTCCCGTATTCATGAAAAAACCAATTGAGATCTGATCCTTGTGTTAATAAATATTACAATATTTATAGCTTTCATAGGCTTGTCTCCTAGATCCTTTTGAAAAATGGAAGCCTGAGCAAACAAGAATTTTCCAGTTATTTTTCATATTCAACATGTGAAAAATAATCCTTCAATATTTTAAGTTTCACAACAAGATGGTTCCAGATAACCTATTTAGTGTCAATAACACTATGATTTGTTGAATTTAATTCTGCCTTTAATTATTTTTGTTTAGCCAGAGCTGCCTCAAGGGCCTTTGTTTTATGTTCATTATCTTTATCTAATTTAGTCAGAGCCTATTTTAATGTTTTGCACACCATATCTTTAACTGTCTTTTGTCCCAATTCTTTGGATAATTCCATATCAAGATCAACTCCCGAGATATGTTCAAACTGTGATTTTGAAAGTGTTTCAAACTTCTTGATTTAACTCATCAATTTTATTTCTTAATACTCCAATGGTTCCTTTAGCATCCTATAATTTTGTTTCCAAGTCCTCCTTTTCTTAAAGTACTATAAGAATCTATGGAGTTTGAGGACAAGCATCATGTGGCAATTTGATATTTTTCTTTGGGACTTGTATATTTTTCTTTAGTAAATTTGAAACTTTAGCATTTTTTTCCTTATCATCATCAAGTTATATAATATATCTTTGTAATTCAGCATTGCCCACTAGAAAAGCTTTGTTTCAGGCCTTATATATCTTCATTTGATTCTCCAATTTCTTCACAATTGACTGTAATTTTTCTTTTGTAGTGGAATCATTAACCAAATCTGTACAAATGAGCCGACCTTCTTGTTTGAAAAAATAAATCTCATCAACAATATTAAACTGATTCATATTCAATTTGAATTGATTTTTCTTAACTCGATGAGATTTAATTCCTTTAAGAATAATTTGTATCACTTCCATTTTTAAATACATGTCTTTTTTCTCTACCACAATAAGTAAATGAGGAGGATCCTTTATTTTAACTTGTTCAAGTTTCTCCTATCTATCCTGGTAACCTTACTATATGATTTCACTGTAATAGGTTGTGATAATATTTTCAACTGATACAGGTCCACTATCTATTGACATAACAACCTTAAATTTTAGTGAATATTTCACATGGATATGAATAATAGGCTCTCATGTAGAAGATCTATCCATTGGATTATCAGTTACAAACATCAAATCTTTTTCCTGGGAACCTTTTGACATCTTTCTCCTTTCTTCCTTAGTGAGATATTATTCATCTATCTGCATCATATCCTCAGTAAATGGGATTTTAGTTCCACTGTCAAGCTTGGTTGGGGTAAAAATTACCATCTCTACTTGTCCTTGCTTTGAAACTCTTGATTTCCTAGAGAAAGTTTTTCATTTCCCAATTGATTTTGATCAAAATTTTCAATAGTTGACCATTCCGACTTGTTTTATAGCCTTTGCATTTCTGAAATGCCTTGATTTTTATATTCAACCCTTCTTAGCTTCTTTATTTTGGCTAAAATGATATGATTAGGATAATAGTTACATGCTTCATCATATTCAAAATTGAAACAAGCTAACAATTTTGAATTGATCAATTATCTGTGAAGCTACTCTATTATTAAAAGTAAAATGTCCCACTGTTATTGGAAACTTTAAGGACATCTACTATCTGCCTTAAGATCTTGAAAGCATAAATCCTAGGAGTTAAAAATGAAGGTAGTTTATAGGGTTGAACCTTACTCCATAAATCCTTATCATTGTATAGTCTTGATATAAGAACCAATATCCTATTCTTGACCTTGAACTCAGTTGGAGACATTTCTTTAGATCCGGGCGTACCTTTGGACATTTTTATTCATGAATCCCTACATACACCTTGGATATGAACTTGTTAACGAAATTGAAGAAACCCTCTGATTGGTTTCTAAGACACAATAATATGTGAATCATTGAACTTACTCCAAAAGAACTAATTCCTTTTGGTTCCAAAACATGTTGAAACTAATCATTGAATTTATCTAAAATTAAGTAGATGAGGTATGCTTGATATCTTAAGCTCCGAAGGGTGTTGAAACTACTCAACTGTTCATGCATTGATTATGATATAAATTTATGATAATTAAACTTTACTGACAATGACATATACCATAAAAAATTAAAACACTTTCAGTGCCAACCTGATCATGATTGAAACCCGAGATTTTACTAATCATGGAGAAAATGGTTTGCATTGTTTTAATCAACCACTCGGATTTTCGAAGGTAGATTATATATTGTAGAGAAGTATTAGGATTTCAAACACTTCGGAAAAATGTAAGATATAATTTTGGGGATAATGATTTGAAGGTTTGAACGAGAGTTTCTTCATTTAATTCTATAGTGTTTTCATTCATAAGACTAGAAGAATATAACCCTAACATCTTGAGAATTGATTCAAGAGTTAAGGAAATGAGTATATTTGAATTTTTAATTGACACTATTGATATAACAGAAGCATAATAATTTTTAGAGAACTATATGAACAATTCATGGAAATGAAAGACTCGAGGAACTATACATCATGGCAGACGTGAATCCAAAAATTTGTATGCCTTACTAATTTCATCATCCTACTAAAATAAAAATTGAGGTATCTACTCTTGATTAGTAAATGAAAAAATTAGGTCATAAAAATCCCAGTCTTGGTCCACCAGGTTATTCTATATCACGTCAAATATTTTGTCGATGGAGACAACTTTATTAAAGGATTCCTGCTAAAAAATTGAGACATAATAAGAAACCAACCTTGAAAGTTGAATTCTTGCTAACTTAGAAGTTTTTAAAATCTCCACTGTCACCCGTTATAAAGCCATTTTCACCTGTATAAAACTACATAACACTGTGTTTTTACAACGTAAAAATAAATCTTTATAAAAAAATTCCTTGGTAAAAATTTAGCAGATACCAAATTGTTGTATCCATTGGTTCGATCTGATTGCTATATCAATGGTGGAAATTGAGTGCAAAGATGAGAAATGGATTATATTTAACACCATAAGAGAATACCACACTGGATATGCTAAGGGACATGTGTTGCTTCTCAGTGAGTGCAAGATTTGAATGGTGTTTTATACTTTGAGCTAGTTCAAAATCTACAACACATAGTCATCGTTGATCTCCAACTTCCCACGATCTGGACCTTTGAACCATGTAATAGAATATGTACTTTGGCATTTGGATCTTTGTACTATCCCACATGTAGTAGAGTAAAATACTTGTCGTTATTTAAATATCCCAACTCCTGCATGTTATATCTTGACACGTAGTATGTATATATATATATATACACACACTCCAATGTAGGGTGCCTTGTGTTGGTTGTTATTAATGTCTGACCAGTGATGCTTGGTATGTGTTAGAGTAAAACTATTATGACTTAGTGATTGAGTCTAGGAACCTAATATTTTTTATAAAAATAATTATAACCATGTATATGAACCAAATGTGAACAATATCCTTCAAAATTATTGACACCAATTAATTTTTTTGGAAAAAAATTATAAAAAAAATTAATAGGTGATAACAAACCCTTAAACCATTAAGCCCAAATCCATGAACCCTTAATCCATAAAACCTTAATCCCTAATCCCTTAAAAGAAAATCCTTAAATACCCTACACCTTGTGGGAATTCCCTATAACTATTATCACTCCTAATTCCTTATCCTACATCCATAACCATTATCATTAATAACCCCATGATGTTTAAGCCTTATCACCCCTAAACTGTGTAACACATAAAAATCATAATCCCAAGCCCATATAACCCTTAACACCTACTAATTTTGACCCCTAACGTTTATTATCTAATATATCTTGTAACCATAATGACTATATCCCAAAAATCATAACCCTATCACCCTTAACTCTTGAAATGTAACCATCATCATTAATAAACCCTTATCATAACAACTATACTTGTTAACTAGTAAAATATATGATGCATAACCTAATATCATATACACACATTCTCTAACTCCTATATTCCCTTATGACAATGAGACTGCATGATGAATATTGATGCAAACATTGATGGTCTAAAATATTATGTGGGGATGTCAGGAATCCTTGAGTCTTGAAACCATCGCATACCATCAAGGCATTTTCCTAGTCTAACCATTTCAAATTTTGACACATACAAGAATAGTTTGAAGAAATTTCAATGTTGGCCCCATTCACTGCTCATCATGTAGTCTCGGTGTATGACAATGGTGACAGGCCTGTTGGAAGACATTCCATGACATTTAAAAAGAGTTTCGACAAATATTCCATAGATGGGAATGAGGAATGATGACAATGAGACTGTTGAAATTGGAAACAAGAAACAGTTAAAATGGAAACCATAAATGAAATCTAGAAAATTGCACCCAAAAATGCTACCATATGAGGCTTCTAATTTATTTTTCCCTTAATTATGTTAGAAGAAAAATTGTAATTTCATCTCATGATAAGTTGTATTAGTTAACTAAGTCAGAATGACTAAATTAACTTGTATTAGTTAAATAAGTCATACTAACTAAGTTAGCGTAGGAAATTCGAGTTAGAGGGGTCAAGTTACAATTATTTGTGAGTTGTAATTAGATAACTTAATTAATTGAGTTAAAATTAGTTTAACTAGTTATAACTGAGAGATGAGATAGTAAGAGGTATAGTGAATTAAATATAATTTAATTCACATGCAGTGATCAATCAGTTAACTAATAATTCACTATAAATAATTGTTGTATGTCAGTTCTAAGGAAGGGCCAGTTGAGACTGAGGTTAAAGGGAAGAGATATATCAATTGTATTATTAGAAATTTGTACAGGTCATGCATGAGGTCATCAGGAAGGCCTTGAAGGATTGAAAATTCATTAATTGATATTTTCCTAATTAAGATCGGCTCAATTAGCCCAAGAATTCCTAAGGAAAGCAGTCCAGGAAGAATCAAGAAACAAGTTAAGTATTGGACCAAACTTGCTTTGATTGCGAGATAGATCTGAGCTAGATCAAAGTGAGACAATCAAGAGAGTGTAGAAGTTTATCAGTGTGAGGAATATCATTCTATTGTTTCATGATATTGACCATAAGAAAAATAGAGATAGATGGGTTTGAGTAGTTTCTTTCCCCATATACATCTTATGTTGTGCGATTGATTATTTGTTTCTCTTAATTATTATGTTATTGTGTGATCGTGTTTTTTTTTTTGAAAATTTTAGAAGGATTAAAAATATTATTTTAGTACATTAAAAGATCATATCGAATCTCATGGTTAGATTTTCTACATGTTATTGGAGCATTGGGAATCACAATAGAAGAGAAGAAGTTGAGTTTGTTTTTGAACAAGTTCAAATTTGCAGATTTATTATTCATTATCCAACAATATATCAAGATGTCTTTCAATTGCTCGAGACTCAAATATTCCCTTAAGGGGAATTAAAATTACATATAATGGAAGGACAAGATGGAGGCAGTGCTTGAGGACAATGCACTAAAGGAATTCATAGACGATGGTATTCCCTAGCCCATAACAACGAAATCTCAACTTCTTGATGCATGGAAGAAGAAGGTAGCAAAGGTGAGAATGATCTTGTTAGAAGGATTTTGAGATCATGTTGTCTCGAGTATAGATGGAAAGGAAACTCCATATGCTATGTTGAAGGCCTTGACATATATATTTCATAATAACAGTGACTATAGGAAGATGGCGCTAAAAGATAATCTCAGAAACATCAATATGGAGGAGGGTGAGACAATATCAAAATAATTGATGAAGTTCACTCAATGTCGAGATGAGCTTGGAAGTGTTGGTGTGACAGTAGCCCATGATGGTTTTTTGAGCCTAGCTCTTCTAGGCCTTCCCAAGAGATGGCATAGTTACCATGAATCTATGAATGGGAGGGAGATGCTACAAGACTGGCAGCATTTGTGGTCCGAATTGGTAATAAAAGAGATCAGGCGGAGCACCAGAGATGGGACCTCCAGCAAAGACAAATAAGAATATTATGCATTGGTTGGAAAAGGAAAGAATACGAAGGAAAATAAGTCCCAAGGGGAAGAGGGAAAGAGAGACTTGTCCAAGATCAAGTGTTTTCACTGTCACAGGCATTGGCACTATGCCTTGAATTGTCAACAGAAAAATTCAAGTAAGAAGGAGCTTACAGTTGCAATGGGTGAAGTGCTAGCTTCAAAGTTCAAGCTTGATTTTACTGTCATTTAATGCATGGCCATCACTATAATGGGATGCATGTGGTATATAGACAGTGGTGCCTCATTACATATGACGGGGAATAGAGATCTCTTCAGTGACTTGGAGGATAAGGACCTCCAACTGAGCATAGAGTTTAGAGATGACGGGAGGTATATCATGACCGACATAGGTACAACTAGATTTAAGAGGAAGGTTGGATCCCCTCTCAGACTAAAAAATGATCTGTATATTCGAGGACTAAAGAATAATGTCGTCTATAGCGGTATTGGAAGACCGTGGTTATGGTGTCATATTTAGAAAAGGAAAGGTGTTCCTTAGATACATCACCATGGGATGGGTGAAACAGATCAGTGTAAGAGCAAAGAAACTATATTCTCTTAAGGTTGAAGATGCATGCAAATATTTGAGGAGAAAAGTAGAGGTTAGTCACTTGATGGTTGAGAGGGAGCACAAATTACCTCTCAACATGTAGCCTCAGAAGTAGTCTCAGAAAATTTTGGATCATCCACAATTGGAGAAGCAGAGAGGAGATATAATGGAGGTGTCCACTCAAGCAGAGACCTCCAAGAGGGGGAAATTTTGAGCTAGAAGGGTAGAGTGTGCACATGTAGCCATACCTCAAGGTGAGAGGTGGGGCGATGTGCAAACATAATCCCAAGAGAATAAATTTGGCTAGGATCCATTGAGATGGCTTGTCTCATGGATCATACCTAGCTACAAGGAGCCCACAGTACATAGTAGTAGGAAGGATCAGTAGGATTGATGCATTCATATTTCAGGAAGACAAAATAAGAGTGGTGAATGTCAGTTATTGGAGCGCAAATCAGAGTTGGAAACAGTGCAGAGGGCACAAATGTAGAGTCAGTAGAAACACAAATTTTCCAGTAGATAGTGTAGTATCTAGTAGTAGTAAGAGAATTTGATGGCAGATGCATCATGGCCTCCTTCAGTTTCAGGTGTTCCAGGAGAAAACAACACTAGAGAAGTGTTGCATGCAGAACATTCCAAAGGTACCAAATCGAGATAGATTAAATTCCTCTCTTATTGAGAGGGAGTGTTCAAATTGGTAGCAAGAAACATTGAAAATGGAAACTAGACATGAAATCTAGAAAATGGCACCAAAAAATGGTACCATATGAGGCTTATGATTTAATTTTCCCTTAATTAAATTGGAAGAAAATTTTAATTTCATCTCATGAAAACTTGTATTAGTTAACTAAGTCATAATGGCTGAGTTATCTTAGGAAATTTGAGTTATAGTTCAGATAGGATGCATGGATTTCTACCATGATTTAAGGGCGTCAAGCTATAGTTATTTGTGAGTTGTAATTAGCTAACTCAATTAATTAAGTTAAAATCAGTTTAACTAGTTCTAAATGAGAGATGAGCTAGTGAGAGGTCCAGTGAATTAAATATAATTTAATTCACATGCGGTGATCAATCATTTAACTGATAATTCACTATAAATAGTTGTTGCATGTCAATTCTAAGGAAGGCCCAGTTGATACTGAGGTTAAAGGGAAAATATCTATCAGTTGTACTATTAGAAAATTGTATAGGTCATGCATGAGGTCATCGGGAAGGCCTTTAAGGATTGAGAAATCATCAATTGGTATTTTCCTAATTAATAGGGGCTCAAATTGCCCAAGAATGCATAAGGAATCCAAGCCAGGCAGAGGAAAACAATAGGTTAAATATTGGACCAAAATCACTTTGATTGCAAGCCATATCCGAGTTAGATCAGAGTGAGAAAGTGAGGAGAGTGCAAAGGTTTCTCAGTGTGAGGAATATCATTGTATTGTTTCATTATCTTGACCATATGAAATATAGATATAGAGGGGTTTTGAGCAGTTGCTTTCCCTAGATACACCTTGTATTGAACGATTGATTATTTCTTTCTCTTACTCATTATGTGATTGTATGATCATGTTTTGTTTCTGCAAATTATAGAAGGATTCAATATCTTGTTTTAGTACATTACAAGATCAAATTAAATCCCATGGTTAGATTTTCTATAGAGATTGCATGATGAACGTTGATGCAAACATGGAAGATCTCAAATATTATGCGAGGACGTTACACATCCTTGAGTCTTGAAACACTCACTGACCATCAAGGCATGTGCGTACTCTATACATGAAACATTTGAAGAAATTTCAGCTTTGGCCCCATTCACTGCTCACCATGCAGTGTCGATGGATGGCATTTGTGATGGGCATGTTGGACGACATTCCATGACATTTCAAGAGAGTTTAAAAAATATTCTATAGATGGGAATGAAAAATTATAACAATGATACTGCATGATTAACGTTGATGCAAACATGGATGATATCAAAGATTATGTGGGGACATAAACCATCCTTCAGTATTGAAACCATCACATAGTATCAAGGTGTTTTTCTAGTCTAACCATGTCAAATTTTGATGCATACAAAAATAGTTTGAATAAATTTAAATGTTGGCCCCATTCACTTCTCACCATGAGACATCTGTGGATGACATTGCTGACGGGTGTGTAGGAAGACATTCCATGAAATTTCAAGAGAGTTTTGATAAATCCCTAAATCCCCAAACCCCTAAGCCTTCATTGACCTTTAAATCCTTAATCCACAATCCATAAAGTGACTTTAATCCCTCAACCCTATTTAATCTCTAATCCCTTAATGCGAAATCCCTAAATCCCATAACCTCTAAGCCATCGACCCTTAAAAAATTAAGCTCTAATCCCTAATCCTTTAATCCATAAACCCCAATGCCATAAGAACTTAAACATTAATCCGTTAACCCATAATCCCTAAGCCATTAACCATTAAACTACCTAACTAATAAGCACAAAAGCCCTTAGATCTTGACCCTTAATCCATTAAACCATAACCCATAATCACTTAAACCCTAACACCTAATCCCTTAACCCTTAATCCATGCACCCGAAATCCATAAATCCTATAATCCTCAAAGCCCATATCCACTTAACCCTCAACACCTTAATTAATTAACTAGTTAGGAAAATCTGACACTAAATCCAATGCTAAAAATGGGAGCTAACCAAGGCACTAATTTAGGCGCTAAAAGGGGAGATAAATTTGGTGCTAACTTAGGGAACTAACCAAGGCACTAATTTAGGAAATAAAAGGGGAGCTAAATCCGACACTGTTACTGGCACTATTTCTAGTAATATTAGTGCTTAAATGTTTTTTTCAGCACAAACAATGCCAAAAATAGCACTATCCCGATAAATAACGGTAATTTTTTCACAAAAATGGAGAAAAATACACTAAAACAATCCTTGGTAGAAAAAAACGGAGCTAATCACAAGGATTTGTTGTAGTGGTTAAAAATTATTTAGGAGCATTCTCTTTGCATATTTCCTTAAAAGTGTTGATTTATTATTGGTGACAAGGTTAAGATGTCTTAAATATTATCTAGTGATAGGGTTTATAATTTTTAGGAGTCTTATTTGTTCAAAATTCCTTAGAAGTGTTGTTTTTTTTTTCTCTTAACTATGGTCAAACTTCCTTAAAATTATTTCTCTTTGCTTGTGATAATGTTCAAAATTCTTTAGATATATTCACCACATCCATGATGAAGGCAAAGTTTGTGTGACTTTGAAATTTGTAGGGAATGCAAGAAGTTGTCATCAAGGGGGAGTGTTGATGTAAAGGCATCTGCATCGATAACTATTCCTTCTTTCTATTCATCATTAAGGGGGAATGTTGGAATGTGTCCCTTTGGAAGGTAATAATGTTTAGGTTATGTTAGAATATATTATAATACTATTTAAAAGATGTATATCCAACATTCATTATGGAGTAAAATTCCCTTGCAATAGTTGATTATGTAAAGAGGTAAAATTACATTATCCCACATGTATTAATGAGATGCAATTCCTCAATTTCTCTTGGTATATAATAGGAAGTTAGGAAGTCCCATGAAACATAAAGAAAATGAGAAATGTATAATAGTCTTATAATTGTAAAGTGGTGAATCATTTGTGGTTGTGCTCTTTTTAAGATTGGAGACTTTTGAATATAATAAAGATGCTCAACCTTCTCGTGGATGTTTCCCCAATTGGGGTTTTAAAACATAAATATGGCATGTTCTTTCCTTTGTCTCTTATCTCCTTCATTTTAATGATTAAGTGTTGTTATTATACATAGGAGGTTAGATTATTTAAGTTCTATTATGCTTTATATTTCTATATGTTTATGCACATTTTCAATATTCTAACACACACACACAAACACACACACACACATGCCTAGAGGCTTGAATCCTTGAATCCTTCGCAAGATAACTTCAGTATGACCTTATATTTTAATATTGAGCATGAAAAATTGTTTCTCTAAGGATTAAAGACCTCTTTTGATGCATTATATAAGTCAAGAGGAGCATTAAAGAAGTATTTTTCTAAGGGGGAAAGGCACTTAGAAAAAGTTAAGAAAACGTTTTGGATTTTTGGTTAAGGTAAGTTTAGAGTTTAACAAGAATATGAAATACGATGTGTATCACATGGAAAAAATTCATGTGATATCCTAAAAAAGACAAAAATACCAAACATAAACTCCCTTATTGTGTTCAAGAACACTTTTGGGGTCATGACATATCATGCCACAAAAATGTTTGGCATGATATGTCACAGGGCCAAAGGTCTTTGGTGATTTGATACATAAGAGATAGAGGAGGAATGCTATTTTCGTGAGAAGAAAATTTTCGATCTAAGATATTATAAATAAAAACTTCCCTCATAGTATATCATGTTATAAGGTCAAATATTTTTGAGGATTCGATAACGAATAATGCAAGAAATGTTAAGGATGCGTAAAAGGAGGAAGATTCTTTATCCTAAGTAAAATAATTTTTTTCAATATGGCATAATGGGGACTAAATAAGGAGTATGGATATGTTGATGGTTCTGGACCTGCCAATACTAAGGGGATCCCCTTGATATGATGTTCCAAATAGACCTCACAATGTTTGGAATAGGAGTCACAATAGTGGGGTGTTTAATGATATGCCTTGGATTGCAAAAAACATAGAGTGGTGCACATTGGCTTTGTTTAAAGAAAGTGTGTGACCACATTGAAAGTTAATATTATGCATGAGAGTATATAACAACGAAGGGAAAAGGAAGTGCACTCCTTATAAGCCTATAATAGTATGCATCTTGAAAGGAACGCAGGAGATGAAAAGACGTCACAAAAACTAACAAGAAGAATAGTATGTGTTATCACCAAATTGATTATGATAGGCTACTCATAAATAAACTTAATGTAACTCTTTCAAATAACTTTTAACTGAAGATTAGCCTCTTCAGTTTGAGAGGGCTCTCTTAGAGGGGATTTATGATTTTCAATGGGAATTCTATTAGATGGCTAACTCAATAATCTATGAATTACAGGTCATCTTCAAACACTTTCGAGTGGATGATATTATCTGGGATAACAGGCGTATGTTGGACTTCAATTTAATACTTCTCAGTAGAATGTGTAGGGATGACAAACAAAATTTTAGAAATAGCTAGAGAATCAGCCACTGAGTTTTGATCTCTAGTTTTCACAATAAATTCATATTGGAAAATGTTATCACCAAATTGATCCTGATAGGTTGCTCATAAATCAACTTAATGTAACTCTTTCAAACCACTTTTAACTGGAGATTAGCCTCTTCAGTTTTAGAGGGCTCTCTCAAAGGGGATTTATGTTTTTCAATATAAATAATATTAGATGGCTAACTCTATGAACTGTGACTTGGTTTTTATTGATTGCGGGTTGAAAAATAAAAGGCTTGCTACCATTGGGATATGGGGTCAACATTATTAAACTTAATGACAGTAATTTTTCTCATGGAAGCTGAGGCAAATAGAGGTTTTAATAAAGATGGTACATACACAAAACATAGGAAAAACACAACAATTTAACCTCTAAAGGAAGTCAGAGCTTGAAAACATGATATCTGAGTAATTTGAGATAAAAATCACTGCAGATGATTAGACATGAAATATATAGAGAAAACAAAACATTAAACACCTCATTCGAATATTAGGTATGGATGTAAAATGTCATTGTATATTACTGAAACTGAAAAAACATTACAGAGTAGAAATTTGGTGCAATATTCTCCAACCATTTGATATTCGATGTTCTTTCTATAAATAGACTTATTTTACATTACATAGGATGTTGAATCACAGAACCTTAACTCTGACAGCTAACATAACTGAAAACTACTTTCTTGGAACAGAAAAAGACATCTAGTCTCTAAAAACTTACAGTCCTAATAGGACTCTAGCTATATCTATTACAACTACAAACTAAAGGAGTGCATAGTTAAATCAAAAGTAGTTAGGTTTCTCAAATGGCATTATCCATCATCAAAAGAATAAATTCCCTTATTGAAATACAAAACACTCATCCTATTTTTAAGGAAATGAAAACATGGCTATGGCATTTGCTGACTGTTGAGCTGAATCGACCCCTTTTTCTTGTGTTGCGTTGTTACTGATGTACTGATGTAGTGGGAAATTTAGGACGTGGACCGCATTTTGTTGTTGTGTTGTGTTGGAACGAGATCCCCAAGCTGCGTTTTGATATAAATTTTGTAATAAAGTGTCTAGCACAGGGGCTTTGGGGCTGGTCAAAGTCCCCAATGTATTGTAATGGGTCAAAGGGTAGACCAGGAGTCCGTAAACCACAATTTGCGGACCATAGCATAGCACAAGCTAAGATGCTATAAATATATGGATAAATTGAGTCTAGAGGTAGGCTAAGTGTAATTTATGCTGGTTGCGAATTGTTGAGATATTTTTTGGGTTGTATTTGGGTAAGGACTCCTACTGGCTGTGTGCGCAGAGATCCTCAAACCTGTTGTGTCTGGACCCTGCTGGCTATGTGCGTAGGTTGGTAATTGAGTATGTAAGTCGGATTTGAATGTTAATGAATGAGAAGATTGTGTGATAGTAACAAAAGTGTCTATGTGTTCTAAGAAATGGTTGCATTTTGTGTTATTTCTGTTATTATATATGTTTATGATTATTAATGTGCACATGGATGCGATGTTATAAGAAAAGGCTAATTGCATAGATCTGGTTGTTAGTAGTTGCTTTACTTTTGTTTACATGTTGTCTGTTGGTTTATGAGCTTCACATTCTGCAAGTATACTATTAAGGGTTCTGCAATACGGCTCCTTCTGTGCAAGTTTGATAGATCTAAAAGGGGTCGCCTCAATTAACTTTCTCTGTCTTAGGGTGAGGAAACCTGGTTCCAACACCCTCCCATACTACTTCAGGTGAGACCTTGGCCTGCGCAAGCAAGTCATTGCCGAAAGGGCTAGTAGTATAGGGGCTTTTTGGCAAACCTTAAATCTGAACATGGGTCAAGACCAATCAAGCCAACAAATGGTTTTGTTGCTAGAACTGGGAGCATTTTGAGAGAGAGATTGGGTAATGCCACAAGGTCATTAGTGGCCTGAGAAGCCTGAGCTTGAAGAATGGTTCGAAAAATAGATTTAGAAATTTTCCCTAAAAGAGAATCGAAGTACAAGGCTGATGACTGAATTATAGTGGAATAATAAGTATAGATTTATAGAGGTATATGAAATATTCTTTGTAACTTTCACGCACGAACTATAGGAGTGGCTAACAAGGTTAGTTGAGTTCCAGACATGTAGGAAGGATGATCAGGTTATGCAATGGACCCCTGAATTAATCCAACAATTGGAGAACGCTGATAAGAAGATCAACCAGACTGTAGATCACTGGGTGGATAGTGTTTTAGGAGTATTTGTAACAGAATTCGCAGTTGATCAATTTGTATCTTATTCTGAAGCTGAGTGGAGGTTCTTCAAAGGATTCCAAGGTAGGTTCTTGCAAACATTGTGGCTGCTAATTAAGATGCTACTGTGTGAAAATGGTATTCTGTGTAGTCACATTGGGTGAATGACCTCCGATCAGAGTGGAAGTACGACACGAAGTGGTAAAGACTACAGAGTCAATCAAGAAGGGGACATATCAGTATATAGTCCCTTAAGAGAGCCACCTACACAGCAAAAACTAGTCCCCTGGTTACACCACAATTGAATCCGTGTAAGGGTAAGGATTCTCCAACCCCACCACTACTTCCTGTAGATGATATGGTCACGCACATGAAGCTACCCACCTTTAAGGGTGTGGGGGATGAGGACATGGACCAATTTTGGTTCATGGCAGATTCAGTATGGACTACACAGAATGTTGTTAGCGATGCTGTAAAAAGAGTGCAGATATCCTTAGCCTTTGAATAAATGGCCTTGGATTGGTTCATCATATACGTTGGTTAGCATACAGATCCGTCAATACAGGAGATTAAGGATGCCTTAAAACAATAGTTTCGGAAGCCTAAGTCCTACGCTCAACTTGTGATTGACTTGAACGATTTTAAACAAGGACCTACATAGTTTATATGGGAGGCTGATCAGTGGCTAAAGAAAGTTATCAGGGATGGATAATTTAAGTTTGAGGATAAAAATCACAAGGAATGGTTCATTTCCATGCTATTACCACACCTTGCATAGGCCTATGGGTCAACAGATGATTGATACACAAGAAAAGGCCCTGGAAATTTCCATGAAGGTAGAAGCTACACCAAGGGACGATGCCCAATTTGGGGTGCATCAGATCCAGGGCCAGTTAGAAGTAATATACCTAGAAATCCAAAATTTATGAAAAGAGCAAGGAAAAGAAGATAACGCAGACATTTGGTGCAGGGTGTCAGGCCACACCAAGGATCAACGCCCTCTGCTGTCATACTACATGCAGGCTGGGGGGCCTAATCCATTATGCCCCAAAGATGTTGTTGGACTAAGCACCCCCACATTATGGTGTGCTGACTATCGAGTAGCTGTATTGCATAATACAAACCACTGCCCCCAACTTGGTGCCTATGTCCCAAAATTGAGGCAACCGTAGTGCAGATTCTACTCGTTTGTAGGACATGATGAGCACAACTACTGGACATATGATTTAATGATAGATAGAGGAAACCTGTATAGGTTGCAGGCTGGTCCTTCAACACCATTATCTCCCTTTGGACGATGAGGCTCCCCTGCAAGAGGTCGAGGGGGGGGGGGGGGGGAGGTGGAAATGCAGGTCGGGGAAGAGGACAACCAATCTGCTATAATTGGAGAGGTGGGACACTTCTTAAGGGACTGCCCAAACCCTACACAACAATCTTGCAGATATTGCAGGAAGTTGGATCATGTGATTGAATACTGTCCTATGCTGATAGCGAAGATGCAAGAGAAAAACCAAACGCCGATGCAGAATGTACAAAGGGTTAAGGCGTAACCGTGCGAGGAGGGACCCAGTATTAACGTAATTACGTGTAGTGGCATGGCCACGGAAGGAGCTGAGGAAAATTTTGCAGCCGAAACACTTATCTAAAAGGTCACTGATAAAAAGTAAAGCCTGGACTTACAGAAGGAGAAAGAAACCTTCCTTAAAGCTAGAAAATAATTTTTCAAAGATGAGGCGTCTACCTCAAAGGCCCCAACGGATCTAAAATCAGATGAAGAAGTTAAGCAATTCTTGCAGGCATGTATGAAGTTTCTAAGCAACCAGAATGTAGTAGATAACCTTCAAGCATTGATAAACAGCTATGCATAAAATGTTTCCCCACAAGCAGAAGTTAAATATGTCAAGAAACTTTATAAGCATAATAAAAGGACTAGTCAGGAAATGCAGCTAACTGTGTAGATTGGAGATTATGAAATGGATCAGGTCATCCTTGATTTAGGATCCGATGCAAATGTATTTCCTAAATAGACTTGGTAGATGATGGGAGAACCCAAGCTGGAATGGTCTACTATACATCTACGCATGGCTAACCAATAGAAGATCACACCGTTAGGAAGGCTATCAAATATTATGGTAAATATCGAGGGAGTAAAGGTGTATGCAAATTTTGAGGTGATTGAAATTGTAGATGATGTAGACCCTTACCCTGTGCTCTTACAAATGGATTGAGCTATAGACATGGGAGGTATTATCAAGTTGAAAATATATAATATTCCTAAAATTTATATTTTAGCTCAATGTAATATTATAGATTATTTTGTCACTAGGTAGGTGAACAAATGGGTAGGGAGGCCCATAAATCTCCTTAGAAGCAATAAAAACACTTCAAGTGTGAAAGGAGACCTTCTAAGTAGCTAAATAAAGCACCTTTGAGTATGAATAGGGGTTGAAACATGTTGAATAGGTCAACTTTGACCAAATCAACAACACTATTATGGAGGAGTGGACATTTAATGAGGAATAACACAATTTTGGAGGGAGATTGATTGCATGGAGGTAGTGACCTAATTGAGTGGGGCCAAGGGTAAGAAAGCTCATAAATTATATAAGGAAGAGGATGGCAGTCATATTGGTCATGTCTTTGGATTATTATTTTGTATGTGGTCTGTTTAGAATTCTTGCATTCTTCAGCTATTTAGTTGAGATTGCTGTGTTGTTTAGCACCGGGTGTTCCTGAGTGGGAATCCCACCTCTTTCCTTGAGAGGGCTCTTGGAGGAGTATTGCACTACATTTCCACACTCAGGCTCAAGGCCAAGCTATATCTTTCTTCATCAGCATAGTTTCTACATAATATTGTGTTGTGTTGCAGGGTGTAGCAGTGGAGAATTAGATTGGGTGTCTTCAAAGCTAGTTTTGCAGTGGAGGAAGGTTTCCTTACATTGGGAGGCAAGTAAAGAAGCCCCTTGAGCTTTATTGACACATTTAGTAGCAAGCTAAGGATTATTTATCCCCTACAATGTAGTTTCAGCCCAGATCTGCGTTATTTTAGGGAGGAGTGGCAGGGGTACTGCAATGGTTGTTTTTGGAAGTGATTTCTTCAAAGGAGGAGCCATTATTTCATCCAGAGGATCTATTGGACAAGGGTTGTAGGTTTATTCATCAGCTTCAGCCATATCTTCTCATTTATGTTGTTGCAACATATCTTCAGCCCTAGGGTTGCATCTTACATTGGCACATTGTGTGCATTTTCTTGAACCCTCTTGGGTTGTGTTGGAAAGCTGATCTAGTGCCTAGATCTGTATGTTTAGACTCTATTAGGGCCTATATCAGTATTTTTATATCATTTTATAATATCCAGCTGTATTTATGCTTAATATGACTGCACTGTAGTTTCTCTCTGGCATTTTTTATTGTAACAACAACTCATAGTTGGGAGTGATTGCTTCTGGGAGGCTTGTTTCCTCATTGTATATGATTTATGCCTCACTATTTTGTATTTATTTACTTCTCTAATACATAATTTTATGACTCCATATTGGCTTCATGGTTTCATGTGTTAAATATTTGTGGCTGCTTCCATTTTGTCAGCTATATTGCTGCTTTCCCCATTTGGGAATACTACAGTGGTATCAGAGCATAATCTTGGCTCAACCTGTGCATTTAGCCAATATGCCACCATAAGAAGAAGCTTCTCTCAAAGAAGAGGAGATGTACAGAAGAAATAAAGAAAATACTCCACTAGTTGGAGGAAGGGAGGAAGAGGGGCTATCAAAGCTTCTTTTTCAAACTATGCAGAGGATCAAGGGAGATATCAAGAAGATGAGAAGGGAGGTGTAGGGAATCTCCAAGGAGGTTTGAATATGAAGAGAGCCCTATATTTTTACATGATAGGTGTGGGAATGCAGCCACACATTATGATCCACAGTGCAGTTTTATGCCTATATTTATAGCAAGAGAGATGGAGGAAGAAGATGCACCAAAGGAGGAGACTTTGAGTGACTATCTTCAGGAGTATGAATCTCAATCTTGGAGATTTAAGGAGCACTTGAACTTCCAAGAGTTTTGCCAACTCAAGGAGGAGAGAATACCCAAAAATCACAACAAAAGCATAAGATATAGATTCTTTCTACCAAATTTTGATGGGTAATCCAAATGCATAGCCAAGGATTAGATAGATCAACTAGACTCATATTTTCATCTACATCAAGTTTCAAAAAAGGAAGCCCTTAGGATAGTAGCGCTGCATCTTGAAGGTAAGGCTCATACTTGGTGGTTTTATGAATCATTTTCATTTAATCATGAAAATATAGCTGCTTATGCAAGATTCACTAAGAGATTAGTGAAAATATTTGATGTAAAACAATCTGAAACATCTTTGATTGAGCTAGCAAAACATAATCATTCAAAACCTTTAGATGATTTGGAAAGATCTATTACACCAACTCCACTCCAAAGTTCTATTGAGGGGGATAAAAACTTGTGTGACACTTTTCCAAGGGCAAGATCCCTATTGCAGGAAGAACTTTCTTCTCAAAAGGAAGGCATGGAGATTACTCCTTCAAGGGAAGACCAAGATCTAGGGTCTCTCATTGTTGATGAGGTATTCTCAAATATTGATGAGGAGGAAGAACAAAGAGTAAGAAACAACATTGTCACTTCAAGAGGAGAACCATCACCACATGGAGATGGGTATGAAGCTCAGTTTCTTCAAGTGGAAGAGCTTTTGCATCTTTGCAAAAGGTTCCTAAGGAGCATCATGTGATAGGAGTGATGGGTAGTAACACCTTGATCAAAGGAGGAGAAGAAAGGGTGGATCAGCACCAAAGGATGGGGAGCATGCACCCTTGTTTATTTCAAGGGGTTTATATACAGAAGAAGGAGAATGATTTATGTAGTTAAGGGAGGGAAAAATCAGTCCACTCACCTATACAATATACTTCAAATTTTGATGTCTCTTTACATGGAGGCATTCCACTAGGGAGACCCCCTGATTGGAAGATGAATAAATAATTCTCTCAACATGGTGCAACATTGATATATTTTGGCTAGGGGAGAAGCCTTGGGAGGATCTAGCACAACAAAGAGAACCTTTGATGGGTCCAAAGGAGGAGTGAGGTTTTTTTTTATATGGACATTGCTATCTTCCACTCAGCTATTTGCACTGAAAAATGATTTAGAAATCTATAATGACATGAGCATGGTGTCAAATGGCCACTCCATAGCCTTGGAGCAGCAAATTATACTTCTACACATGAGGAATATTTTTGAATATGACAAGAGGTTATTAACACTCTTGCATGCATTGGTAAAACTATGGAAGTTTTGGATGGGAAATGCATTTCAAGAGGAGGTTGACCTCCATGTACTTCAATCATGTCCTAGGCAAGATCAGCTGCAAGGGGGGCAACAAAAGTGGGGTAACAATCCTCCAACATGTGCCTTTGGAATAAAACACATCAAAGAGGAGAGTTATGATGTGACAGGAGCTTCATTTCAGATTTCTACAGCGCTGTCATCGTTGGGAAGCCTAGATCCATATTGGGAGTCCCAACTATTGGTGGAATATTCCAATAACCTCTTCACATGTAAGGTTCTTGATGGGCAAGTGATAGATGGGAGGTATAGAGTGGTGGATGGAGTCATTTATTTCCATGATCAGATCTACTTGACTAGAGACTCAAAGCTCAAGGATAAACTACTACATGTAGCCTATGAGATATTGCTTTCCAATCCCACTGGTTTCATTAGAACATACCATACTATCTTGGAGGGATTCAGGTTGGAAGACTTGAAAGAGGAGATGCACTATCATTTGAGGAAATGCATAGATTGTTTGGAGGGTGAGGAGAAACATAACTCCTAGGAAGATTTATCATCACCACATCTATACTCATTGGGTATGAGAGGGAGCTAATCCATGAGCTACCTAACTGATTTAAACCAAGTTTATGGTAAGGATTGTATTTATGAGCATCATGATATATTTACTATGTACTTGCGTTTTCTCACCACTCATGTGTAGGGCATTGCTCCAAGACGGGGAACTCTTTATTATTGGCTTCATGGGCTACCTGGGGCCATGAGCAATGATGATGTTGACCATTCCCTAGAATATTTTGGGGAGATCATGTATTCTTCATGGTGTGCTTCATTGATACCAAACATCATACACGTTTTCCAAGCATGCAAGAAGAATGGGGCAACGAACAAGTGGTGGGAGAAACACTTGTTATATCATATTCTATGGAAGTTAGGAGAAAAACTGTGCTGGTTTCACATGAGAGACCATTGTCCTTCCCTAATACTACACATGGCAGCTAGCATAACTTGGATTGTGATCCCATATGTTGATGATGTTCTTATCTTTGTTGAGAACATGATTGGAGGGAAGGCACATTGGATGGATGTGTCCATTGGGAAAGACCTTTCCCACATTTTTTATGTTTCATGCTTCAAGGGGAGTATGGGAAGTGATATGGCCATTATAGTAGATAACTTGTTTCTTTATGAAGTGAGCCATATGTTTATTTGGAGCACTTGTGATATGCCTCTCATGGAAATTTGGGAGGAACTTTTCTATGAATTACCATGCTAGAAGGTGATTCATTTAATTTGGATGATAACATGGAGATGGGAGTCTATCATTGCGAATGAGATCCCTTATGCTTGTCATCACTCCTACCTTGAAGAGGCCACTGGACATCAAGAAGGTTTCAATATAGACCTTCCATTTTCTCATGATGAGAGCCATTTGGTTTATCCACCAAAGGCCAACTTGCACATGTGGGAGGAACCATTTGGAGACAAAATTATCGTAGAATATCTGAAGAAATGGTGGGGAATATTGATGAGGAGGCCACAATAGGAGAAGGGGAGGAATTTTTCTCCACCTTTACAGTTTCTTGAGGATAATAAACATTTTGGAGGGGAGGACTGTAATATTCCTAAAATTTAGCTTTTAGCTAAATGGAATATTATAGATTATTTTATCACTAGGTAGGTGAATAAATGGGTAGGGTGGCCCATAAATCTCCTTAGCAGCAAAAAAAACACTTCAAGTGTGAAAGGAGACCTTCTAAGAAGATAAATAAAGCACCTTTGAGTATGAATAGGAGTGAAACATTTTGAATAGGTCCAACTTTGACCAAATCAACAACGTTGTTATGGAGGAGTGGACATTTAATGAGGAATAACATAGTTTTTGAGGGAGATTGATTGCATGGAGGTAGTGACCTAATTGAGTGGGGCCAAGGGTAAGAAAGCTCATAAATTATATAAGTAAGAGGATGGTAGCCATATTGGTCATGTTTTTGGATTATTATTTTGTATGTGGTCTGTTTATACTTCTTTCATTGTTCAGCTATTTAGTTGAGATTGTTGTGCTGTTTAGCCTCCGGTGTTCCTGAGCGGGAATCCCACCTCTTTCCTTGAGAGGCCTCTTGGAGGAGTATTGCACTACATTTCCACACTTAGGCTCAAGGCCAAGATACATCTTTCTTCATCAGCGCAGTTTTTGCAAAATATTGTCCTGTGTTGCAGGGTGCGGCAGTGGAGAATTAGATTGGGTGTCTTCAGAGCTTGTTTTGCAGTGGAGGAAGGTTTCCTTCCATTGGGAGGAAATTAAAGAAGACCCTTGAGCTTTATTGACACATTTAGCAGTAGGATAAGGATTATTTATCCCCTACAGCGCAGTTTTATCCCAGATTTGCATTATTTTAGGGAGTTGCGGGGGTAGCTACAGTGGTTGTTTTGTGAAGTGATTTATTTAGAGGAGGAGCCATTCTTTCATCCGGAGGATCTGTTGGAGAAGGGATGTAGGTTTCTACATCAGCTTCAGCCATATCTTCTCATTTCTATTTTTGCAGCATATCTTTAGCCCTAGGGCTGCAACTTACATTGGCACATTGTGTGCATTTTCCAGAAATCCTCTTGGGTTGTCTTGGAAAGCTGATCTAGTGCCCAGATCTGTATGTTTAGACTCTATTGGGGCCTATATTAGTATTTTTATATCATTGTATCATCTCCAACTATATTTATGCTTAATATGACTATTTTTTAGTTTCTCTCCAACATTTTTTATTGTAACAGTAGCTCATAGTTGGGAGTGATTACTTATGGGAGGCTTGTTTCCTCATTGTATATGATTTATGCCTCACTATTTTGTATTTATTTTATGCTCTAATACATAATTTTATGAATCCATATTGGTTTCATGGTTTCATGTGTTAAATATTTTCTGTTGCTTCCATTTTATGAGCTATATTTCTACTTTCCCCATTTGGGAATACTAAAAAAGACGAAGCATGGTTTTTGAGAATGAGGGTACGTGAGTAATAGTCCCTCTAGATCCACCAGAGGGTGAGTGGTATACAGAATCGGTGCATGAAGGGGATGACATTGATCATATTTACAATATGACTGCCCGAGACGATGATTGGATTAACCCTAGAGATGATGGCATGCTATGTTGGGACAAGGACAACAAATGTCTCTCTGACTCAAATGGTGAGATAGAAAATTGGCAGAACTGGTTGCATGATGTATCTGCACTACGATGCCTTAAGATCACAAAGAGATTCCAGTGTATCTCCTCAGAGGTAAGAGAGTTGCCCTATTTTGATGGTTCTAGTAGTGTTAAGGATTTTCTTAGAGCATTTGAAGCAAACATTCCCAGAGAACTGAGGATTTGGGCACATAACTTAGCTATGCACACGACCCCTACATGATGGTGGGAAACTCATAAGGGGACCTTTTAGGATTGGGAGGAATGTCATAGAATGTTGATCCTACGATTCAAACCTATGGTCGACCTACCCATGGAAATTTTCTCTGGCCATGGAGACCCACGCAAGAACTTGTCTGTATGGATGGAAGCATGGAGTGAAAGAACTTGGGATGAATGGGTCCACATGTGTATCCATGCCTTGGGACCAATCCCCATCACGTGGTATTTGGATGCAGAGCTACATCAGTGCACTCGTCACTGGGACACCATGAGAGAATATTTTTTGGGGACATTCGGGTTGATAGGCAAGAGAAAGAAATTAGATGAAGCCCTACAGGACATAGATGCTCTAGTATTTGATGAATCACTCCCTCGCACAGAGTATGGGAAACCAGCTTGGGATGCGCAAATGAAGAATATTTCCAACTGATAGAATCTATCAGTGGAGGAGTGTGATGAGGACCCGCAAAATATCACTATCCATGAATCAGAGGGAGAGCGCGCAATTGCTGGACCGCTATTATAGGTAGTCGATGTGACTAGTAGGCAGCCCGGGGAAGGGGAAATTGACCACTTGTTTGTGTTTGATAGAAGAAAATTTCTAGTGCAAAGTGTAACTACTCTACTACTGAACATGAAGGATTGGCAATGGTGTATTCCCTATAGAAATACAGGCATTATCGATTGGGAGGGCACTTCAAGATGTTCACAGATCATTCAGCTTTGAAGTGCCTAGTCAATAAGCCTACGTTTGGGGGGGGGATATTTTTCGATGGTTACTGTTATTTCAGGAATACAATTTGGAAATAATTTTGAATCCCGAGAGACTGAATGTTGGACCAGACCACTTGTCCCAAATCTAGAATGGTGAAGAGCCAACTAACCTAGAAGAAGGGTTACCCAATGTGAAGAATTTTGCTATTAAGGTGGTTGATGAGAACTTTGAAGAAATTATTCATTTCTTAACTACGGTGATGGCACCTACAGAATAATTGGTACAACAGAAAAAAGAATTGGTAACCCATGCAACTGATTTTACCATCATTGTAGGCCAATTATACAAGCTGGGAGCTAATGAGGTGCTGCGAAGATATGTACTGGAGCATGAAAGACAAGTTATTTTAGTGGAAGCCCACGGAGGAGTAGTGGGAGGTCACTATGCAGGAAAAGAAACTATGCAGAAGGTATTAAGAGCTGGGTTGTGGTGGCCCACATTGCATAGAGACTCCCACACATATTGTAGAGCCTGCGATGCATGCCAACAGACAGGAAGAAATTCGCACAGGGATGAGAGGCCCTTTAAACCACAGATGGCCCTGTAGGCGTTTGATAAATGGGCTATAGACTTTATCGGTCACATAAACCCGCCAGGAAAGAAGACAAGTGCCTAATACATCATTACCGCAACTGATTATGTAACCAGATGGGTGGAAGCACAAGCTGTGAAGGATTGCACTATGGATACCACTACACACTTTATTTTTTAGCACATTTTAACCAGATTCGGTTGTCTGAAGATCTTGATGAGCGATAGAGGTACACATTTCATTAATGAAAATATTCAAGCTTTTATTGAAGAATTTTGGATCCACCATGCGAAGAGTAACCCGTATCACCCATAGGTAAATGAAACAGTGGAATATTTTAATAAAATTTTGGAACAAGAACTTACCAAGGTCTGTAATGTTGATCGAAGCGATTGGGACATACGCATCCCTTCAGTACTCTAGACCTATCAGATCATGTGCAAGAAATTGACTGGGAAAACGCCTTTTCGGATGGCTTATGGGAAGGAAGCCATTAAGCCCATGGAGTACATTGTCCCTAGCCTGCACATTGCGACTTTTACAAACATGGCAGAACTAGAAATCATGGAGGAATTATTAGCGAAACTAGTTTCCTTGGAATAGGATCAGTTCATTGCTAACTTTCATCAGCAAGTTCAGAAGGCCCGGTAAAAAGCCTGGCATGATAGACATATCTAACAGAAGTCGTTTAAAGAAGATGAGCTAGTATTACTATATGAAATCTAGTTTGCGCGCCACCCAGGAAAGTTCCAACAACATTGGTTGGGTCCTTATGTTGTAACATAAATTACAGATGGTGGTGTGGTTAGATTCACTATGTTGCGTGGAGACCCCTTGCCGAGGTACGTTAATGGCAGCTGTCTAAAACCATATAGGGCCAAACCGATGCCTACCAAATGACTATATGGTTGGAGTAGCTATATAAGGATGGTTGCACACACGCAAAGGGAAGAAAAAGGGGGGCCGGATGTGCGCACATGGGTCATCCATAGGTAAGGAGGCGCAGAAGGGTGCAAATGAGTGCAGCTACGAAAACTAGCCGTTGGAATAGTAAAACTAGGTAAAAAATTGCTTTTACCATTGAATGGAGCGGGAATTTGGAGATTGATGCGGTGATTTGGGAGGATATTTTACCATTTCCTCGATGGTAAGTTACAGCTAAGTTTCATCCAGTCATTTTTACTCATCAGAATCTATAAAAGGAGGGGCACAGATCAGAATTGGGTTCTTTGCTTTCTAAAACTCTTGTGCCCTCTGACTTCCAGTGAAATATGTACTTTGTGTAATATTTCCAACTGCATGTCTAGGCACGTTACCCCCTCTAATAGCAGCAACCTTGATTTCATCTTCTGAGCAATAATGACTACTTCCAACCCCACTAAATCATTTCATTCCACAGCTTCTACCAAGATCGATGAAGTATTGGAAGTAACTCTCGAAGTTGAGGAGGTCGTGTCCACACCGACTAAGGGGAAGAAGATGGGAAAGGAGAAGAAAAGGGAAAATGGTTAGGAGCATGGTAATGGGAGAGCTACGAAGTGGGCTGTGGTGAAGCCACGCATGTCCCTTCGAAGGGTGTCTAAGTAATGCTCGCCTAACCTTGCGAAGCGTCCCCTGACTGCTCAGGAAGATGCTATGCTGGTGGCCCCTTTGACTTGGCTGCTGCCTTATGTTCGACCAGGGAGACCTATGGTGCACACGCCAAAGAATATTGACTTTGTTCGCACCTATCTAGAGATGTCGCTAGTTCTATATGAAGTTACCATAGTTGGAGATATGTTTGGAGGTATCCCCTCCATTAAGTTCGATGATCACGACCTCGCCAACATTGATGCCTTCCCAAAATTGGCACCTGAGTTATATATTGAGAGGGTCTTGTATGATATTGTGCTGAAGGTGGAGCCAATGTAGTGGGCACGCAGGTTAGCAGGTTCAGGGCTATTGAACTTGCTGCAGATACCCCACTTTGGCTGCTACAATATCACCAACCTGGTTGTGCGACAATTGTTGGCACTAGTCCATGATGGAAGTTTGTGGATCCAAGGATGCATTCCAATTGACGTCGCCTTAATTCATTGAATGAATAGTCTCCCCATGAAAGGGCCAAATCCCATGGAGCATGTCAGCAAGAAGTATGAGTAGCAGATCACCGAAAAAGTATGGAAGGACTATCACGTAGAACGTAACCAAAGGGGATTCCTGGTAGGAACCATCGCTGACCCAGGAGTGTGCATGGGTACCCTGCCCCTGGAATGCAAGATGATGCACAAATCCTAGGAAACAGTTGTCCCCACCTATGGAATTAAGCTCACTGGTAGCCACGAAATAGGGGTCTACTATAACTGGTCACAATTCCTTTGCACCAAATTTTGGAAAATGTGCACGAGGCATAGGACCACGGGAAGGCATTCTGTTACTCCTGGCTATTGTTGCTAATTTCCTTGGTGGCTTGGGAAGCCCCTGAAGGAGAAGTCCTCCTTGATCTCGAACCAAATATGTGTGAAGGGGCGTGATATGGTAACCTGTGGGATTCGAAGGATGTGAAACGTGTTGAAGAAAACAAGGTGTTTTGCGTGTTGTTTGGTAGTGCAATGGCGACAAAAATTCATTCTTGGTCGCGCCTTCCCCCTACGACATATGAGAAATATAAGGGCATCATGGAATTTTAGGTTACAATGCATAAATGGGAAGATTTGGGGCCACAAGGATCTAGCTTGGATGTCGCTCTCATACATGGTCACACATGCGGAAATTGATTGGCTCATTGCCACTTGGCCGCCACAATGGAGGTTGGGATTCAAGTCAACTATCCCTATCACTGAAAGTATCACTAGTATGAGCGCAACTCCAAACAATACCACCCTGCTTGATATTGCTAAGGAGTCGGAAATGTGCGTCATGAAAGGCGCCGCCATGACAGATGTCCCAGCAGATATGACCAAGGGTGTGGAGCAGGAATCCCAATAGGATATGGAGACTGAAGGACTTGATGAATGGAGTGCAGGGTCCTCGCATAGCACAAAATAGGAAACTGAGCCCCCCAAGGGTCGGCGAGTGAAATGCTGGGTTACTAAGCCTGGTAAGGAGATAGAGGTCACCCTGACTGAGGAAGATTTAGAACAAATTGCGGATGCTGTCACTATTTCTTAGGAGGATAGGTGGGTTTCCCTAGAAGAGCAAAAAAGGCTAGAGTCGCAAAATTACATTCCGAGCTACACACCCTCCAGCTAAAGGATGATAAGCTACAAGCGAGCGTGGCTTAAGTGAGACAGCCCACCACAAGCACAAAATTGATCCTCATGACTGAAATCCAACTCTGCCCCCTGCCAGGTGCAACGTTCACTCTGATTCCACCCAGCATGTGTGAGCAAGTCCATACTTGTGTTGAATTTCATCTTGACCTGGCCCAACTCAAGGGAGACTAGCTGTATGATCTCCATACACCCCTCTCTGAGGATATCTAGCACAGAGATAGGCGGGCGCAACAGTAGCTGAGTGAGGTAGAGCTGACCATTGTGAATAATACTAATGAGGATACCCAGGCATAGGCTGCATGGGTCACTGTCGTTGCGCAGAAAATAGAGTTGGAACATTTGATCAACAGACTCTGGGATGATGTGTGAGAGGTAATTCCGGCCTCCGCTACCCTATAGGCCAAGATCGAAGGATTAGTAGCAGCTCTGAATGCCTCTCAGACCAAAATGTAGAAATTTAAAGAAGAGCTAAAACAAGAGATCATTGTGATGTAGGCTATGTTGTAGCCTAAGACCCCTCCCAAGGTGCGTGCCCAGCGGGTTGCGTTAGTCGCAGAAGCTAAAAATACCATTATAGCGAAGATTTCCCAGGCTGCCGAGTTTTTTGAAACAATTATGAAGCTATGGTCTACGGTGTAGCACGATCCTCTTCTGCATGAATTTACTCAAGAGCTGTGCTAGAAGGAAGAATAATTTGAATAGATGGAGGCTATAATTCCCACGCTTATTCTAGCAGAATTATTGGCACGTTTGCGGTCTAGCCATGTTCTCAGAGATGAAATCGAGGGGCTTTTCCACAAGAAGCAGGTCCTTAGTGAACACCTCAAGCCATAGGTAGATGAAGCCCTCAAGTTGTCACAGGATTTGGATGTAGCGGTCAAGAAGCTGCATCAAACCTTGGAAAGCCCAAATTTGAAAAAGTTGGTTTACATTGCACAAAATGCTACCACGTAGAGCGAAGATGTTTTTCCCCCTCTGGTCATTTCCATCAAGCAGCTCTAGGAGAAGATGCAGACCCCACGACCATTGTGACTCAAGACGAGTCATAAGATTGTGTTGGGGGCCTATTGGAAAGGGGTCCCCTAGCTGTGTTTTGATATAAATTTCGTAATAATTAGTCTAGTGTGGGGGCTTTGGGGTAGGTCAAAGTCTCCAATGTATTGTAATTGGTCAAAGGGTAGACCAAGAGTCCGTAAACCGCGGTTTTTGGACCATAGGATAGCACATGCTAATATGCTATAAATAGATGGATAGATTCAATCTAGAGGTAGGCTAAGTGATGTTGGTTTCGAACTATTGAGATCTATTTTGGATTGTATTTAGGTAAGGACTCCTGCTGCCTATGTGCGTGGAGATCCTTAGTCCTGCTGTGTGCACACCCCGCTGGCTGTGTGCATGGGTTGGTAATTGAGTCTATAAGTCAGATTTGAATGTTAATGAATGAGAAGACTGTCTCGTAGTAACGTAAGTATCTCTGTGTTATGAGCATTGGATGCGTTTTTTGTTATTTCCGTGGTTATATCTATTGATTATTATTAATGCGCACATGGATGAAATGCTATAATAAAAGGCTAATGACATAGATCTAGCTATTAGTAGTTGCTTTACTTATGTTTACATGTTGTCTTTTGGTTTATGAGCTTCACATTTTGGAAGTATACTATTAAGGGTTCTGTGATAGGGCTCCTTCTGTGCAAGTTTGATAGATCTGAAAAGGGCCGCCTCAATTAAATTTCTCTGTCTAAGGGTGTGAAAAATTGGTTCCAAAACCCTCCCATACTACTTCAGGTGAGAGCTTGGCCTGCACAAGCAGGTCATTTCCGAAAGGGCCAATAGTATCGTGGTTTGTTGGAAAACCTTAAATCTGAACCTGGGTCAAGGCCCCTTGTTGGGTGAAAATATTGTCGTTTAATTCTGTTGTAGTACTTTCCCAACCATTTAATTTGTCAATCCGAGGTTCGTAGGCTTACGAAGCACATGCACTATATATGCAGGACTGAAGTGGAACTAATCTAATCTAAATTACTGAAATCAAATTAATCTAGGAAGGCATTGAAACATTAACTAGGAAGGCAGGAAATTGCATAAGGGAAAAGCAATACAACATGTGAAGAGTTGAATGAAAAACAACATATATGAGCTTATAATAATAAAGCTATCTCAAACTACATTACAAGAATCAAATGACAAATCATGAAATCATACAATAAAATAATATGAATCACAGTTAAGAATCCCCCTTCTTCTAATTACAAGACTATCTCTCCAAACTCAAAAACTAATATAATGAACTTCTGAACTTATGAACTCGTGAGCTAATCAAAATGAAGAGAGAGCACTCTCTTATATACATGAAGAAGATAACCATCTCATTCAACCACTCTCAACTTTCCCATTATTACAAGACATGATCCCTTTGAATCCTCCACACATCTCTCACATATCTTGAATAAGATATGCCAACCAAATCCTCCATGATCTTCTCCTTAGGAATAGGCTTTAATAATTATCTCCTTAATATGGTGGAGGAGATATTACAAAAGTCTCTTAGAATTAATCCTTCACATTTCTCCTACACATTACAAAGCTCACACATTCTTGAGATATATATAAAAACATGTATGTTTTCTAATATTTAATCATAAACTCACTTATAATACAAAAATGAATAAAGTGGAAAATAAGAAGGTGAAACCCAAATGTATTTATGAAAATGATATAATGAAAGGTTAATGGGATGATGAGATGTAAGGAATAGTGAAGGGAAAGGTGGATGGAAATACGACATTTCTAAGTCCCAACATCCCCCCCAACTGAACTTGTTGCATGTCCTCATGCAACCATGCATGGATCTCTTTTAAGAACGTTTGGCATCTGAACTTTGGCTTTACATGATGATGAATGTTTCCAGGATATGTGAAGGACATGAGTAACAACTTACATTTTCTTATGGTTGGTTCTTGTGTGACAACCATGAATACAAAGAATGTTGGTTCTTGTGTTAACAACATTCATTTCGTTTTATGTTCTCTTTTCTTATGGTTGGTTCTTGTGTGACAACCATGAATACAAAGAATGTTGGTTCTTGTGTTAACAACATTCATTTCACTTCTTGTTCTCTTGCTGCAATAATAATGTAAATACTCACTGGAAATCATAAGCTATCAATGTGCATAAGAAAGCCCTTTTGTAATATTCATGAAGCATGCCAATATGTATATTAATGCGTATGAAGCAAAGTGAAACAAAGTATCGTTGGAAAAGAAATGTTGGTGAATGGTAAATAAGAAAAAAATGGAGTGATAGTGGTGGACAAATGGAATCATGGTAGTGAATATGTAGTGAATATAGTCCCCCCCCCCCCAACTGAATTGGTTGCATGTCCTCATGCAACTTGGCGTGGGTCATGAAAGGAAATGGAGCATGATGAGGGAATTTTCCAAAATATTCAAGTCAGCATATAAGGAATTGCATGATTAAAGATTAGAAAACAACATACTTCCACTTACCCAAGAATGATGAACTATGCAATAGGAATGTAGCTGTTGCTGCCGCTGAATCATGAAAACGTGACTGGTGTTGTAGCTGCAACTGCTGTAACTGCTAGATCAGAGAATATGTGACTGTGGTTGTTATAACATGGAAGGTTTTACTGCAGCAGGATCATGTAAATGTAACTGTGAATGCTGATGTTGCTATAATTGGATCCTGGGAAATGAAGGAATCTGAACTGCTGATGCTGAATCATGGAAAAGATAAAGGCTGAAAGTGGAACTGTGGTACTCTCATAGATCAGAATTCATGCTACTGTAACTGTTGAGGGAGTTGTGAAAAAGTGTATAGTCTTCACCTGCTACAAAACTTGATGGTACAAGTCTAATCATGCGAAAGAATGTGTTGATGTCGAGCATGAAGAGAAATCATTGGATTACCGGCCATTGATGAATGTCGTTAACCAATTAGAGGCAAACTCACCATTCATGTCAATGAGTGCCAAGGTACCCGAGTACATCTTGCGAAATACGAATAGAGGGTTTGACGTCGAGCCATTTGCAAGATCTGACAATCAAGGGACATTGATGTATTCCCATGATTATCAACGAGAGAACTTGCCATTAAGGCATGCAAGTTTCAAGGTACCCAAAAGGAACTCTAGTCTATTTCCCAGATAAGGTGCTGAGGTCGATGGGTCAAGACTTGTTGAAAGGTGGGCCTTAAGGAATCCCACATCAGTCAATGCGAGTTTGTACAAAGAGATTTGGTAGGACTATAAATGGAAAGAACTCATGAACAAGCAGTGTGGATCAACATGGCGAGGAAAGCAAGGCAATGTAATTATGGAAAGGGGATATGTTTTATTCAGAAGGAAAACTAGAAGGAAAATAAACTGAAAAGGATAAAGGAATGTATGCGATTCAGAAAAATAACTGTGCATGAAGTCATGAAAGATAAGGTAATGGAAAATGGGCTTCAACACAAGGATGGTCAATCGGCTTTGAAGGAGAAATGTTACAGTGTTACAGCATGGATAATGGAAAAAGTGGAATTGCTGGTGTATCAGCATGGTCGTTGTGTAACAGCAAACATCAAGAGGCGCAAATATCATGATGTTTATGATGAGTTACAGCTCCTTCAAGATGTTTAAGAAAGCATGTTTCTCAAAAAGTTCTGTGATCTTTGAAAATCACTTCAGCAACAAAACGTGATCATTTCCAAAACCTGAAAAAAAAACTTAGTACAAATCCTGTATAAAAACTTCGTGAGAGAATTGTAAAACGTAAGATGCGAGAATAAGAAAAAATGCGAGCAAAAGAAAGAAAGTGTGTGTTAACCTGTCGCCCGCGCTGATTTCATCATCGATGGATGTCAAAGTGACTTCAAGAAAACAAATTAGTGTTAAGCATAAAAAAACATGCATTCGTATTGTTTTCAGGAATTTATTAAAAGGTCCATTTGCAATTTTCATGTTGATAATACACACCAAAATAAAAGGCAAAAAGAAAAACAAAACAGGAAAAATTAAAGTCAGATCTCCATTTCTTTGCATGCTTTGCAAAGTGTAGCAATACTGTCTCGGCGCTAGCAAATTTCAGTTTCTTGCTGATTCATGTTACTAAAGCTCTGAAAGTTAAATCAGTTTCTTAAATGCACCGTTTAATTCATTCAAGCAATTGGAAGTTGGGCAGAGTATGATTCGCATCAATTTTCTACAATAATGTCAATTACTTCTCTGCAAGATTGGACCTGTATATCGTCAGATATAGTTGAATATTCAAACCATTCAATTGTAGCATTCCTAAGTATCCAGTAACAATCATCAAGCAGTGACGAATAATTCTGATAATCCAATCAGTTTTCCTAAGTTTCCTGGCATCATGAACATTAGTTTAATGGAGATAGTGAGCATGAAAAAAAAACAATCAATTTCCGGCATAAAATCTAGCATAAGCATAAGAATCCAAAAACTCTTCTCCAATCTTAAGCTAGGCAGCATTCTCTTCCTCTTCTGACGTTGAAGCCATTGTCGTGTCTTGTTGATAGGTGCTGCGGCTGTCAAAAAAATTTATTGAGTGAAATAAATAGGCTCTGTTGTGTTCTCCGCCTTTGCCCAGATCTAAGCTGCCTGAAAAACGTTAAAATGGAAAATTGTGGTAAAGAAAAGACCTTTGTCTGCCAGCTGAAAACCACTCTGACCAACTTGTAAAGTCACAGTCTCAACCATATCATTGGGAAACATGTTTTACAAATTATGGCTCTATAGCACAGTTTCATCATGCAAGTTACGAACAAATATTAAAGATTTTGCTTTATGTTTATAGGGAGCCAAGGTTTCCAAATCGATTACTCTGATGGAAAGGCCCCAACACCATGAGTATAATTTGTTTCAAATGGATCACCAAAAGGGTTTGCAGATTGGGGCATCATCACCATTATAACTGTAATTCTTAATGAATATATGCTTCATCAATTCGATTCGAGCTCTGTCGCTACGCCGGTTTCAACAGAATTTTAATTCGATTTTATTCAGAATCCCATTGCCCTTACAAAGCACATATTTCTTCAGAAGATGTGCCAACAAGATCAGACTGGTCATATAATGACTTAGAACATGTCCGTTGGGTCTTACTTTGCAAAAAGTTCATGAGGTCCACTTCAATTCTAGGTGTATACTGCTTCAGAGATCGACACAATGTACTTTGCATTTCAATTGTTAGGCCTAAGATAAAGTTCAAGACAGATGTAGAATCAAAATATGAATAAACAGATATAATAGCAATAACAACTGTCTCCTTAAGTTTTTTATTCTTATCATTTGCCAATGGTGCTTTAATGTCATTACTCTCTTCAAGAGAACTTCGTTGACTTGACCTCTCATACGTCATTGGAAATATTTCTGCTGTGTATGATGTAGTCAGTGTGGATGATGCATCATGGTTCATACTACCCAAAAGAGATGTTTTACCAACATCTGTAGGAATTGGGCCTTGCGAAGATGTCACATTAGGTAGATCAGCACTTAAAGTACCGCTGCGCATACCAATTTTATATACATTAGCTCCAAGGGAAGGGCGCAAAAGAATCTGACTTGTTTTAGAAACATATGCCGGAAAGGGTGGATCACGTGCATATGGGGGATCAACACCAGCACATGTAGGAAACATAGAAGATTTTTGATCTTCTGATTCACCAGAACAACTACCATTGTTGGAAAGTGAATCACAATCTGTGTTAGTTGCAAAAGAACCAGAATTATCATCAATGTCAAACCGCCCATTATGTAATGAGGCCCTTGAAGAGATAGTTTTGAGAGAATCATATCAACAGCTATGGAATGTTAAATACATAGTTTAAATATTATGCCCGATTTCCTACCATACTATACATTTTCACATGAAAAATCGGAAATCCAATACAATGCAATAAGATTTAAATTTTAGCGACTTCTATTAGAATGATCAGAACCATGAAGTTTTATAAAGATATTTTAATTCAATGATTCAATCCACTTCCATAAAGCCCACTCTCATGTTACCGAAATCAAACACGGTGTGGTAGACACCCATGAATACATCTCCAAGAATCCAGAAAGGCCCCATTGGAGGAGGAACATCTAATCCCATGAAACCACTAATACATTGTGCTGCAGAACCACTTTTAAGAATATACTGCTCAGGAGTGAGATGAAAAGTTCTATCACCAATTGTAAATGACATAGTGGCATGCTTGATAGGTTATTGCAGTCTACAGCTGTTTGTCCATTGGCACTCGGTCACAAAGCTGATTCAGATATGTCATAAGTTGGTCCTTGGATGCATTCCTGTTTAGCCGATTCTTTGCCCATACCACCGCCATCTCACAAGAAGCACACATGCGACTGCCACTGGCTAATGTTACCTCCTTACCTCTCTCAAGAACACTAGCAATTCGCATACTAACATCCCTTCATCATTCAACAAGTGCATGTACGCATCTTCACGACGTAGAGAGTAAAATCTTATGATGAAGAGAGATGCAGGAGGCAATGTTGTGTTATTCATTTTAGCCACTAGGTACATATACTCATCGTGACCTCATGACATAAGAACATTGTCCAGTCCACATTTTTCAGAGTATAGCCCATATTTTGTGTTATATTTTGGGTTGTGAAAATCTGGATTGTCCTTGAAAAATTCGTGGTGAACAATGGTTTTACTGAAAGCGCATCCCAAAGGAAACCTGCCTCAGAAAGATAGCAAAATTTGTTAAAATAATTCTAATAATATCATGCTATGGTGGTTTCAATACCTCTTTCGACTGGATATGCTTCCTCCAAGAGAAACGACGGAGAAAAAATCGCAACCAATAAGCAATATCATAATCGTTTAATCTTAATAAAGTATGTCGACGGATAGAAAATTTAGGAAAACCAATCCATAAAAATAGTTATCTGGCCGTGATACTGATGGGATTTCATTCCTATTATTTTAATATTCCACAGATAGTGTAACAACCCATGGATTTGGCCGATATTTCTTAATCAACATCCACATGATATTCTAGATTTTGTTATGAAACCCCAAGTTAAACATGAGAATTAATCATAGGAGAAAATTCCAGCATTCGAAATATGCAAACAATAAGAATTATCTTTTACTTTATTGCGGTTTCATTTTGGTTTGTTGTTGCTAGTTGCAGGTAAATGAACAGTGGACGGAGGGTTGGCATCACTACAGCTCAGCCATAAATGAATAGCTGGAGACAGAAACTACACAGTCCAACGAAACTCACAGGCATCAAACAAAACAATGAACCTGGGAAATTTCAGATTTAATTGTTTGTGCAGGTTTTATCACCTAATTGCTTGCTGCAGGTTTTAGTATGCCCAGAAAACATAATCAATTGCAAGCTAGACTTTGTTTCAGCAACTGTTCAAATAAAACACTAGACACAGTTTCAGCGACTGTTCAAATAAAAACTCAGTTTTTTTTTATTCAGCCTCAATTCACGATTTATTAAAAAAAAAAAAAAAAAAATAGCAAATGGAGAAAAGAAAAAAAAAAGATTTGCAAATTAATGATAAAATCGATTAGGCATATTGCAAAACATGATTTTTTTTATTTTTTTTATTTTTTTATTTATTTTTTATTTATTTTTTTATTTATTTTTATTTTTATTTTTAATTTAATTTTATTTAATTTTATTTTTTTTTAATTCCTGAAATTAATCTAAATCATCCTTATTTTCTGGTCCTCGCGATCGCACTAAGCGCGGAGGAGAGCATATTTATTCTAGGAAAAAGCAAAATTGAAAATGAAAGCCTACCTACTCTATACTAATTAGAATTTAAAAACTAGTTACGTGTAATTAAACTTACAATGAAGCCACTCACATAACAATAACAACAATATATCCAATAGGAATTGTTCAAATGAAAAATGAGAATATTCCAGAGTGAATGAGTCTAGTTGATGAAACTGCAAATCAACTAAATAAAAATAAAAAGACGACTCTAATCGAGTACTTACCTGGAACCATTGTTCGATAAGGCTTTGATAGGCACGATTTATCTTACTTAGATCATGTTGTAACTCCTCTTCTTCTTCCTTGTTCTCCTGTTCAAATGATTGTTCGTCATCAGATATGCAAGATTCTTCAGATGTTAAATCTTCGTTTGTTTCTTGGGGAGTAGTTGAACATTTAATTCTTGTCAAGATCTCCTCTTCCAAGGAAGAGGAGATCTCGACTTCTGCTAGGATCTGAGTGAGTAGTTCCAAGATGATACTCATTGTTAAACCATGTTGAAAAAGGGATTTTTATTGCACCCAAAACTTAAATCTAAAAAGCTTAAATGAAAATAATTTACTTGCATAAATAAAAGCACTCATGCTGAAACAAATAGAAAAAAACACTCTTCACAGTTGCGGAAATCAAACACACTTGCAGAAATTGAAAATCACACTTGCAGGAAAGAAGATCAATCAACCATAACAGAGAATAGGACCCTATTCCTCCAAGCAGGACTCTTCAACACCTGTTTCCTGATATCAGTCACACTGCAAAAAAAGAAGATTAATCAACAGAGAACAGGACCCTATTCCTCAAGCAGGAATCTTCAGCACCTGTTTCTTGATATTAGTCACAATGTCCTGACCCATATGAGGCCGAGCCCGTTACAGTATGTCGAATGATGTGAAGGCTGTTCCCCACATCTTACAACCCTGTCACCTCAGATTTAGGAACATGTCTAAACACACTTGCATGAAAAATCAAACTGAACTTCAATCCATCGTGCTTCCTGGCAACGGCGCCAAAATGTTGGGTGAAAATATTGTCGTTTAATTCTATTGTATTACTTGCCCAACCATTTAATTTTTCAATCCAAGGTTCGTAGGCTTACGAAGCACATACACTATATATGCAGGACTGAAGTGGAACTAATCTAATCTAAATTACTGAAATCAAATTAATCTAGGAAGGCATTGAAACATTCACTAGGAAGGCAAGAATTGCATAAGGGAAAAGCAATACAACATGTGAAGAGTTGAATGACAAACAACATATGTGAGCTTATAATAATAAAGCTATCTCAAACTACATTACAAGAATCAAATGAAAAATCATGAAATCATACAATAAAAGAATATGAATCACAATTAAGAATCCCCCTTCTTCTAATTACAAGACTATCTCTCCAAGCTCAAAAACTAATCTAATGAACTTCTGAACTTATGAACTTATGAACTCCTGAGCTAATCAAAATGAAGAGAGAGCACTCTCTTATATACATGAAGAAGATAACCATCTCATTCAACCACTCTCAACTACTTTCCCATTATTACAAGACATGATCCCTTTGAATCCTCCACACATCTCTCACATATCTTGAATAGGATATGCCAACCAAATCCTCCATGATCTTCTCCTTAGGAATAGGCTTGAATAATTATCTCCTTAATATGGTGGAGGAGATATTCCAGAAGTCTCTTAGAATTAATCCTTCACATTTCTCCTACACATTACAAATCTCACACATTCTTGAGATATATATTAAAACATGTATATTTTCTAATATTAATCATAAATTCACTTATAATGAAAAAATGAATAAAGTGGAAAATAAGAAGGTGAAACCCAAATGTATTTATGAAAATGATATAATGAAAGGTTAATGGGATGATGAGATGTAAGGAATAGTGAAGGGAAAGGTGGATGGAAATATGACATTTCTAAGTCCCAACACCCCTCAAGCCAACATGCTAGCAGATGAGCTGAGAGCTATGCAGACATATACTATGAAAACGAAGTGTTCAACGCATTTTCTGCCTGACATCGACCTTTCTGCCTTTTTATTTACCCAAAATCCCTTTTGTTGTGAATAAAGCCATTTATAAACAAAACAGCATGAAAAACCAATATACCAGACTTGAAACCTTTTGAATTTCAATTCTGAAGCACATCGCATCCATGCACTTCACATCCTTTAATGTTTGGATTACAAGAAATAAAATCGGAGATGCGATGCGATGGGGAGGTGGCGTGGAGGGTAGATGACGTGGAGGGTAAGTGGGACCAGACCGCAACAACGCATATCGCAACTTATAGCGTTTAGTTATAAGTGCAGATGATGTAAACATTAAAAATCGTGAATTGCAAAGTGAGGGGGAGAGGGATGAGTGACGTGGCAGGGAAGAGGTGGGACTAACTTACCACATCGTAGGTGCATATCGCAACTCATAGCATTTAGTTGTAAGATGCAGGGGTTAACATATAAGCTTTGTGATGCACAGGGAGAGGGACCCATTGGAATATGGCGGAGTTTTATGAATTGGCGGACGGTTTAAAATGGTAAGTGTTATGGAATTTATGTGATATCATGATATAACAAAGTGTTGCAATGGTTTCAAAGTTAGGGCGGACTTCTAAGGTGGGGCCTGGCTTACCGCATCAAAATTAAAATAACTATGTTGTGGAAACTCACAAATGTAAAGCCAATGCAATGCGATGTGATAAATGCAATGATCGGGGACTGAAAAGAAATGAAAGTGTAAAGGTGGAAGGGTAAGTTAAATTATTTTGAGTTTTGGTCTGTGGGGAAAAATATTTTGAATGTATGGGATTATATGAATGGGGAAGGAGTCCACAAGGGAAAAACAACAAACAGTGATAATAGTGGCTCCACTAGGGATGGTGTACCCCGGTGGTACAATAAAGAAGTCATAGTTCTAGTGCCATCTTTCCTGGAAAAAAACTTATAAAATTCACAAAGCCTTCTTCAAACTCTTATAGCATTCTCCTCAAGCTAAAGCTTAATGATAATTGCTTAAAAACCAAATATATACATGCTGAAAATATGCTCAGGCTACTTGAGCTTATTCACACACACTCCTACCTACCCTAACAACTGCAATATTCTTGTTTGATTCAAGCAACATGAAACCTCCAATAAAGCCAGTCAATGAGATGATCTGATACTTGAACCCCTTGACTACACTTGAACCAAAAGAAAACTGTATTCTAAAATGACCAAGGAAAAATAAAATGGGTCTAATTTTCACAATGAAAACATAATTGGAAATTTGGACTGGATAACCCTTCCATGTAGTCAGTTATAGGATCATATAAGACATATTTTGTTTGATAATTATCAGGACATTCTACAGTTTTAGACAACTCATATATGCTTTCTTTAGCAACATAAGATCTCATTTGTTTTCTATCAAGCTTATTTTCAAGAACAAGGCGTTCCTCCTCAATATCAAAAGAAAAAGATAGCACCACCTTCTCCTTGTATTTTGGCATGAAAAACTTTTGAAAATACTGATCTTGACCATGAAGACTATAGGATTGAATTTTATCTTCTAAAACTTCCATGTCTTTCTCAATGTTCTTAGAAAATTCATCCTAAAATTGAATATTATCTTCTGACTTGCACTCAAATGACTTTAAATATGCAGACAAGGTCGAAAAAAAAATTTCATCCAGTTCCTCATTAGTTTGATCATCATTCCATTGTTTAAAACCTTGAATGGAAGGAGATTCTACCACAAACACTATTATTTTCATCCATGTTTCCAAAATAATAAGCCAAAATTCTGCAAATGACTTAATAGATCTGACAGGAAAACTTTCAATCCATTGTTTAAATTTCCCTTGAAATGAATGATAGAACAATATGAAGAAAATATCTTCATGTCTGACTCTAAGAAGCTCAGTAAAGTCACAGAAATATGATATATGCTTCAAGGTAAAACTCAAATCTTCTCCATTAAATTTTGGATCATTCCTAAGAAAATATGCATCCTTGGGAAAAGGATTTGGGAAACCATAAATTTATGAAAAATATACACATGCATACCTCGAAACAAGAATTAAAACATCTAAGTTCTTCATAAGTCCAGTGGAATCACTATGAAGCTATGAATTTTTGAATCCTTCAATAATGCAGTCGCCAAGGTAGTTCTACAGCCTCGAAAAGTTCTAAGCTCCTACTACCTCCAAGAGTGTAGCTTCACTATTTGCACACAAACTTTGGGAAATGTGTCTTTAGGCTCCCGACAAAAGCACCAAAATGTTATCACCAAATTGATTCTGATAGGTTTCTCATCAATCAACTTAATGTAACTCTTTCAAACCACTTTTAACTGAATATTAGCCTCTTCGGTTTGAAAGGGATCTCTGAGAGGGGATTTATGATTTTCAATAGGAATTCTATTAGATGGCTAACTCTATAAATTGTGACTTGTTGGTCATCTTCAAACACTTGTCAATGGATGATATTATCTGGGATAGTAGGCCTATGCCGGACTTCAATTTCATACTTCTTAGTAGAATGTGTAGGGATGGCAAACAAACTTGTAGAAATAGCTAGAGAATCAGCCACTGAGTTTTTATATCTAGTTTTCACAATAAATGCATATTGGAAAATGTTATCACCAAATTGATCCTGATAGGATTCTCATAAATCAACTTAATGTAACTCTTTCAAACCAATTTTAACTGAAGATTAGCCTTTTCAGTTTTAGAGGGCTGTTTCAAAGGGGATTTATGATTTTCAATAGAAATACTATTAGATGGCTAACTCTATGAATTGTGACTTGGTTTTGATTGATTTTAGGTTGAAAAATGAAAGGCTTGCTACCATTGGGCTATGGGGTCAACATCAGTAAATTAAATGATAGTAATTCTTCTCATGGAAGTTGAGGAAATTAGAGATTTTAATAAAGATGGTACAGAAACACAACATAGGAAAAACACAACAATTTAACCTCTAAAGGAAGTCAGAGCATGATAACATGAGTTCTGAGTAATTAGAGATAAAAATCACTGCAGATGATTAGACATGAAAGATATAGAACAGACAAAACATTAAACACCTCATTCGAATCTGAGGTCTCGAAGTAAAATGTCACTATATATTACTAAAACTAAAAAAACATTATAGAGTAGCAATTTGGTGCAATATTCTCCAACCATTTGATATTTGATGTTATGTCTATAAATAGACTTCTTTTACATTTCTTAGGATGTTGGATCATTGAACCTCAACTCTGACAGCTAACATAACTGAAAACTACTTTCTTGGAACAAAAAAGACAACTAGCCTCTAAAAACTTACATTCCTAATAGGTCTCTAGCTATATCTATTAAAACTACTAACTAAAAGAGTACATAATTACATCAAAAGTATTTAGGTTGCTCGGATGGCACTATCCATCATCAAAATAATAAATTCCCTTATTGAAATGAAAAATAGTCATCCTATTTTTAAGAAAATCAAAACATGGCCATGGAATTTGCTGATTGTTGAGCTGAATCGACCCCTTTTTCTTGTGTTGCGTTGTTGCTGATGTACTGATGTAGTAGGCAGTTTAGGATGTGGACCACATTTTTTTGTTGTGTTGGCAGATGAGCTGAGAGCTATGTAGGCAGATACTATGAAAACAAAATGTTGAACGCCTTTTCTGCCCGACATCGACCTTTCTGCCTTTTTATTTACTCGAAATCCCTTTTGCTGTGAATAAATCCATTTATAAACAAAACAGCATGAAAACCCAATATACCAGACTTGAAACCTTTTGAATTTGAATTCTGAAGCACATCATATCCTCACACTTCATGTCCTTAAATGTTTGGTTTACAAGCAATACAATCGGAGATGTGATGTGATGGGGAGATGGCGTGGAGGGTAAGTGGGACTAGACCACAGCAGCACATATCACAACTTATAGTATTTAGTTATAAGCATGGATGATGTAAACATTAAAAAATGTGAAGTGCGAAGTGCGGGGGAGAGGGATGAGTGACGTGGTAGGGATGAGGTGGGACTAAGTTACCACATGGTAGGCGCATATCACAACTCATAGAATTTAGTTATAAGCTGCGGGTGTTAACATCTAAAATTTTTGATGCGCGGGGAGAGGGACCCATTGGCATATGGCAGAGTTTTATGAATTGGAGGATGTTTTAAAATGTTAAGTGTTATGGAATATATGTGATATTAGGATATAAAAAAGTGTTGCAACGGTTGCAAAGAGAGGGCAGACTGCTGAGGTGGGGCCTGGCTTACCACATCTCAATTAAAATAACTATGTTGTTGGTGCTCACAAATTTAAAGCCAATGCGATGCAATGTGATAAATGAAACGATCGAGGAATGAAAATCAATGAAAGTTTAAAGGTGGAAGGGTAAGTTAAATGATTTTGAGTTTTGGTATGTGGGGAAAAAGTTTTGGAATGTATGGAATTATATGAATTGGGAAGGAGACCAAAAGGGAAAAACAACAAACAATGACAATAGTATGCAAGTTAAAGGTGATGGGTTAAAACATGATCATGCATTCAACAAGATTCATACAAATGAAAACGAAATAGTTCATAAGAATATGTGTAATATAAACAACATACATCACAAACATAACAAGAATATTCCTACTACATTTACAATATATGCATGAAGATGTGCTGGATCTTATTTTATTATAAGTGAAAGTTCCATTCATACATATGACATGATGAACCACTTGCCTCAATAGTGGAATGTTAAGACAACAACAAATTCTCCTCCAAAAGAAGTATACTCCCTCTATGATACGAAGAATCGAAGGCTAACACAAAAATCCCAATCCATTTCTAAGTCTAATCCTAGCCAAAATCTTGGCTCCCAAAAGCCCTTTACAAGAGTTATGAGGATGTATTTATAACAAAGGGGGGTGAATCTTGGAATGCCCCCATGGTGACTCTTGGACTCCCCTCATGACTCCTCACATTACATATGAATCTTCACATTCCATAATGGACACATGGAATTTCACTTATACAATAATTATAAATAATATTACAGTTTATACTCATACCTGTATAAGAAAAAATAGGGTAGAGACAACTTGACAGCCTAGCCAGAAAAAAACACTATGATGTTGGAGTTGGGGTGAACTCAAGCCAAGCATCTTGGACTTGGTGTCTTTTGGTCACATGCTCATGCTAATATTGGTACTGTGTGATGGTCTCCCAACTATGATATAGTGTCTGTCTGGAAGCAGACTCTTGCCTCCATAGTATCTGGGTACAATCTCTTGGAACTGGTCTTCAAATCTTTCTCAATCAGAAGCAACATCGTTCTAATCTGATCTGGGCCACCGATGTAGGTCTGCAAGTTCTATCTATTGATGTCCATGTTCTCCTAGATGGAAATCTTCTTTAGCTTCTCTAGGTACTAACATTAGGGGAATTCAGAGGTCTAAAATGGGCCTCATAATAAAATTGTACAACTAAAATAAAATTTATAAGAACCAATAGGATTCAAGATGATGACGTCAACCATGGGGGATGATTCACTATTGTTGGGGTAAAAAATAAAAAATATTAAAAAATAATAAAATAATAAAATAACTTTTTCAACTCATAATTTCAAATTATCTCCCTAATGTTTTACTCAAATTTCAAGAGAGAGTAATTGTTGGATGCAAAATTTAATTCCTCGTCCAAGGAGTACCCATGTAACATACTTTCGATGGACCTTGCTACACGAAAAATGAGAAACACATGTATTTCTAATTTTTCATGTAGATGGGTCCATCAAAAGTATGGAACATGGGTACTCCTTGGATGAGGAATAAAATTATGCATCCAATGAGTGTTGCCACTCGAAATTTGAGTAAACTAATAGGGAGATAAGTTAAAAATACATGTTCAAAAATTAGTTTTTTTTTGCCTCTAAAATTTGATGATGTAATCTAATATTATTTAATTATTTCCACTATTATTTTATAATTTCCTTAGGAGGCCTATTTTAGACCTCAAAATTCCCATAATTTCAATCTGTCGCTGAACTTTCCGTTTGAGTTTAGTCTCAGTGAGTGTACCAAATGATGGTATCTAGTGGGTTCTCACCATGAAATCCAAACTGTTGTATATCCATACCTATGAGGTTTGAATTTTTCTGATGAATGAGGTGAGTGATTTTTTTTTTTGGATCAACATCCGAACTCTGGCTTTCACTAAGTCTCCCTACGACTTCATCTTCTTCACCAGTGTAAGTGACGTGACCTTGTATTTCATTGTCCACTCACGCATGATGGTAATGGAAACCTGTACATTCTTAAGGATCCTAAAAAACTCTCTGCTCTTCTGATGCAAGTAATTTAAGCATAAAATTGCCTTATGTACAGTAAAAAAACTCCTCATAAATATTCTGCATAGTGTCTCCAAGTGTGGATACTTTAGAAAGTATCACTACTCTTATCTCCGCGCAGTAGACCTGTGCAAAAGGTGCATCCATTAGAGAACTTTTTAGGTATGAAATGGGCCTCCTAAGAAAAATGTAAATCCAAAATAAAAATTATAAGAACCAATAGGATTAAAGATGATGGTTTCAACCATGGGGGATGATTCACCATTTTTGGGGTAAAAAGGTAAAAATATTGAAAAATAATAAATAATAAAATAATAAAACTACTTTTTCAACTTGTATTTTCAACTTAATTCCTAAGGTTTTACTCTAATTTTGAGGGGGAATACTCGTTAGATGAAAAATTTAATTCCTCATTCAAGGAATACTGATGTTCCATACTTTCGATGGACCATCCTACTTGAAAAATGAGAAATACATGAAAAAACATGATTGCAATCACATTTTTCATGTATTTCTCATTTTCCTTGTAGCAGGGTTCATAGAGAGTATGAAACATGGGTAATCCTTGGATGAGGAATCAAATTATGCATCCAACTAGTGTTCCTGCTCGAAATTTGAGTAAACCCACAGGGAGATAAGTTGAAAATACGAGTTGAATAAGTAGTTTTTTATTATTTCCTTCTAAAGTTTGATGATGTAATATAATCTTATTTTATTATTTCCACTATTATTTTATAATTTCCTTAGGAGGCCCACTTTAGACCTCAAAATTCTCGTAATAGGCTACACTGCTACATAGAGTTGTTCATTCTCTTGTCGAAGTTCCTGTATATTCTGCATCAACTGCTTATTCTTGTCCACCAGGCACTGAGTGTTCGATATGGATGCTCATGCGAAGGTCAAGCTAGCATTAGAAATGGCGTTTGGATTATTACTCATGTTTTACACTATCACCCTTTCTCTCATGAATGCAAGTGATGCATGATCATCCGGGAAGATCTTTCTCCGTGCCTGTACAATCTTCTTTTTCAGTTCATCAAATGACAGATTGTACACATCCATGACTTGATCATCGTTAAAGGGAACTACCTGCCCTTCCTCGCTAGGGGCTTTCTCTGCAGCTAAAGATGGTGGAGTCTAAATGGTGGCCTGGGGTGTGGTGGGTATCATGTCCACATCTTCATCTTGTGGCCCCAATCCCACTTCCATGTTCATGACTTCAATCAGCTGTCCAAGCTCTTTAGCAAACTCTTGTTATTGAATATGTTCACTCACTCCTTCTGATGTTAGTTGATCATGTATCTACTCTTTAAGCTGTATAGGTCTCGTCTCTTCTATTGAAATACCTTTCCTTTCTTCTTCTTCCTTATTATTCCTCTCCTCTTGTTCTCTTCTTCTAATCTCTAGTTCTTACCTCAACTCTTTTTTTTCTCTTGGCACTCTCTGCAATGCTTATTCTAAATATTGTTTCTCTCTCTTTCTACACTCTGTTCTATACTACATACATCCCCTCTTTGCTTTGATTTATAGAGCTACTTTCTCAGTGAGAGGATATACTTTCATATTCCAACTTTTTTCCTCTTATGTTATTTCAACTATCTTCCTCTTTCCTTTGTCCTGCACTAGACCACTGCCTACTGCTGCTGCTTCTTCTGGAACAATCGTTTGTGGAAAACCTTTAGAATTCCCAGTTGTATTGATAGTTTAATGAGGTAGGGAGGATTTATAGCAGTTATTCCATGGTTCCTCCTTTGGCCACTAATATATCTTTCTGACCCAGTTGAAGTAAACTCTCGCACAATTTTCTTTGCAAATTCCCCTCAGATCATACGGATTGTTACTCTTGTGTTGAACTCAAATCTGACTATGGATTTCCCTTCGACATATACGACTTTGATATTCTTAATATTATATAATCCGACGTACAAAGGAAGATTTGGAAATGGTTCCTTTTTTGTCCTATGCAGTGCCATTGAAAACCCTATGGAGATATGATAAGATACCTCTTGCATGACAAGTTTTTTGGTGGCATATCTTGGAAAAATATGTGGTGGCTTCTATCCGCTGAATACTCTGATCAATGTGCCATCTGGTAAGGCGAACCAATCTACAATCTAGGATATCGCCTCCATTGATTCTTGTGACATGAAAGGTGGGTACACCTAAAATATGAGTCTATAAAGTGGGATGATGAAGTGATCAGTAAGTTGCTCCATGACTCCGTGATGACTGCAATCCGAGAGTAGATTTCAATAGATATGTATGATATTTTCTCTTGGTGTCCATGTCGAGTTCAAGCTAGGGAACTAATTATGTGCACATATTGCATCCAGTAAGTATGTAGACATGTAGAAGTGTGCTTGCTCACCCTTGGGTGGATTCTGAGTTTTTGTCACATGGAATCTCAAATTTTGAGCCAACAGATCTAACCATTTGAATGAATTCCCTTCATTCACTACCTAGTTCAATAAGATAACCCACCCCTCAGGAAAGGTCTTTGCATTTGGTTGGCCATATATTTTGCAAGTTAGTATCACAAAAAGATTACAGGCTTTCCTGAGTGCTTTCATCTTGTACATGTGGGAAGGTGTCTGTCTAAATTTTTTTGGATCCTTCACCTGTCTCTTCACGATATATATTTTATTCATGTAGTTGTGAGTGGCGTATAACAGTGAGTTCATGTTATTTGCTAGCCTAGGAAGATGATACATTGATGAAAATATGCTTCTAGGAATGTATCAAGATTCTTCTTGTTGGTGTTTCTCAATGTCATAGTTTTCACATTAGTTTTTGAAACAACCCAGCTGATCACATCCGCATATGGTAAGGCTAGATACCTGCATGCAGAATTGTAAATCCCTGATTGCATGATGATGAGATATACCTGCCAGTCCTATAAATCTGCCTGAAAGTCATTTGTAAAATCATCCTTGATCTGTTGCCATGTGAATTTTGATTCCTTCTCTATGAATAACTAAGTGTTCACATAAACTAGAAATTTAGCTGAAACTTGTTCAACTACTTCCCAAATACTTATTTCAATGGTTTCCTTTGAGGTATATCTCTTATATTCCATTGTGAAAGTGACTTCTTAGAGAGATGCTCAACAACTTTTGTACTTGTGGGACATAAAAGACACTGATGACAATGTTATAGGTCAATTTGGGCATCATCCCCCATGTCCTAGTCAAACTGGACATCATCCCCAAGACCAATGAAATAGGGTCTATCATCCCCTTACATTTCAGTTTCTATATGCCCTAAGAGAAGAGAAATTCATTCATGGCTTCTATTGTGAGATTTCCAAGGTTTGAAGTATATGTTATATAACTTATTGTCTCACCAATGCAACCTATAAAGGGACTAACTGCATTGCATATGCATCATCCTCCATTCAAGGGTGCATTGCAATACACTTCCCGACATTCAAGAGTGCATTGCTCACCTAGGAGTGGAATTCCCATTGTTCTGGGAATCTCCACATGGCCAGTGCATTCTAAAAGAGTGCATATGTGTCAAACTTCGAATCCAAGTGTCCATATAACACCTCCAAAATTGGAAACATGTCTTACCTATTATTAGAAAGTCATTCATTGAGAAAATACCATCAGTTTCCCTATAAATTTAGCACAGATCCTAGTGCTAGGGAAGGAAACATTTTGGTAAAGAAATGATGTTGGATTCTCACTTGAGAGAGTGAAAGTACTGATATGCTACTGGTGTGATGCTGGATGTGATGAGGCTAGGATGAAGCTGGACCTGGTGGCAACAAATCGATCATCGGTTGTAACCTCCCCTTTCTACTCTTTAATAAATATTGATGTTCATTTTCCCATATATATGTCTCTATATGTATCTATTTCTTGTGCAATGGATTCTTGAATGATATATATATTTCACATCTAATCAATTTGATTGAGTAAGATAGGTAGATATCTATATATGCATGTTTTTTGTTGTTCTCTGTTTTGTTTGTAGGAATTAATCCGACGATCTAAGTTGGATTGAGAGTGATAGCAACAATGCCAAAAGGATAAGGAGAAGCGCTTGGATCACAAGTAGGTTCTTCATCATTCTGTGTATCTACTTATTTTAAAGAAAGTGATAGTAAATTCTTTCCTCTATTTTTCTAAGTGAATATCACCACAATTAGGGAATTTGATTTATCCGTAGATCATAATTCTGCATAACGAATTAGCGACTCTGCTAGGGAGTATCCTCTCATTCCTGGTGTTTTTTCCTCTGCTTATCCTCATCAGTAGCATATAAGTTTATTTATTAGACATTTGAATGAAAGAATTGCATTAGAAGTGTGTTAGGTAGCTTCATTTTTCAATCCCTGTTGTGCCCAATGCACTGTTAGTCAAGACACAGTGCACTACAATGCACTGTCTCCCACTCAGGGGTGTATTGCAATGCATTGTCTCCCTTTAGAGATTGTGTTTCTCCCTCAACCAACCAAATTTCATTCAAATTTTTCATTGCTATCATTCTCAGCCATTTGTTTGTTGTATTCTCAACTATCGGATACCCCTTAGAGACCAGTAAACTTTCCAGATTCTTCCTCCTTTGAAAAGTAAATTTGTTTAATGTCCCTTTAGTGTTTTTCTTTATCATTGGAAAATCAAATTCAAAGAATTTTATTTATGTATTAGATACATTTGTTTTCGTAAAGGAATTTTTTTTTAAATTCCTTGTTTCCTGTAGGAAAAATTGTAGTTCCATTCTTCATTTTTCTTAAAAGAGAAATTGTTGTTAAATTCCTCGTTTCTCAAAGAAGAAAACACTTGTTTTATTTGATTTGATGCATATAGTTTCCTTTCTTGCATTCACATTAAAGAAATTGAAAAGAAAAACATGCATGTGCATATAGTGAATTTTGTGTGTTGCATAGGAATACGTTAGGAAAGCTACATTTTAGTTTGTGCTCTTTGTTGTTTGCTCTAAAACTGATTGTTCTTTCCCTTAGTAGCTAGGATTTTCATTGAAAAATATAAAATTGAAAATTTTGATTATAATTTTAGTTTTAATTTTAGGAATTTCAATCACATCACACAATGAACCTCAAATACAAACTTTTAAGTAAGATCAACATAAAATTTAAATCAATTTACCTAAGAAAGCATTGGAACCATAAAGATAACATTTAGAAGGTCTAGGCTAGAGACATGTTCCATTGTTGTTAAACATAGAAGCTATCGCTAACTTGTTTGCGATACATTCCGAGTGTGGTACCTCACTCCACATACGTAAGTATATTGGAGCTTTTCCATGTACCTTCGGGTAAATAGGGTGGTGTTCTAGTACGAAACGTATAAGGGGGTTCTCTCAATGTGTAGTTTTGCATCAGGCAGTGCTAATACGGACTTGGGCCTCCACGTACCTTCAAGTATATTTGGAAGTACAAATTTAGGTTGTTATCGATCCATAGTGAACTGAGTCGGCTGCCTTGTAACTTGTGTTACACTGAACACAACATTCATGGAGATTCCCTGCCCATACTTCTTGGTTATCCAGGAGGTATTTTGCAGTTCAAAGTTGCTTGGTAAACCTTTTTCCTATAATTACCCTTTTATTTTGTTTATTTTTTTTTGTTCATAAAATAAATTAGTAATCATGGAAGAAGAACATCCCTTCCCTATCGTTTGTGTATAATAACATTGAAACCACCTTTACCATCGGAAGCCATTTTCGGTCGGCAAAGGCAACATCGCTCTACTAAAACTATTACTATCAATACCTCTGGTGAGACATCACCCTCACATATACCTGAGTTGTCTCGATTTGTTTCTAAAAATCCTGGTTCATCTACTGTTGTCGAGATGGATTCCTCTAAGCTACCTATGGTCGCGATCCATCCATTCACTAGTACCATACCTCCCGAACTTGACATTGTTCAACTAGAATTTGATATGGATCCTGTTGTTATTTTTATAGAACATCTTAATCCCAAAGTCAAACAGCTGGAAGTTGTTCCTGTATTGGTCACCCCGCAATCTATTGTAGCCATTAAGTCCCCCATATCATGCAGTTAACCACCTAAAATATACTTCGATCCCGATGGAAAAATCCTTCCACCTGGTTTGATTTTGATTGAAGAAATATGAAAAGAAGAAACACCTTTAACTCCAACTCATTTTGGGGTGGAGCTTTACCTGTACGAGTCTTTTCCTTAATCACCTTCCTATTCTTTTTTTGATCCTATTTCACTTCGAGTTCCCGTAGATCCAGTAGGGTATACATTTGGTCGAATAAAGATGCCTGAGCCAACATCTTTGGTTAGACAATCTATTCCAGTTGTGACAAAACCTACTCTCGCTACCCTGTCGATGTTCAAAACATCACCAGAGTCACATTTATATGGTGGCCCTTTCGTCCCACCTGGTTACCAATATTTATCTGGAACCTTCTATGGTGCATCCTCAAACCCATTGACTTCACCAATTTCATCATCAGGTATTCTATCTGGTACATCTCTAGTGAGTATTGAATGACTTGATCCTTTATATACATCATCAGGGCAATATCAAGCTGGTCCATCTAGGTATATTACATCCAATACAATTTCAACTGGGCTCCCAACATTTGGAGAACAATATTTTCCATCTTATTATACTCCTCCTGCTAGGGGGAAAACTATGGTCACTCATTTTGAGAGTACTCCATCATTATTTGGTCATCCTAATGTTAGAATGAATGTTTGTTAGTGATAACCCACTCTACCCATCGAACCACAAATGATTGTACACTCATATCAACTGGTTCAACCCATTTCACCCACATCTACTCCACTTGTTAATACATCCTTACCCCTGTTGCAAACTCAAACTGTTGTACCTCAAATGTCTCAGGCGGGTCCTTCCACCTAATACCCTCAAGTATTCGGCCCTCATACTCCAACTCTTTTGGCTAGTTTACAACAACCACCTGTATCCAGAATTATTTATTCACAATATGGATTACCATATTATGGGATGTCGTAACCACAAGCGGGTTATACCTATTCACAACCAAATCCAAGCTTTTCAAGTTTGGGTTATAGTCTTGGTCGATAGACCCCTTGGCAGCCACAAGTGCAAATGCAACAACCTTCATTTCAACAAGTATTATACCCAGGTTTTGGTCAACGAAATCCTCAAGCGTTTGATTATCAAAACAACCCCTATCTGGGTTACAAACAATAGATTCCTTATGCTGGTGCTTAAAGGTATTTTTCCCAAGAAATTCCACTATACCCTGGCTATGCTCAACCCAACTTAAATCAACAGTTTCCCTTTGTTGCAACTTTAGAGTTACCAGATTTAAACTGACTTACTAATGATCCAATCAATTACGCTCCTTGGTGGCCAGTGATACCCCATAAATTACCCTTCGATATTCCTAAGTTCACTGGAAACCCTGGGGAAGACCCGTCGATGCATGTTATGACTTATCATTTGTGGTGTTCATCTAACTCCCTAAATGATGACCCCATTCGACTACATATTTTCTAGCATACGCTCACTGGTCCAGCCACAAAATGGCACATTGAGTTACCAAGAGATTCATTTGATAATTTCACTTCCCTAGCTACTGTCTTTTTGAGCCGCCTCTAGTTAATGATACTATATGAAACTGGAACGAAACCCTTGACTAATTTTAAATAGACTAATGCTACTCACATTTTTTATCATATTCATGAGGGGCATCGTCGTTGTAGAATGGTTAAGACATTTGTTCTTGATAAACTCCTTGATGAGTGGTTCATTAAGTCTCTATTACCATCTATCACTGAGGATGTGTCTAAGGATGGCGTCGTCACTGAAGAGCAGGTGATTTTTCATGCCCAGTACTTAGATTTGATTTATACTAAGAGTGGCATGCTCTACGAGAAAATTCCCAACACGCCGAGATCTAATTTTACTGTTCCTCCTCCATATAAGGACTCTCATGCCGTAGATGATATGATCAGTACTGCAAGCAGACATCACTATACTGCATATGACCCTACACCTTCTTCTGAAATCCATGCTGTGTCATCTGACAAAGGAAAAATTGACAAGCAACACAAAAATTGTTGGGTATGTGTCATATTCTTTCCATGACTAATCACGTGCAGGGGGGTCATGGGGGGGTGATAGCCCCCCCTGTATGTTGCGCTAGGTGCAATGTCGTGGGGGTCATAAGGGGGGTGGTAGCCCCCCCTGTCGGAGTCAAGGGCAGTGCCTTGAAAAAAAAATTTGGTCCTTATTTTCCGGTGGGCGGATCTGCCCATGGTTTTGTGCATGTGTTTGCACATGGTTTTGGGGTACGATGGTTTTCAGCCCTTGGTATTTTTTAGATCTGGTCAAGGGAACTATGGTTATGTTCTAATCCAAGGTTAATGGATTGGGGTTTATGTATGCTTAGGCATGTATATATATGTGCTATAACACTAAAAGGAATAGAATTAAAAATCAAGCTGGCCGTCCCGATTTGGGATCCAGGGGAAAATCTCTATGTTTATTTGTTTTATGTTTTATGCTCTCATTATTGTTTTTTTTTTTTTTAAAGATTCGTTTGCTGTTAATTTCTATACAGGGTTAAAACCTACATTTGGTATCAAAGCAGTTTCGGCTTCAAGGGGACGCCTTTACTGCTGAGGGGTTTTTTGCTCGGGCCTGAGGTAGACCCTATTCAGTGGGAGATCTGTGGGATCGATTCTTGCAGTGAAAGAAGTTGGCGAGCGGCGGGAAGATAGAGATCGATAAATTAAATGGTCAAAGTTTTGAGTTGTGGAAGCTCAAGATGGAGGATTTGCTGGTGGATAAACACTAGTGGATCGCGGTAGATCCGGGTACTAAACCAACAACAATGTCAGATGAAGACTGGAAGAAACTGGATCGGAAGACAAAGAGCACAATACGGTTGTGAGTCTCTGATTCAGTATTGTTGAATGTATCTGGGGAATTTACGACGAAGACCTTGTGGGACAAACTTGGGACTTTGTACCAATCTAAGTCTTTGGTGAATAAATTGTTCCTGTGGAAAAAGTTGTATAACCTGAGGATGAAGGATCGAGACTCAGTGATAGAGCATATGAATGCCTTCAATACTGTGGTAAGTTATTTTTCATCTGTTGATATTAAAATATTAGATGAAGATAAGTGCATTAGTTTTTTGTGTTCTCTACCAGAATCATGGGACAGTCTGGTTATTGCAATAGGTAGCAACAACTACCTCGAATTTTGATGATATTGTCTCATCCTTGCTGTCGAAGGAAATGAGACAGAGAAATATGGAGGGATAGAATGGAGATTCCTTATCTGTATGAGGAAGGTCCCAAAATAGAAACAAGAATAAGGTTTTGAGTGGGAGATCTAAATCTCCTGGAAAGTTTGTAAAGTTGTGCTGGAAATGCAGAAAGGAAGGGCACTAAAAAAAGGACTGCAGATCTAAAGCTCCTGAAAAAGGAAAGGGATCTGATGATGCTCCTTTTGCAGAGGAAAAAACCACCTCAAATGAAGTAGGGGATGTGTATTTGGCTTCTTCTTCGAATACACATGTAGATCATGAGTCATGGTTGATTGACTTAGGTGCATCCTTTCACTTCACTCCCCATAAGGAGTGGTTTTGTGAATATGAGAAATATGATGGCAGTGATGTCTTCTTAGGTGATGATAGGAAGGCTAGAATAGTTGGACGTGGAAACTTCAAACTAAAGCTGGAAAGTGGAAGGATTAGAACACTTCTTGGTGTTCTACACATTCTTGCATTGGCCAGAAATCTGATTTCTGTAAGCAAGATGGATGATGCAGGTGTAAAAACAATGTTCAAGAAAGATGCATGTAAGATGGTTCGGGGAGCACTGGTATTAATGCAGGGTGTTCAGATTGGAACTTTGTACAAGCTTTAGGGAAGCACTATTATTGATGGGTGCAACAATTCTGTGGTTCCCAAAAGTGGAGTGGAAATCCTAACGATCTCTGGAGAAAATACCATGCTATGGCATCAAAGGCTTGGACATATTGGAGAGAAGAGCCTTCGGATACTGCATGGAAATGGTATGGTAGAAGGTATGTCCAATAGCTCTCTGGATTTCAATTTTTGTGAACATTGTGTGTATTGGAAGCAAAATCAGGTGAGCTTTCCTTCTGGTGCTATGAGGACAAACAAGGTATTAGAGCTTATGCACAATGATGTGTTTGGACCTGTGTCGGTTCCATCACTAGGTAAGTCTATGTACTATGTTTCATTCATAGATGAATTCTCAAGGAATACATGGATATATTTCTTGAGGAATAAATATGAAGTCTTTGACAGATTTAAAGAATTTAAAGCTCTGGTGGAAAACTTGACAGAGAATAAGATAAAGGTGTTGAGGACAGATAATGGTGGGGAGTTCTGCAAGAAGGGATTTGAAGAGTTTTGTAAGAAGTGTGGTATAGCATGGCAGAAGAATACTCCATACACAACTCAGCAAAACAAAGTTGCAGAAAGAATGAACATAAAGTTGATGGAAAAGGAAAGAAGCATGCTCAGTGGTACTGGGTTAGGACAAGAATTCTAGGCAGAGGAAGTGGAGAATGCATGTTACTTGGTTAACAGAGCACCTTCATCAGTGTTGGAGGATAAGACTCCACATGGGGTATGGACTGGTAAGAAACCCTCTCTTTCACATCTGAGGGTATTTGGATGTGATGCATATGTACATGTTCCAAAGGATAAAAGGACCAAGTTGGATAATAAATCTGAAAGGTGCATCTTTATTGGGTTTAAGGATGGTTTAAAGGGTTACAAGCTTTGGAAGCTAGAAACAAGGAAGGTTGTGTACAACCGAGATGTGGTGTTTAGAGAGGTGAAATATGTTGTTAAACATGAAGTCCTACCAAAGGAACCTGAGAAGATAGAGTTTGAGCTAAATGAGGATGAATCCCACTTTACAACAGAAGAAGACTTAGAAGAGGAAGAGCCACAAACTCCAGCTGTGAGAAGATCAGATCGGGAAAGAAGACAACCAGAAAGGTATAGTCCATCTACTCTCTGTTCAAATTTTGCTTTACTATAACTGATGATGATCCCGGAACCTCAAGGAGGTAGTAGATTCAGAGGATGGAAAACTTTGGAAGGAGGCCATGGTTGATGAAATGGCATCCTTGCATAAAAATGAGGCATGGGATCTGGTGGAGTTGCCAGCTGGAAGGAAGCCCATAGGGAGAAAATGGGTGTTTAAGAAGAAGATGAATGTAGAATGCAAGGTGGAGAAATAGAAAGCTCGGTTGGTAGCAAAAGGTTATTCCCAGGTGTCAAGAATTGATTTTGGTGATATTTTTTATCCTGTTGCCAAAGTTACTTCTATTATATTACTTTTATCTGTTGCTACTACATTTGATTTTGAGGTAGAATAGATGGATGTGAAGATAACATTTCTTCACAAGGATCTGGAAAAGGATATCTACATGAAACAACCTAAAGGCTTTATGGTGAAGGGGAAGAAAGAACTAGTATGCAGGTTAAAGAAGTCTCTGTATGGGTTAAAAACTGTCACCATGGATGTGGTATCAAAAATTTGATACCTACATACGGGGACTTGGCTTCACCAGAAGCAAGGAGGATCACTGTGTTTATTTTAAATTAATTGGTGATCGTGTTATTTATTTGGTCTTGTATGTGAATGATATGTTGTTGATTGGAAATGACAGAGAAATTATCCAAGATTTAAAGACCCAACTGTTCTCCAAATTTGACATGAAGGATCTTGGTTTCGAAAAATATATTTTAGGCATGGAAATTAAGAGAGATAGGGCAAAAAGGAAGCTCTGGTTAAAATAGAGGAAGTATGTCGAGACTATATTGTAGAGGTTCAATATGCAGGATAGTAAACCAGTGAATGTTCTGGTTCTTGTAGGTACAAAACTGTCTGTTGAACAGTGTCCCAAGACACAAGAAGAAGAGAAGGATATGTCCCGTGTTCCTTATGCAAGTGCAGTGGGTAGCCTGATGTATGCAATGGTCTGTACTAGAACATACATTGCACATGCAGTGGGAGTATTGATCAGGTTTATGTCAAACCCAGGGAAGGAGCATTGGACAACAATGAAGCAGGTTTTCAGATATTTACGTGGCACTAGTGATTATGGCTTGTGCTACCAAGGAAGACTAGGATTGGAAAGAGTGTTGGACATTCATGGTTTTTTTGATGCAGACTAGGCTGGATATCTATACCAAAGAATATTTACAAGTGGGTATGTGTTTATCCTATTTAGAGGTGCAGTTAGTTGAATGAGTAAAAGACAGTCTGTAGTGGCTCTTTCCACTATAGAGGCTGAATACATAGCAGCCACTCATGAAAGCAAGGAAGCAGTTTGGTTGTAGAGATTGTGTTCAAGCATGGGGTTGGTGAAACAAGCTATAAGGATAGATTGTGATAGTAAAAGTGCAATTTTATTGGCTAAGAACCCTGCTTATCATTCAAAGACAAAGCACATTGATGTTCAATATCACTTTGTGAGAGATATGGTTGAGGCTAAAAGGGTGTTGCTGGTAAAGGTGGACACTTTGAAGAATGTTGCAGATGCATTGATGAATTTTGTAAGAACTCATAAGTTCTCTTGGTGTAGAGAAACAATGGGTGTTACAGAACTAGGTTAATGAATAAGCTCTCCTATAGCCCCCTACGGAAAGAAAACAACAAGTGGGAGAATGTGTGGTATGTGTTATATTATTTCCATGACTAATCACGTGCAGGGGGGTCACAGGGGGGGCTTTAGCCCCCCCTGTACATTGCACTGGGTGCAATGTCGGGGGGGTCATAGGTGGGGCGGTAGCCCCCCTGTTGGGGTCCGGGGCAGCGCCTCGAAAAAAAATTTTGGTCCTTATTTTCCGGTGGGCAGATCTGCCCATGGTTTTGTGCATGGGTTTGCACATGGTTTTGGGGTATGATGGTTTTCAGCCCCTGGTATTTTGTATATCCAATTAAGGGAACTACGGTTCTGTTCTAATCCAGGTTTAATGGATTTGGGTTTATGTATGCTTCGGCATGTATATATATCTGTTGTAACACTAAAAGGAATATAATGAAAAATCAAGTTGGTCGTCCCTATTTGGAATCCAGGGTAAAATCTCTATGTTTATCTGTTTTATATTTTATCCTCTCGCTATTGTTTATTTTCTATTTTTTAAGATTCGTTTGCGGTTAATTTATATACAGGGTTAAACCCTACAGAAGTAAGAAAAAGGGGAAATCAAAGAAAAAAAAAAATTCTACCCCACAAGAAAGATCATCTTATCAACAAGCTGGAAATCAGAAACCTTGTTACCATTGCATAATCTGTAATGAGAATAACTTTGTTTGAGACTACCCTCACCACACCAAAGTCTCAAAATTGATTAAGACCTCACATGGATCCGATGTGTTGATAGATCCATTTTCGAATACAGACACAAATTTGGTTGCTATAGATCCAGCTTCTAGTTTCCAAGTGCTTATGTTGTCTGTCACAAAGTCATCAACTTATGGTTGGTATCAACACATAATAAATATTACGGTAGTCAGGCAACTAATAAACCTACTACCTCGACCACGAATCTGTCTATGGAATCGATACCGCCAACTGTTATTCCTGAATTGATAATAAAGCCACCAAAGGGAGTCATTCATAAATTGACATTTAATCCTCGAGCCTGAGCTACTCAAAATTATGATATAATTGAAGATTTAGCTCAATCCGCTTTAGTTATGTCAGTGCTTGAGGGGCTTCAAAATTGTCCCTCCAAGAAACAGGCTTTGTTGTCGGAAATTGGTGGAATTGATCATACAGATTCCAATATTGTAGTCTTTAATCATATGGGCTATGTGCCACAATTAACAATAGAATTGAAATTCTCCATCCAAGTAAATGTTCTCAATCACATCATTCATCAGAATATTATTGATAAGGGCACATCTATGTGAATTATGTCTCTAAACTGTTGGAAGTCACTTGGCTCACCTTGCCTATCTCAATCCCTTGCGACGTTGAAGGCTTTCGACAGATGTATATATAAGCCTTGCATTATTATCAATAACTTGCATGTTGAAATAGGGAGAAAAATAGTAAATTTTGAAGTTCAGATCGTTGACGGACCCCTTGATTACAAAATTTTACTTGGAAGGCCATCGGTATATGCTATGAATGCGACCGTTTCTACATATTTTAGAATGATCGCCTTTCCACATAAAGGTGTCATCACAATCATCAATCAAATATCCTTATTTTCCTCTAGTTCCCAGGAAACTAGAAGCGTTCCATTAGTTCACGCACACCAACTAGCACTTCAGAACATTGGTGTGGAACTCTTAAAGGATTATACCCTCATGGGAAGCTTTACATTACCGCCGCCTGTGACGTTGGAAAAAATTGAAAACATAGAGACCTGGTACATGATATATTCCACTCCATATGGCTTAAGGAAGATTACAGGTGATTATGAAGTTGTTACGTTGGATGAATTTATTTTTCCCAGCTCAATTGAGTTGGCTTAGTAATCAATCTACATGGCTTGGGCGGAGAATCTAAAACCATCATCACTGGTCGTTTGGGTTGATCGTTCGTTAGATTTTGGTACTCCATATGATCCTTTTTCATCCACTTTATTGACATATGAGGATATTTTGGAATCTATGATTCTAGGAGGATAACCATGGGAATATCATCAACATCACTCCCATCTTCAGGATTACGAAGAAGATAATATTATTGAACTATATCACCCATCAATCAAAACATTCTTTTCGAGTTCTTTTCCCATTAATGCAATTGACTCCGAGCGAAATTTATCAAATATTGAAGAAACCATTTCTATTGATATTTCGACCAAACCCGACATAGTATAAAACATTCATGTCAACATCCCTTGTTCTCTATCAAAACTCAAAACATATCTCTCTCTCTTTCATGAATTTCATGATGTATTTTCTTGGTCTTACGAGGAAATTCCTGGCATAGATACTAGTATCATTGAACACACTATTAACATGTACCCTGATTTCAAACCGGTACGTCAACGCCTTTGTCCCATTCATCCGAAGAAGGTCAGTGCCATTAAAGTATAAGTTGAAAAAAAATTGCATGTTGGTTTCATTTACACTGTTCCGCTAATTGAGTGGTTCTCCAACATTTTTCCTGTTATAAAGAAACAATGAACCATCAGAGTGTGCGTCGATCATCGAGATTTCAATCTTTCTTGTCCAAAAGAAAAGTATCCTACTCCCTTTATCGACCATATTATTGACAATTGTGCTGGATGTGAAATATTTTGGTTCATGGATGGATTTTATAGCTACAATCGAATCAATATCCTCCCAGAGGACCAATACAAGACAACATTCATCTATCCCTAGGGCACATTTTCTTATCAGAAACTCCCATTTGGTTTAAATAACGTTGGGAGAACTTTTCAGAGAGAAATGAATTATGCTTTCAATCAAATCAAGAACATTGTTCAACCTTATCTAGATGATTTACCCGCGCATTCATGAAACCAGACTGATCACTTGATGCATTTGAAAGCTATATTTCTACTCTGCAGACACTAAAAAATATGCCTCAATCCACATAAATGTGTGTTTTGCGTGGTTCTAGTCATTTTTTATGATTCTTCATCTCAAAATAAGGAATTCGAATCGACCCACTGAAGGTCTAGGCCATTCTCGATTTGCATGCGCCATCAAATTTTCTTCAGTTACAAAAACTTCATGGAAAGGTTAACTTCCTAAGGAGGTTCATACCAACTATGCTGAAATGGCTAAAGGATTTACTCAGATCTTCAAAAAGGGGATTCCCTTTCATTGGGATAAGGTTATGCAAGCTTATTTTGATTCTGTCAATGATACACTTGTCCGAGCGTCATTAATGTATCCCCCCAATTATCAGAGTGATTAGTTATTATATATCGTCGTTGTTGATAGAACCATTGCTATGGTATTTGTCTAAGAAGAAGATGGGATAGAACATTCGATATATTATTTGAGTCATAATCTCAATAATATAGAAGTGAAGTATTCATGCGTCGAAAATTTTTCCTTGGCGGCCATTCAAGTTGTCCAAAGATTTCACCACTATATCCTGTTGTAGAAGACCATTTTCATTTCAGATTGCAACCCCATGAATTACATTTTATCACGTCAATTGTTGGGGGGAAAGCATTCAAAATGGATTTTCATTTTGCAGGACTTTGATTTGGAATTCATCAAATCCAGGTCAAATAATTCTTTAGTTTTGGCTGAGCTGCTCTACAACCTTCCCTCTAATTGTACTGATACTACATCAAAACCATCTATTCATGATGAGTATCTATTTCTAATCAGATCATATGATCCTTGGTATGGATATTTTATCATTTACCTCTAGACCCAGAATTTTAGACCTGATACCTCTCGCTTTGAACAACGACGTATTTGACACCAAGCCAAATATTATCTGATTGTCCACGATACACTTTATCATCATGGTGTTGATACAATTTTAAGGAGGTGCCTCACTTATGAGGAGGTCGAAAATATTTTAAATGATTTTCATGCTGGGACTTGTGGTGGACACTTGTCTGGATACAGTACCATGCAGAAGATACTCTACGACAGTTACTTTTGGCCTACCATATTTTGCAACTGCATCCTCACTGTCAGAAGTTTTCATGCATGCTAGATATTTTATCGTAAATTCCGCAAGACACCAGCATCGATGCATCATGTTATTGTTGTGGGACCATTTTCAAAATGGGGCATTGAATTCATGACCTCCAACCCGCATTCATCTGAGGGGCATGTATCGAGTGGGCCGAAGTGACACCTACATTCAAAAACACGGGGAAAAATTCTGCATTGTTTTTCTTTAATCATGTCATTTCACGGTTTGGTGTTCCACAGTCTATAGTCATAGATCGTGGCTTGCATTTTCGCAATCATATGATGAATGAGTTGACTGAAAAATTAGCACTGTCGCATGATAGTTATACTCCTTATTATCCACAATTGAATGGACAAGATGAGGCTATTAACAATATTCTTAAACGAATGCTTCAACGAATGATAGGAGTTCATAAACGAAACTAACATTTGATCTTGTAATCGACTTTGTGGGAATACCGAACTTTGCTAAGAAACGCAACCAGATTTACCACCTTTCAATTGGTGTATGGTCTAGAAGCTATCTTACCTATCCAATGTGAAATACCATCGTTAAAACTCCTAATCAACTTGTTACCTGACACCTATTCTGAAGAAGTGTGTCTTTTTAACCTCATCCATGTTGGTGAAATGCGTCGTGAAGCTGCATTCGACAAAAAAGTGCATAAGAGAAGTATAAAGGCCCCATATGAAAAGAATGTCCAACCACGCATCTTCTCAGAGGATTACCTGGTCCTTCTTTATGATCAAGAATCTGATGTAATAGGTACAGGGAAATTTGAGCCGTTATGGCATGGCCACTATTGTCAAAAGATTTCTTGCTAAGGGTGCCTATGATTTGGTAGATTACGATGGAATTCCATTAGTGCAGCCCCAAAATGGGTTGTATCCCAAACGTTACTATTCTTAAACATAATCGTAGTAAACTGTTGTATTATATTGTATATATGCTGTTTATTTTCATCTACTATCTTAGTTTGTTTTTTTAGATTTTTCTTGAAGTTAGTAATCCGCTTTACATCTCATAGGAGATGTCTAAATCTTTGGAACCATTCGTCGGGTACATTGATGGTGCTAGTCATAGTATGCATAATATATCCTCTACGGCGTGGGAAATTTTCTCTCCAAATGATGAGTTAGTGTGTTTTCAAGGGATGTGTATCGGTCGATCTACAAACAATATCAATGAGTATAGCGCGTTGATCAAACTTCTCTCTGATGCCATTTCATTTGGTATTAAACGCATCATCATTAGGTTAGAATCACAACTTGTGGTAATGAAACTTACTAGTGTTTATAATGTCAGAAATCCAACACCACATCATATGTTCCTAAGAGTTCAAATTTTGGAAAGAAATTTTGATTTCATTCAATATCAACACATTTCCAAAAGCTCGAGCACATTAACTAATTCCTTATCGAATTATGTTATAAATAGACATTTGTAACACATGTAAATATATATTTTCAATTCAAACCACATAATTGAATAGGATTACACAATAAACATAGGAAAACACTTAAAACAAATAGATAGATAGTTATAGGTTTTTACAAAATTTGTGCCCAAGACACATTGGTCATCTGACCTCAAAATGTATGCAAAATGTCAAAATTAAACTAGTGGTGCTCATGATAACATGCTACTGATGTAGTTATCCTATGCAACAACTACATCCAACGGTTAGGAATGCCAATATTATGGCACTGTAGTCGCATGGGTAACTCTTCAATTCGAAAATCCAGAATCTCAGAGGTCAACCCCTGTATGTGTTGTTGTAGCTCAGCAAGAGTCTTAGCCATATCCAAATCCTAAAGGACTAATCTGCCGAAAACCCTCTCTTCTAGCTCATCCACTTCCTGCTCTGGCTGTCTCACTAGTCAAAATCGACCTACATCTACATACATACATCCGAATACATCAAAAATTTAGTTTAGTCTTGGGAAACATCAAAATACAAAAAAATGTATAAAAATTAGAAAATCAAGAAACATGGTTAAAAAATTCTTACCATTCACACCCCATTGAGTGCCATCTAGTAAAGCCAAATCTGAATCTCCTCAGAAGTTGATGCCTGCTTATGCGTAATCACTAATGGTGACCATCTGTCACCTAAAATAGGCAAATAATGTAGTCCATAACACAATGGTCGATTGACCAACATGTCTAGCCATCAGTTTCACCCATCTATGCATATTTTGTTATGTAGGGATAGATATACCCAACGTCTCATGCTGAGGATGCATCAATGGAATTCATTCTAAGGAAAAATAAATGAGGATCATTCCATATTTGAAATTTTTCTTCCTTCCTCCCTTTGCCTTGCTCAGTTGGTTCCAAGCACTCTAGTGCATACTGCATGTAAGATCTGTTTTCTACGCGTAGTGTAGCGGTACCAGAAAGCTTTGTGATCATGGATAAGATGGTCTTCAATGGCAAGTCACAAACATCAAGGATGTTTATTTTCCCATCCTTACTAGGTTTAGCCCCTGGATTGTGATACTGCAATATATAATCTCTCACCATCTTTCCTCCAAAAGCATACCCTGAAAGAGAAATGGGCAGACCTCTCCTCGATAATATTGTGAGAAAATAGATATCCTCCACTAATATTAGGACCACTTTGTCCCCAATGTGAAATGCCTCTATTGTTGGATCCCATGAATGAAAAAGGAACTCCAATAGTTCCATCTGTTTCCTCATACCCAAAAGTTTCAAGTACTTTAGCAACCCGTAGTCTCTGAGGGATATTATAGTAACCAAATAATTTAGGGAAATCATGTTTTGTTCCTCATGTTCTCTTTCCCTCCATGTAATAATCATTTTGGTCCAATGAATCCCTAAAACACAATCATAATACTCATAAGGATCCATTTCATGCAAACAAATAGGAAAAATTTGGGCACACTACAAATAATAAAATGGGAATTGCACCCAATGCACCCCTAGTCAAGAGACAATGTGTTGCAAGTGCACCTGGCCTTCAATTCTAGTGCACTGCAATTCACCTTTCGACATTCAAGGGTGTGTTGCCCTATGTGAAAAATAAATCTACCTTAAGGGGCCCAAATCCATAAAAAATTGCTATTAAATGAAACATAAATGCTACTAAAGGAAAGATAAGGTTCATAGGTCCAACCTGGATCAAACAACGAAGAAAAACTTCCACAGAATCTATCGCAATCAACTCCTGATGTTCGGGGGAAAAAAACTGGTTCAGAGCTCCAAAATCTAAATCGTAACTTCCAAATGGTAAAAATCTTTTAATTAGTCATTCAATTATTTGCAAATCATATTTATTTTTGTGACTATGGTTTTTATTCATTTTTTGCTATGGAATAGGTATTTTTAATCCATTTGAAGTTGTTCTGAATAGGTTTTCCAGCTGACATAGCATATTAGTTGTGCACACTTATTCAAGAATGATTTGACCACAGATAATACTTTTATCCTTATTTTTGGAGCTTTGATAAAAATGAAAAATGACTTGAAGCACACTTTTATCTCTTTTTCGAGCTTCGATAACGATGAAAAAGGAACCCGTGGAGCCTTCTTTTAGCTCTTTTCAGACTCTGATAATGTGACAAGATTTTTGAGCACTTGTATTTTTGAGATCTTAAAATTCATTGAAATGACATCTACTCAGTATAATTTAACCCTTTTCCAGATTGAGATATATTATTTATGAAAAAGGAAAACCTTAGTTGAACATGGTTGGAGGTTCTCTCAGATATCATTTTACACTTTTTCGGATTTGAGCAACAAATTTACGTAAAAGGACTCATGGAGTTTTCTTTTGTCTTATTTTTAAAACTATCTAAATACAAAAAATATTGTGTTGTCACTGTCTTTAGGCTCATAAAAACTTAAATAGCGACGGGCTTGTTAATCATGGCAAGAATCGAGTTTGATTTATCGCTAGACTTGTTAAATTATTAAATAACGATACATATTCACCCAAAGGGTTGAATTATAGATAAATTATATTTTATCCTTGTTGGAAAAATACTGAGAGGGGGGGGGGGGGTGAATCAGTATTTTGAAAACTTATTTATTTTTCTTGCTTTCAAACCCATACGCTAATTTCCTGAACAGAACTCGCGTATATACGCAGATAACCAGAAGGAAACTCGCGTATGCACAAAGATATAAATAAGCAGTTAATTCTTAACTTAGATCAGTGCTTTATTCATTCGTCAGAAGTTAAGAAGGCAATAAACAAGTGCAGTAAGAACAGAATACAGCATCACATATCATCAACACACATGAACACCAGGATTTAAGGTGGAAACCCAATTCGGGAGAAAACCACTGTTGCTGTCATCTCAGTCTTCAATATTTATTATATAAAGAAAACATCTTACAATCATGTACTGGCGCAGACTTATACCAGTACGCAGGCACCCACCTACAGAAGGCTACAACCTTCTCTCGTTTACCAGCCTCTCCTGGAAGGGAGTTGCAACCCCCTGATATTTGCACCAGCCTCTATTGGCAGAAAGCTTCTACTTTCAGACTGAAGGCTTCAACCCTCAGATCCACTGCAGACCACGTTTCATCAATTTTCAAACTGGATCAAACAGCTTCAACACAATCTTTCACTTGTCACCAAGCATCCTTTTCTCATTTCATCAAACAGAACAGTGATACCACTGTAACCAGATTATCAGAGACAGCCCAGACTTCAGAACAGATATGCAGAACCTCAATTATCTTCTGAGCAACCAGCAATTTAAATATCATACGCGCTTTTCTTTAAACAGATTCGCATATACACGCGCCCTTAATGAAGTGAACCCGCGTATACATCTATGTAATTTATCAGAAAAACCCTAAAAACCCATACGCGCTTTTCTCTAGATAAAGGCGCGTATACACGTGCTTTTCATGAAACGAACCTGCGTATAGATCTATAAAAGATAAATTTTGCAGATCAGACCAGATCTATGAACTTACCCAGATTTCTTCAACTTCTTCAACAGATTTGTGCCAGGTCTTCATCAATTCATTTCAGATCATCCAAGAGATTCACCATTTCAAGATCTAGAGATCTTGAACCTTCATTATATTCATAGATGCATCATAGATTCAGATCTATCAATTAAGAGCAGATTTCAACCATGCAGATATACTTCCGAGTGAGGTATTCATTAAAGCCCAGACACCCACCCCTTTGCACAATGAAATTCTTCTCCTTATATAGATTTAGCCTTTTTTAATCCCATGAGTCAAAACCACATTACTTCCAATGGTATTCATGGACGGGATCAAATAGACAATCCAGTGCTCAATACAATTGGTCAATACCATGGTAGTAACCCCCGGTTTTATAAATTTAGAGCGCAATTAGGCATACGCGACTTCTCCTAAACAAACCTGCGTATGCTTCGTTACATACCTTGTTTGACATTCTTCTTTGCACATACTGTCGATTCTTTCTTCTGCAACTTCTGTACTGATTGTAGATACATCAGATTTACATCATTAACAAGTTCATCAAGTACAACTTCATCAGATAGGTTGCCATCAAGGACAAAACTCTGCATTATAGTGCCAATCATCTCATTTCATCAACTAAGTTGCCATCAAGGACAACACATGCCAACAATCCTCCTCAAGCTTTTTAAAAAATAAAGAGGTACTGGTCGACAAATGACTAGGGAAAATTTGGGAAAGCGAACAAAATAATTTTTGCGGTAGCAGGTCCCTCTTGAACATGACACTTTCACTCCATCACTGTGACTTTTGGGTTGGGTAATCTTCTTGACGGTTAATTCATTGATCTAGGTGGATATTGGTAGCCACCTACCTATTCCACTTAGGGCCCCACCATTGTCTCTTTCAGTTTTTCAGTTTTGGCACAAATTACTATCTTTAGCAGCTTTTCGAGTCCTAAACTTCCGTAGCTATTTTGAGGCCCTAAACGACATTTTTGGGAAACCCTGGAGAAACATGGGTCCATGGACTAATGTTGCTCACATAAAAAATTTTAGTCCTCAGATAGATATTTCTAACGAGGTATGGATCAAACAAAGATCGTATGCCAAAGTTACTTCCCCGGGAAGTTGAAACACAGATTTAGCCAAATGAGGCCCATAGTTGGTGCTTCATCTCCTAGGGTCAGGGTTTTGGATGTTTAGGGTTTTCCATTGTTTCTAAATAATAAATAGGCACTCTAGCCTCACTGTAACACAGTTCAGAGGCCTGTAGCCACCACATATCTTCTAAGAGATAAGCTACCGACGCCCTAGCAAGTTTATTTCCATTATGTCTGTAAGAAAATTTTGGTTCTTTGATATTAATGAAATGAAGTGTTATTTTCACTGCATATTTTTTATTATGATTATATGTGTATTTTTTTGCATTCCTTCATAAATTCTTATCAGTTGTACTAGAGCGGTGTTCTGTTTCTTGATCCTTGTTTGCATGTCCCCAACGAGGTCAGGGTATAAGGAGTTGGGGCTCGATCTGGTTGAACCTTTGCAAGATCAGCCTCGTAAACCCTGATGGGTGCCCATGCGGGACAAAAAGAAATATGAGAGAGCAAGAGATGCTCTCAAAATATTACTCGAGGAGGCCCTCGAAAAACAAAGTAATGCAATGGTGGATAACTTTTCTCAGATCCTTTAACAAATGCCCACTAGTGGCACATCTACCTCCAGCAGCCACTCTGGAGGCGGGACTCCCTTTAAGGTAGAAGTAAACTTTGAAATTCCCATATTTGAGGGTCAAATAGATGCATATGCCATAGATAGATGGTTGAATTGATTAGAAGGATATTTCTCGGTTCATGAATTTTCTGACCAGGAGAAGATTATTTTTGCACTCCTCAAACCTACCCCCCATGTCAAGGACTAGTGGGAAACCTATTGTGATAAAAAGGACGACCCCTCTCTGTTCTCAGCCATTCCCAATTGGAATTATTTCTGAGATGCCATCAAGGAAAAATACTATCCCATGGGGATGTATGAGGACAAGTACATACAATGGACCACGCTGTGGCAACAAAGGGATTAAGATGTGCATGAGATGATGAATCTGTTCCATACTCTACGTACAAAGTTGGGTATCAAAGATTCAGAGAAACATTTGATGATAAAGTATCACAGTTTTCTACACATATACATTTAGGAGGAAATGGAGTTCCTCGACTTCTCCTCACTTGGTACAACATAATGTATGCTGCCAAGATTGAGCAGAAATTCAAACAGAAGAAGCTAGACTTTGGATCTACGAATCAAAAGCAAGGGAAAGGTGCCCCCAAATCGTAGAACAAAGGACAAAGCCAAGGCATGGTGGCCCAAGAAAACCTTCCAAAGCCACAATCAAATAACAACACCATGAAGCCAAAGAAGGACACGAGAAAGTGGTGTGAGTTCCATAAGAGCTTCAATCACAACAAAAGTGAGTGTCGAGCCAAGCAGTCATTGGTGGACGATATGAGGGCTTCTGAATTAGATGCATGCTACGAATTCGAATCAGAATATGAAAAGGGGAATTACAAAGGGAAATTTATTATTTATATGGAGCCCAATGCCATTTTTTCCACTTAAAAGATCCAGAAGGAGGAAATGGAAGATCCAGAGGAGGAGGAGCATCTCTTCCACTCCCAGAAGTTGGTAAAGGGCTCCCTGCTATAGTTAATTGTTGACAATGGGAGCAAAAATAATATCATTTTAGTAGACTCCATGAAGCACTTGGGCTTGCCGACTATAGCACACCCACAACCATACACCATTGGGTGGCTTCACCATGGACGGGATCTCTACGTCAGCTAGCAGTGCCACCTTCCCTACAGCATCAAGCCCTTCACGGATGAGGTATTATGTGACATTACTCCTATTTATGTTTCTGATGTATTATTATGCCAACCATACTTGTGGAAGCGACATGCTGTGTATGAGTCCTGACATTGTGATGTTATTGTTACTTTGGGAAATAAGCTGTACAAGATACCAGAGGTACCACTGCCTGCCACTATCTCATTGGTTACTACAAAACAATGTAGTAAGCTCATTGTCCAAACTAGGAATTTTTTTTTCCTGATGATCTACCCCTAGGGCAAGAAGAATATTGTGGCCACAATTACCAAACATGACTCCTCTCCATGACAACAATAAATGGACAAGGTTGTGGAGGAGTACAGGGACATATTCACCTCACCCACAGGGGTTCCTCTGCACTGTCAGGTGAAGAACCCCATTGATATGACCCCAGGAGCATTGCTACCCAATGGAATGATCTATTGACACTCTATTATGGAGAAATATGAAATCAAGAGGCAGATTCAGGAGTTGCTGCAAAAAGGTCACATCCGGCCAAGTTCATCACCCCGTGGGAGCCCGATTGTGTTGGTACAAAATAAGGACGGGACTTGGAGACTCTGTATTGACTATCAGGTGTTGAATAAGATCAATGTCTAGAATAGGTACCCGATCCCACAGATTGATGAACTTTTGGACCAACTCAAAAGGGTGAAATATTTCAGCAAGATCGACTTGAAGTCAAGGCATCACCAGGTACCATTCGAACCCTGCGATGTGTGGAAGACAACCTTAAAATCCAAGGAGGGTGTTTTCAAATGGCTGGTCATGCCTTTTGGGTTGACAAATGCTCCCGCAACCTTCATGAGGTTGATGGATGATATATTGTAGCCATTCACCAACTCATTTGTTGTGGTGTACTTGGATGAAATTATGATCTTCAGCCAGACTTGGGAAGAGCATCTCCACCACATCTGAAAAGTCCTCCAAACATTGCGAAAACACAAGTTGTGTGCCAATTTGGAGAAGTGCACTTTTGGCATGACCCAGGTTCAATATTTGGGACACATTATTGATAAAAGGGGGGTACATGTGGATCCAACCAAGAACCAAGTCATTTGGGATTGGCCAACCCCAACCATTCTAACAGAGCTTCGCAGATTTTTGGGCCTTACTAATTTCTACCACAGGTTCTTGTTGGGATTCTCTCATACCACTTGAACCTTGAGTCTAGTCACCAAGGAAGGAGAAAAAGAAATAAAAAATTAGTGAGAATCTCAAAAAAAGGAGTTTATAGAATTGAAATATCGCCGATGTTCTACCCCAGTGCTCACATTACCAAACTTGCAACAACCATTTGAGATCAAGACAGATGCCTATGACTATGCTCTTGGGGCAGTTCTTACTCAACAAGGGAATCCAGTGGCATATCATAGAGAGAAATTGTCCGACACAGTTCGCAAGTATCCCACATATGAAAAAGAAATATATTTTTTGTGTAGGCTTGTCGGCAATGGAAGCATTAAATTATGGGGAAGGAAACAATCATACACATAGACCATCGACCCATGCAGTTCATACAGACACAAGGGAAGTTGCAGAATGATCACCATCAAAAGTGGTCCACATATCTGCAACAATTTCATTTGAAAATCAAGTACAAGAAGGGTATCACCAATAATGTCACAAACTACGTCAGCCGACCACCGATCGTGGTGCTAACCACTGTTCTAAACTCTTGTGGGCACGAGACTTCTGATTGGCTACTTCTCTTCAAGAGCAACCTAGAATTTGACCATACATACAAGGCACTCTTTGAGGGTACGAAAAATCCATAATTTCACCTCCAAGATGCACTACTATGTCACCTAGGACACCTTTGTATTCCTTCAAGCGAGCATGACAAGATGATATGGGAAGCACACTACAGTTGAGTCATTGGGAATTTCGGGGTCGAGAAAATAGTGGCAGTACTAGAGAAGTATTTCTATTGGTCGAACCTTCGACAGGATGTTGGGAAGTACATCAAATCCTGCACTACTTGTGACATTGCCAAACTGACCATCAAGAAGTAAGGCCTATATACTCCGCTACCTACCCCTAGTCTATCATATCAGATCAGGACAACACGTTCCTCATCACATTTTGGTCCAGCCTCTGGTCAATGCTGGACACCAAGCTCACCAAGTCCATAGCTTTCCATCCCAAAACTAATGGCTAGACAAAGGTCATCAAAAGGATGATTGTACACATTCTGCACATGTACAATTCAAAGAATCCATGCACATGGGATGAGAGCCTCCGCTATGTACAACACAATTATAACCAGGCTCTCCACAGCTCAACCAACCATAGTTCATTTCAGGTGGGCTTGGGATTCCAACCACTATGTCCCATTGACGTAGCCATGCCATTTGCGACTCCTCAGGTTGATTCAGCTCATGTCCAGTCTGAAGCTGACAAAGTGAAAAAAATCATCGAGCGCATTCAACACATCCACCAATAGTTTCATGACATATTGGACAGAGCCAATGCTAAGTACAAGCAATGACATGATCAACATCGGGTGCCACACAACTTCCATGTGGGTGACAAAGTGTGGCTACATTTTCAGAAGGAGCACCTCACTGGACCCCACCACAAGCTTCACTTGCTAGAATATGGGTCGTACACCATCACCAAGGTTGTAGGGAACAATTCCTTCAAGTTTAGTATTCCACCATTCCTTGGTTTTCACCCAGTATTCAATGTGGACCGCCTTCGTCCCTACTTCCCACCTCTACTGGAAACCTCTGACATTGTAGAAAAACTCACAACAACAGAGTTAAACCCAGACTGCATGGAACTACCACAAATTGTATCATGGACATGCAAATCAAGAACACTCACCAATAGAAGATCCAACTATATCAGGTTGTCAAAGTTGGCCAACTACTGCACCAAGCAAGTGGTTCACCAAGGACCAAGTTCAACAGAAGTTTCCTCATCTCATGGAGGAACTCAATGCAATGGGGACCATTGCTTCCTAAGTGGGGAGGAATGATCTAGGTGGATATTGGTGGCCACCCACCTATTACACATGGGGCCCCACCATTTTCTCTTTCAGTTTTTCATTTTTGGCAAAACTTACTATTTTTAGCAGTTTTTCAGGTCCTGAACTTCTAGAGTTATTTTGAGGCCCTAAACGACGTGTTTTGGGAAAACCAGGAGCAACATGGGTCCATGGACTAATTTTTCTCATAATAAAAGTTGTATTCCTTGGATAGATCTTTCTAACGAGGTATGATGCATGTCAAATGGAGATGGTATGCCAAATTTACATCCCCAGGAAGTTGAAACACCAATTTACCCAAATGGGGCCCATAGTTTTGGCGCTTCATCTCCTATGTAATATCCTCTTTTGGGGATATCTCTAAAAAACAGAAAAACTCCAACTAGAGATAGACTGGGAGGGAATTTACCGGATATTTCGCCTCTAAAAAGAGGACAAGAACCGGAGGCTACCTGGCCCTTTCCAGACTCTATCTAAGAGTGAAAGATAAACACACCAAGTGGTATAGAGCTAGAATGCTCAAAAACAACAATAGACATATATTAGAAAGAGAATACAACAATTACGGCAACAACGACAACTACGACAACTCAACCAGAAAACATAGAGAGGAAATTCTGAGCCATTTTATTAATCTGAGAAATGTAACGAAGTACAAGAAGCGATCTTGCCCAAAGCAAGTAAGAAAACACTCTCAGAAAAGACAGGAAATGGCTGCTTTATGAACTACATCCCAACTGTTGGAAAACTGTTGTGTAGATGCTACTGCTGGAATGGACTCAAGATTAGGGGCTGAACCCCTTGTCAGAATGAGTTGTAAATCGGAAAACCTCCTCTCCTCAACAATCCAGACAAAATCCAAAAACCATTCCAAGAATGGCCAACCCTGGAAATCACCAAAAATTGCCTCCCCAGTGAATTACGCTGGCCTCCAAGGCTCTGCGCAGTGGCTAGATGAAAACAGCTGAAATACTGCCACAAACTCCACCAAAAGTCTCATAGGGGCAAAGGATGACCCCCTACTCAAAATCCCAGTGAAATCACCTGCAGAAACCCCAATCCGAAGCTCCTCCACAATGGACTTCATCCTCTCTCCCAGTGACTACGCAGTCCCTCTAAGCTCCAGCTTTGCAACAAACCCAAACAATAAAACGACACACAAAATGCTGAAAACTAAACTTGCCCGAGCAGGCACTCGAAGTCCCCCGGGGCTAAGGGCGAGACCTCCGACCGGAGACACTCAATGTAATAAACAGTGCTAGAGATAGGCTAAACAGCCAGCGTGCTCAAGAAGAAAAATGTCTCACTCAAAAATCATCAACTCAAGAATGAATGAAATGAGGAGGCTCCTCCGTCTTTTATAACGTTGGTTTCCCTCCAAAACCCAACGTAGCCTCTCTCTCTCCTCAACATCCTAATCCTTATCTGTGCAGAAGCTTCTATTGTGTACATAGGCCCCCTCCTCTACATGGTGTTAGGCCCCCCTTGACTCCCACTTAAGTCACAACGTTGTGCTACTAGGTGGATGTCTTATTTCACTTAAGTGAGTTAGACCCTCTTCACTCACTTTTTATTTATTTACAAACTATAGATGAAAAACCAAACAAAATAGAATATTCCAATTAGCTGTCACTAATTAGGAATATTACAGTCCTCCCCACCAAAAATTGCTTGTCCTCAAGCAATTCCTGAAAAAGCCTCCTCTCTAGTTGGTGCTCCCCACCGACACTGCAAAATGTGCCTGGGTCCCAGATGCTCCACTAAATCTTCCCTATCCTTTACATCACCCTGATATGAAGGGATCTCTCAATTCCAGGATCCTAAACTGATCTCTCACGGTACCAGCCAACCAACAATCCTCCCGGATCCCATCGCCACCATGGCCAATAATAGCCCAAGTCCCACGGCTCTACCCTGTCTGCCAATGAAAGCTTCCTGTAGAAGGAAGCACCTCTCTCTATAATGGGACAAAGTGGGAAAGATATGCTGCAAGCTTCATTGATGTACTCCTGGAGAGTGCTACCCACTAAAAACACTGCAGCTCTGCTGAATGCGTGCATATCTGTTGGTGCCTCATCCCTGTGTTGACCCATAGATGGATGCTCCACCATATCCAACAGCTCCTCCCACTTCTGATCAGGAATGTCATACTCCCACTGTCTACTGGCCCCCTGCAGAACAATCCCATCAACCTCGAACACCTCCTGAGGATATGGATCTGTAATTGTTGTCACCGCACTTGATGTCAGTGCATCTAACTGTCCCACCTCAATGGCTGACCCCAATGTTAGCCGCATATCCCTCATCGGCTCAATGTGGGTGCCCATCTGGCTCTCCCCCAAAGGAATATCGTGCCTGATGTGAATAGTGTCCTCCTCTGTCGACTCAGACTCCATCACCTACTGCTCTAGCTGAATCATCACAAGTGTCTCTTCACCCAGAGTATCTCCCACAGAGTCCTGTGACTGCTCACCCTGGACACTGGAATGCAACTCCGATCTACTGTCACCATCTCTGCATGACTGCTCTCGCTCCCTAGAAGCATCCTCAACTGATCCTATGGACTCATATGAAAAAGAGTCCTCACCCTGGCATACAGAAGGAATGCCCTCCTATTCTACCTCTGCCACCTCATCTGCATTGAATATGCCATCCACCCTCTCGATAAAGTGTTGATACAATGTGTGGAGCCCAGACACATACTAGGATGCTACCTTTGTTGTACCCATTATCCTCTGCTCATGCATGATCTCGACATGCCCTGAGGGAAAAGTGATGCATGTCTCCCTCATGACCTGCTCCCCAAGCGTAGGCTTAGCGATGACTGATGTGCCACCCCTACAGAGGATCATCTCATCCCCTAACCTATGGCTGTCAAATAGCGGCCCGACCCAGTGCCACTGCTGAGAAGTCTCTCCCCTAGTGTGCTGAGTGTCATCCAAATATCTTGGGTGAGCCTCGTGTACCCCGCTGCTCATGCCCAAGGTGCTAAAGGACAACGAAAAAATCGACTGTGCCCGTGAGTGATGTAGAAAAGGGTCAGGTGCATGAGTCCCCACAGATGCCGTCAAGTATCGATCATTTGTCTCCCCATCGATCCTGGGTGAAATGCCCCCAAAGGTAAGCCCGGTGTCTCTGTCTGTGAGTCTCCCTGGAGGCAATTCTCTAAGACCTTGCTATGCATCACCATACGCCCTCGCATACCACTGATCATCCCTGTACTCCTCGACATGCCACTGCACACTAAGGCATACCCCTGTATACTACTGGATACCCAATGCTACTGTTGTACCACCCTGTACTGTCTCATGCCCTGACTGTATCTAGGCATTGGTATCTCCCTGCGTGCTCTCAATGTGATGTAGGACACCCCTACTCCACAATGCAGTCCCACACACTACAGTACACCACCATGCAACTCCATGTCCACTGGTAGTCCACTGCTCAATGCTAGAGGCTCCCACACATCCCTGGATGTGATGACCTAGAGTTGTGCCTCTACATGTCAGACTACCCCCAATCGGTATCATCGTCTCCACCGTCACATCACTATACCCACCGACGAATGGATCATCACTCCAAACCCTCCTCAAGGGGTCCGAGAAGTGAATCTCCCTATGTGTCAGTAGTGTTACCATCACTGCTTGGCTCCGCTGCATCCTCTGTGCCCCACACAAAGGTGAAGAATCCTTGGCCCCATAAAAGGTGCCATCTGGTGGCCTGCCAATGCCACCTCCTCCGACAAGCTCTTGCCAAGGTATGTTGACCACCCCATGATCCCATGTATAAGTGTCATACCAAGACAACCTAGGGAGTCTTCCCATAAACTGGTTGGCTACTGGAGCTGACCGAAAATTCCCTAACGAATGTACATGCTCTACTGCTAGGCCAATTGTATCCTCCAAGACATAGAAAACCGACCTGCTTGGGAAATGATAGGTGATCCTGCCTAGATCCCAATGCCAATCTGGGGTTACTGTATTCCCAACACATGGGAACTCCTGCTGAACTACACCCAGGTCCACCACCATCTCCATAACCCACTCCACTAGGTACCAACTCAAAATCTCTCGCCATCCAACCTCAACATGTGGATGCTGCACCCCGTGAAACCCCGATCGTCTCATCCTGCTAACCAAGTCAACGTATGAGATCTGACTAGGTGACTCCATCTCTCTCCCTCCAATGGGAAGAGGTGACCCAACAACATTGCTAGTCCTATCCATGCATGCCTGAAGGGGAATGATCTGACGCTCCAAAATGTCGTCTGGTTGTACCATCAGGGAATCCAGTCGTTCCCCAATGTAAGCCAACTTGGCCGCCGACTCGTCACAAGCCACTCTCATGCCCTCCAGCTCCTTGTCCTGCAACAAAATGGCCTCCTGTACTGACGTGGCCTTCCCTTTCAAAACTAGAAGGTCTGCCTGAAGCCAATGATACTGATGTCTGCGACCATCATCCAATACCTCTATATCTCCTAGTGCCTCATCGAAGGTGGATACATCTCCTGACACCTTACCCATCTGTCATGTGCTTCTACCACCTGAAGACTCGGACATGACTCCGGTCATCACCTCAATGGATGGCTCTACTGGGGTAGGCTCTACCTTCTCCACTACGATATCAACTGACACGGTCAAGGAGGTATCCAACGAGGGTGAGTCCTGTGTCACACTAGGTGTATCCTTGAACTCCTTGCAATCCTGTGTGCCCTCATCCTCCAAGTGCGAGGTAACCATTTTGATGGTTCCCCCCCCGATACTCGGTCAAGCTAGAAAGAGGCATCCAACTTCTCCACCCAAGATTTTTCTCAACGCTTGGATGACCCGTCAAATGTCGGTAAATGGAATCTGCTCACTGTGCGTTGTAAGCTCCTGTCATGTGAGTGCTTGTTCCCTCTTTGAAATTTGCGGGGTCTACTATCCCGCTGAAGCTGAACAAAATCTCTGAATGGAAGGGCATCCATGAACTCATGCCCATATGCCTCATACTCGGTGAAATAATCACCCATGTGGCCAGGATCTGGCTCCTGCTATGATCCTACCCCTGAGTCTGCACCCAGAAAAGTGGGCATAGTGGAATGTGTGGGTGTATGTGATGCCATATGTTGAGTGGCATCATGCTCCAGCAAATGGTGGGGTGTGCTTGATCCCTCGCCAATCTGGAAAATCCATGGAGTCTCACGGTGCCTAGCCTCCATAGCTGTGAACCTTTGTCCCATCACCTCAATCTGTCGAGCTAAATCCTGCACCGACTTGAGGAGTGCCTCTCCAAACTGTTTGGCCTATATATCATCCACCATCGGCTCTTCCTACTCTGTGTCTATAGCCTCCTCCTGTTCTGCATCTATCACAGGCTCCTCATCTTCTGTGTCTACAGGCTCCTCCAGAAACTGCACTTCTGCTCTAAGAATACACTTCTGCCTGACTTCAGCCTTTGATTTACCCACTAAAAATTGCTCAGAAAATTCTAAGAATTTGGGAAGGTGATTGTTTCCCAAAACCCAGAAAAACCCAAAAAGGGTTTCTTCTAATTCCAACCTTCAAAATCTGACCCTTTGTAGTTTGGCCATCTTCCAATTTCGGTTTTTGGCACTGCAGCTGCTACTGTCAATCGTTGCTCTCCAAAATCCCAGAAAACCTCCTCATATGGCTCTCCTATCAATTTCCCAACATCCTAGATCTAAAATTCTACCAATGAAGCTCCCACAAATGAGCCTCCTCCAATAACTGTGTAGGCCCTTCTAACCAAAATAGCCAAAATAGTTGCAACTGAAAATTGGAAATCAGCAGGCTGATCCAAGATTGATGCTCTGATACCACTGTAATATCCCGTTTTGAGGATATCTCTAAAACACGGTAAAACTCCAACCAAAGATAGATTGGGAGGGATTTTACCGGATATTTCGCCTCTAAAAAGAGGACGAGAACCAGAGGCTACCTGGCCCTTTCCAGACTCTTTCTAAGACTGAAAGATAAATACACCAAGTGGTATAGAGCTAGAATGCTCAAAAACAACAATAGAAATATATTAGAAAGAGAATACAACAACTACGACAACAACGGAAACTACAGCAACTCAACCAGAAAACATAGAGAGGAAATGCTAAGCCATTTTATTAATCTGAGAAATGTAACGAAGTACAAGAAGTGATCTTGCCCAAAGAAAGTAAGAAAACACTCTCAGAAAAGACAAGAAATGGCTGCTCTATGAACTGCATCCTAGCTGCTAGAAAACTGCCATGTAGCTACTACTGCTGGAATGGACTCAAGATTAGGGGTTGAACCCCTTGCTAGAATGAGCTGAAAATCGGCAAACCTTCTCTCCTCAACAATCCAGACAAAATCCAAAAACCATTCCAAGAATGGCCAACCCCGGAAATCACCAGAAACTGCCTCCCCAGTGAATTACGCTGGCCTCCAAGTCTCTGCGCAATGGCTAGATGAAAACAATTGAAATATTGCCACAAACTCTGCCAAAAGTCTCCTAGGGGCAAAGGCTGACCCCCTGCTCAAAATCTCAGTGAAGTCACCTACAGAAACCCCAATCCGAAGCTCCTCCACAATGGACTTCATCCTCTCTCCCAGTGACTGCGCAGTCCCTCTAAGCTCCAGCTCCACAACAAACCCAAACAATAAAATGACACACAAAATGTTGAAAACTAACCTTGCCCGAGCAGGCACTCGAAGTCCCCCGGGGCTAAGGGCGAGATCTCCGACCAGAGACACTCAATGCACTAAACAGTGCTGCAGACAGGCTAAACAGCCAGCGTGCTCAAGAAGACAAATGTCTCACTCAAAAATCATCAACTCAAGAATGAATGAAATGAGGAGGCTCCTTCATCTTTTATAACGTCGGTTTCCCTCCAAAACCCAATGTAGCCTCTCTCTCTCCTCCACATCCTCATCCTTATGTGCGTAGAAGCTTTTGGAGTGTACATAGGCCCCCTCCTCTATGTGGTGTTAGGACCCCCTTGACTCCCACTTAAGTCACAACGTTGTGCTACTAGGTGGATGTCTTATTTCACTTAAGTGAGTTAGACCCTCTTCACTCACTTTTTATTTATTTACAAACTATAGACGGAAAACTAAACAAAATAGAATATTCCAATTAGTTGTCGCTAATTAGGAATATTACATCCTAGGGTTAGTGTTTTGGATATTTAGGGTTTTCCATTATTTCTAAATAATAAATAGGCCCTCAAGACTCATTGTAGCATGGTTCAGAGGCCTGTAGCCGCCACATCTCTTCCCATAGATAAGCTACGAACGCCCTAGCTAGTTTATTTCCATTCTGTCTGTAAGAAAATTTCATTTCTTTGATATTAATTAAATGAAGTGTTATTTACATTACATATTTGTATTTATTATTATATGTGTATTCTGTTGCATTCCTACATAAATCTGAATCATTCATACCTATGGTTCATCATACCTTCACTTCAGTTTTGGATCAATGCTGCCGACTCATCTTAGTGTCGCAGATTTGTTTAAGAGAAGTCATCTAGTGAATACTCATCCTTCTGCAATACTCATAAAGCTTCATTTTCATGACATTCATCCCTGAACATTGCTATATCAAGTCACATTTTGTCTCCGAAATCAGTAACTCCTGTTTCGCGATAAAGTGGCTTCCTGTCGACGTCAAATCATCATCTAGGAAGTTTACATAGAAACATCATCTTCGAGTACCATGAGGATTGTTACATCATCAACAAGATCCTCACTTCTAGACGTTTGACTGAAATATTTTTTTTGGAATTCAACATCAAACCATCTATTCATGCCTTGCAAAATGTATTGCAGTACCTTGAGAGCCATTAACAGAAATGGTAGTTCTCTCGTGTTTGTTAACAACTCACATCATTGGTTGGTAATAAAATGATTTCTTACCATGTTCGACTACAAATCATATATTCGCATGGCTACACTTGTACCTAAACGATTGAGTGAATGAGATAAGAAGACCCAACATCTAGTTTCATCCATCCAGGCTATGATTTTAGGATTGTTGTACACATCATCTATACGGTGACCTTACATACAAATCGTCATCCGAATATGGGCCTATATCTGAAGGAATGTCTGTATTGGGAAACATTCCAATGTAGACGGCTTTTTGAACTATATACATGTTATTACATAGTTTATGTGCTGAGCATGGGAATGCCTCCCTCATCAATTTGTGATCAAGATAAAATATCATGATGTAATGTATTGTAAGATTGATGCAGGTCTCCACTCCAATTCACTTCCATCTCATCACATCATAAATCATCTAATTCAACTATATTATTATTATTAATTTGACTTCATGCTTTAGGGGGCAGTTGTTATAGATCAATTTTGGCATCATCTCCCATGACCTGGTCAAACTGGACATAATCCCCAGGACCAATGAAATAGATTCTATCATCCCCTTACATTTCAGTTGCTATATGCCCTAAGAGAAGAACAATTCATTCATGGATTCTATTGTGATATTTCCAAAGTTTGAAGTATATGTTATATCACTTATTGGCTCACCAACATAGCCTCTAAAGGGACTAACTGTGTTGCATATGCAACATCCTTCATTCAAGGGTGCACTGCAATGCACTTCCCAACATTCAAGAGTGCATTGGTCACCTGGGAGTGGAATTCTCATTGTTCCGGGAATCTCCACATGGCGAGTTCCTTCTAAAAGAGTCCATATGTGTCAAGCTTCGAATCCAAGTGTCCATCTAACACCTCTGAACTTCGAAACATGTCTTGCCTATTATTAGAAAGTCATTCATTGAGAAACTACCATCAGTTTCCCTATAAATTGAGCACAGATCGTAGTGCTAGGGAAGGAAGAATTTTGGTAAATAAATGATATTTAATTCTCATTTGAGAGAGTGGAAGTACTAATATGCTGCTGGTGTGATTTTGGATGTGATGAGGCTGGGATGAAGCTGGAGCTGGTGGCAACAAATTGATCATTGGTTGTAACCTCCCCCTTCTACTCTTTAGTAAATATTGTTTTTTGTTTTCCCATATATATGTCTATATGTCTCTATTTCTTGTGTAATGGATTCTTGAATGATATATATATTTCACATATAATTGATTTGATTGAGTAATATAGGTAGATATTTTCATATGCATGTTGTTTCTTTTTCTTTGTTTGTGTTTGCAGGAATCAATCCTGCAATATGAGTTGGATTGAGAGAAACAACAACAATGATAGAAGGAGAAGGAGAAGTGCTTGGATCACAAGTAGGTTATTTCATCATTCTATGTATATTCTTATTTTAGAGAAAGTGATAGTAAATTCTTTCCTCTGTTGTTCTAAGTGACTAGCACCACACTTAGGGAATTTGATTTATCCGTAGATCATAATTCTGCATAACAGACAAGAAAATATCAGTTATAAGCAGAAATAATTTCAAGACATGTTCATGCAACATGTCGGGTAACTGAAAGGAGGGATTGCATAATTCTTACTAGAAGGGGGTGTGAATGTCTAAGGAAACTACGCACTATGTAGTACTAACAATCAGGGCCGAAGCTTGAGGCTTGAGACTACATAATACACAGTTCAACTTGGGTAGTGATTTGGGAGAGACTTTGCATTGCGCAGTCTCAATGGCCAAGGATGTGGGTTGAGGCCTGGCACTACACAATGGATATTGGGGCTAGACTGTACTATGCATTGCATAGTTCCAGAGTCCAACCTCTAAGCTTGGGCCTCAATATTGTGCAATTCCGAGCTAGAAAAAGTGAACTATAGCCAAGGGAAAGGAATATATGCCCAAGGGGAGTGTGGAAAATAAGTAGATATGAGAGATCGTGAAGCGGTGAGTATAGATCTGAGTAAGTGTGATTGAAACAAGAAAAATGCAGTGCATAAACTGAACAAACAAAAAGTGAATGAGATCATTGAGGTGAGGTTTCACAACGACGACCATTGTTGGAAAATGAAGAAATCGATGCAACACTTGTGAAATGCAAACGATAACTTGAAATGACACTTCTACAAGCCAAAACAAGTTAAAATGCTAGCATGCAAGAAAATAAACAAGAAAAACAACACTCATGCAAGCCAAACGAAAAAAAGTGGCAGGAAAAGTGACTAAAGGCGATAAATGAAAAACTCACCTGCAAAAATTGACGACAATTGTACTCAAGGTTCCTTGATCTCCTTGGGAATTATAGAGCTCGAAGATCGAGTGTGATAACGATCTCTAGGGGCTTCAATTAAATAGATTTGAGAAATTAATTTTTATGATGTTCATGCCACAAATTAAGGGAAAAACGACACATGGTGACGATTTCCAAAAATAACAGAAGCACTTCCTTTGGGTTACTAAAAATAGATCCCTAAATTTTAGGGATGCTTTTACAATTTTTGGCTATTCTTATTTTCCCAGTAAAACTTGCCATGCATATCACAAGGAAATATTGTGCAGTTCCAGGGAACTGGCAGCTCCCGGCTTAGTGCACTGCACAGTTTCTGAGCTCAGTGATGGATTGTATAATTCTTGGGCGCAGTGTTGAGTTTCCTGTCATGATTGTGTAGTTTTAAAGCTCAATGATGACTTCCAGTCACAACTGCATGTAAAAACATAAAATAAATAGTAGCGAGAGAATAAAACATAAAACATATAAACACAGAGATTTTCCCCTAAATCCCAAATCAGGACGACCAACTTGATTTTTCATTATATTCCTTTTAGTGTTACAACACATATATATATATACATGCCGAAGCATACATAAACCCTGGATTAGAACATAACCATAGTTCCCTTGACCGGATCTACAAAATACCAGGGGTCGAAAACCATCGTACCCCAAAACCATGTGCAAACCCATGAACAAAACCATGGGCGAATCTGCCCACCGGAAAATAAGGACCAAAAAAATTTTCTTGGGCGCTACCGCCCCCCCTCTGATGCCCCCGCGCATGACTAGTCGTGGAAATAATATAACACAAACCAAACATTCTCCCACTTGTTGTTTTCTTTCCACAGGGGGCCACAGGAGAGCTGAGTCATTAGCCCAACTTTGCAACACCCATTGTTTCTCTACAGCAAGAGAAATCTGAGTGCTCACAGACTTTGTCAATGCATCTGCAACATTCTTCAAAGTTTCCACCTTTACCAGAAACACCCTTTTATCCTCAACCATATCTCTCACAAAGTGATATTGAACATCAATGTGTTTTGTCTTTGAATGATAAGCAGGGTTCTTAGCCAAGAAAATTGCACTTTGGCTATCACAATCTATCCTTATAGCTTGCTGCACCAACCCCATACTTGAACACAATATTTGCAACCAAACTGCTTCCTTGCTTGCATGAGTGGCTGCTATGTATTCGGCCTCTATAGTTGAAAGAGCCACTACAAACTGTCTTTTACTAATCCAATTGATTGCACCTCCAAATAGGATAAACACATACCCACTTTTAGATCTTCTTTGGTCCAGATCTCCAGCCCAGTCTGCATAAAAAAAACCACAAATGTCCAACACTCTTTCCAATCCTGGTCTTCCCTAGTAGCACAAGCCATAATCACTAGTGCCACGCAAATATCTGAAAGCCCACTTTACTACTGTCAAATGCTCCTTCCCTGGGTTTGACATAAACCTGCTCAATACTCCCACTGCATGTGAAATGTCTAGTCTAGTGCAGACCATTGCATACATCAGGCTACCCACTGCACTTGCATATGGAACACGGGACATATCCTCCTCTTCTTCTTGTGTCTTGGGACACTGTTCAACAGAAATCTTTGTACCTACAGGAATCGGAACATTCACCGGTTTACTATCTTGCATATTGAACCCCCACAATATAGTCTCGACATACTTCCTCTGGTTTAACCAGAGCTTCCTCTTTTCCCGATCTCTCTTAATTTCTATGCCCAAAATATAGTTTGCAGCACTAAGATCCTTCATGTTGAATTTGGAGAATAGTTGGGTCTTCAAATCTTGGATAGTTTCTTTATCATTTTCAATCAACAACATATCATCCACATACAAGACCAACTAAATAACATGATCACCAATAAATTTAAAATAAACACAGTGATCTTCCTTGCTTCTGGTGAAGCCAAGTCCCCGTATGTAGGTATAAAATTTATAATACCACATCCTTGGTGATTGTTTTAACCCATACAGAGACTTATTTAACCTATATACTAGTTCTTTCTTCCCCTTCACCATAAAGCCTTCGGGTTGTTTCATGTAGATCTCCTCTTCCAGATCCCCGTGAAGAAATGATGTCTTCACATCCATCTGTTCTACCTCAAAATAAAATACAACAACAACAGATAAAAGTAATCTAATAGAAGTAACTTTGGTAACAGGAGAAAAAATATCACCAAAATCAATTCCCAACACCTAGGAATAACCTTTTTCTACCAACCAAGCTTTGTATTTCTCCACCTTGCCTTCTACATTCATCTTCTTCTTAAACACCCATTTTCTCCCGATGGGCTTCCGTCCAGCCGGCAACTCCACCAGATCCCATGCCTCATTTTTATGAAAGGATGCCATTTCATCAACCATGGCCTCCTTCTATAGTTTTCCATTCTTTGAATCTATTGCCTCCCTGACAGTTCTGGGATCATCATCAGTTATAGTTAAAGAAAAATTTGAACAGAAAGCAAATGGACTATACCTTTCTAGTTTTCTTCTTTCCCGAACTGATCTTCTCACAGCTGGAGTTTGTGGCTCTTCCTCTTCTGAGTATTCTTCTGTTGTAGAGTCTGATTCATCCTCCTTTAGCTCAAACTCTATCTTCTCAGGTTCCTTTGGTAGGACTTCATGTTTAACAACATGTTTCATCTCTCTAAACACCACATCTCGGCTGTACACAACCTTCCTTGTTTCTGGGTTCAAAATCTTGTAACCCTTTAAACCATCCTTATACCCAATAAAGATGCACCTTTCAGATTTATTATCCAACTTGGTCCTTTTCTCCTTTGGAACATGTACATATGCATCACATCCAAATACCCTCAGATGTGAAAGAGAGGGTTTCTTACCAATCCATACCTCATGTGGAGTCTTATCCTCCAATGATGATGAAGGTGATCCATTAACCAAGTAACATGTAGTCTCCATTGCCTCTACTCGGAATTCTTGTCCTAACCAAGTACCACTGAGAATGATTCTTGCCTTTTCCATCAACGTTCTATTCATTCTTTCCGCAACTCTGTTTTGTTGAGGTGTGTATGGAGTAATATTTTTCCGTGCTATACCACACTTCTTACAGAACTCTTCAAATTCCTTCTTGCAGAACTCACCACCATTATCTATCCTCAGCACCTTTATCTTCTTCTCTGTCAGGTTTTCCACCAGAGCCTTAAATTCTTTAAATATGTCAAAGAATTCATATTTATTCCTCAAGAAACATATCCATGTATTCCTTGAGAAGTCATCTATGAATGAAACATAGTACACAGACTTACCTAGTGATGAAACTGACAAAGGTCCAAACACATCACTGTGCACAAGCTCTAATATCTTGTTCGACCTCTTAGCACCAGAAGGAAATCTCACCCGATTCTACTTCCCATATACACAATGTTCACATAAATCGAAATCCAGAGAGCTATTAGACATACCTTCTACCATACCATTTCCATGCAGTATCTGAAGGCCCTTCTCTCCAATATGTCTAAGCTTTTGATGCCATAGCATGGTCTTTTCTCCAGAGACCACTAGGCTTTCCACTCCACTTTCGGGAACCACAGAACTGTTGCACCTAGCAATAACAATGCTGCCCTAAAGCTTGTACAGAGTTCCAATCCGAACTACCTGCATTAATTCCAGTGCTCCCCAAACCATCTTACAGGTATCGTTCTCGAACACTGTTTTTACACTTGCATCATCCATCTTGCTTACAGAAATCATATTTCTGGCCAATGCAGGAATGTGCAGAACACCAGGAAGTGTTCTAATCCTTCCACCTTGCAGCTTTAGCTTGAATTTTCCAATTCCGACAATTTTGGCCTTCCTATAATCACCTAAGAAGACATAACCACCATCATATTTCTCATACTCACAGAACCACTCCCTATGGGGAGTGAACTGAAAGGATGCACCCGAGTCAATCAAACATGACTCATGATCTATATGTGTATTTGAAGAAGAATCCAAATACACATCCCCACCTTCATCTGAGGTGTTTTTTTCCTCTGCAAAAGGAGCATCATCAGATCCCTTTCCTTTCTCAGGAGCTTTAGATCTGCAGTCCTTTTTGTAGTGCCCTTCCTTTCCACATTTCTAGCACACCTTTACAAACTTTCCAGGAGATTTAGATCTCCCACTCAAGACCTTATTCCTATTTCTGTTCTGGGACCTTCCTCATACAACTAACTTACCACAGTATTGAAGGCGTTTAAATGCTCTGTCACCGAGTCTCCATCTTTCATCCTTAGGTTATAAATATTTTTCCACAGGAACAAGGTATTCACCAGAGACTTAGATTTTTTCAAAGTCCCTAGCTTGTCCCACAAGGTCTTTGTCATAGCTTCCCCAGATACATTCAACAATACTGAATTTGAGACACACAATTGTATTGTGCTCTTTGCCTTCCGATCCAGCTTCTTCAAGTCTTCATCTGACATTGCCATTGGTTTAGTACCCGAATCTACCGTGATCCACTGATCTTTATCCACCAGCAGATCCTCCATCTTGAACTTCCACAACTCAAAACTCTGACCATTAAATTTCTCGATTTCTATCTTCCCGTCGCTCGCCATCTTCTTTCACCGCAAGAATCGATCCCACAGATCTCCCACTGAACAGGGTCTACTGCAGGCCCGAGAAAAAAACCCCTCAGTAGTAAAGGCGTCCCCTTGAAGCTGAAACTACTCTGATACCAAATGTAGCTTTTAACCCTGTACAAAAATTATCTGCAAATGAATCTTAAAAACATAAAATAAACGGTAGCGAGAGCATAAAACATAAAACAGATAAACACATATGTTTTCCCCTAGATCCAAAATCAGAACAACTAGCTTGATTTTTCATTATATTCCTTTTAGTTTTACAATACATATATATACATGTCGAAGCATACATAAACCCCAATCCATTAACCCTGGATTAGAACATAATCGTAGTTCCCTTGACCAGATCTACAAAATACCAGGGGCTAAAAACCATCGTACCCCAAAACCATGTGCAAACCCATCCACAAAACCATGGGTGGATCCGCCCACCAAAAAATAAGGACCAAAAAAAATTTCCGGGTCGCTGCTCCAGACCCTGACAGGGGGGGCTACTGCCCCCCCATGACCCCCCCAAAGTTGCACCCAGTGCAATGTACAGGGGCTATCGCCCCCCCTGTGACCCCCTCGCACGTGATTAGTCATGGAAAGAATATAACACAAACCTAACACTATGCAATTCTGAACATGAAGGTCAAGTCCAGCTCCATGAATTGCGCAGTTTCTAGAGGCAATCCCAAAACTGCTATGCAAGCCTTAGACAAGAGGTTAGCTTGTGACTTAGAAAATATTTTCTAAGTGAAAATCAAGTGAGCACAAGAAAAAATAAAATATATACATCATTCAAAGCATATATATATGATAGCATTGCAAGGTAAGCTTCTGTGAAAAGAAGGTTAGGCTCCAAAATCTACGAGATTACAAAATTTTGGAGGGTGTTTGTAGCCGCTACAATAAGATAATACATGTGTTATATGAAAAGTATTGTGGGAGGAAGTCAACCTGCATAAAAGTAAAATGGATAAGTATAAACAAGTGGGTGGAACAACCCATGTGAATAACGAAAAGGCTAGGTAAAATTGTTTAAATCACCAAATAAAAGTGGTTAAGTAGTGAAAGAAGGAGAAAGAGTAATTTTGCATGGAAATAATAACTTAGTCAAAATTATAAAAATGGATAACAAAAATAATAATGATAAATAGAAAATTGATTGAAAAAGAAGAAAAAGGATAAGTGGATAATTCAGGAAAATAAAATGAAGAGGATGTGGGAAAGTCAAGTCCATGGGTTTTTTGACCAAATTGACCATATCTCAACCATTTGACCTTGATTTTTTATTCCATAAATTTATAGATGAAGCTAACGCATAGGATTACGCAATGATATCATGATCATTAAAACACATTTCCTTCTTTTTTAGTATCCTCTTAAAATGAGAGACCATCCCGATTGACCTTGTGTGAGGAAGTATTGTAACATTGAAATTGACTTTGAATTATTAAGGATTTGGTAGGTCTTCATGATCAATAAGTGTAGCCATCTATCACTTTTAAGATTCAAAATTTGGTCTCCATCTAGAGGGATGTCAGTTCAAGTATGAACTAAAATCACTCTAGTTTACGTGTAACATGAAAACACATCAACGCGAGGTAAAGGGAAGAAAAGAAGAAGAAATAAACAAATAAGACAAGGAAGAAGAGACAAAGAAATATGAAGGGAAGAAAGGGAAGGAAGAAATATTTGATCATGAGAAAATAAGTCTCAATGTGACGTGATGTACTGCATGAAGAAAATATTTGTGGTATCAAATTAGATAAGAAATGTTTCCAAGGATGTGATAACATCATTACAAACTAGAAATTTTTGCAATGATGTGCACTACAACAGAATAAGAAATTTGCACCATATTTAGTGCCAGATTTTGGTGCATTGTTTTTTTCCAATTGGGATGAGAAGCCTAGTGCTAAATCTGGCTCTATTGTACAAATTTTAAATCTTCTTTTTTTGTGCCATATTTTTCATCCTTTTTTCCACCATATTTTAAATCCTTTTTTGCATCAGATTTTGCACCCAGTTTTGTGTCTAATTTTGCACCACTTTTTGCATCTAGTTTTGCACCATGTTTTACGATAAGTTTTCCTTCCAATTTTGCTGCAGGATTTTCATCTAGTTTGACAACAAGTTTTGATTCTAGTTTTGCACCATTTTTTGCATCAAATTTAGCACCATATTTTAGTGGATTTTTTGCAATGATGTGCACTACAAAAAAATAAGAAATTTGCACCATATTTAGTGCCAGATTTTAGTGCATTGTTTTTTTCCAATTGGGATGAGCAGTCTGGTGGTAAATCTAGCTCTGCTATACAATTTTAAAATATTCCTTTTTTGTGACATATTTTGCATCCTTTTTTCCACCATATTTTGCATCCTTTTCTGCATTAGATTTTGCACCTGGTTTTGTGTCATGTTTCGTGTCTAATTTTGCACCACTTTTTGCATCTAGTTTTGCACCATGTTTTATGACAAATTTTCCTTCCAATTTTGCAACAATATTTGCATCTAGTTTGACAACAAATTTTGCCTCTAGTTTTGCACCATTTTTTTCGTCGAATTTAGCACCATATTTTAGTGGATTTTTTCACAATTTGGATGAGCAACCCGATGCTAAATATGGTTCTATTGTACATTTTTAAAGAGTCCTTTTTTGCCCCTAATTTGGCACCATTTTTCACGCTAGATTTTGCATCCTTTTTTACACTAGATTATACATCACTTTTTGTGTCAAATTTTGCACCAAGATTTTCATATGATTTTATGACAAGTTTTGCTTCTAGTTTTGTGCCATTTTTTGCATCTTTTTTAGGTTCCTATTTTGTGTCATTCTTTGATTCCATTTTTTCACCATCATTTACATCAAGTTTACATCATCTTTTGCATCCAATTTAGCATCTTTTTTGCATCCATTTTGTGTCGGTTTTGCATCTAGTCTTACATCAAGGGTTGCATATAGTCTTACACTAGTTTTTTCTTCTAATTTTGTACCTATTATTGCATCTATTTTTACAACATTTTTTGTGCCTATATTTGCACCATATGTTGAATTTTACTTAGCACCAAAATTTTCATCCATTTTTGTGCCCTTTTTTGCATCTTATTTTGGACCATTTTTTATGTCGACTTTTACGTATTATTTGTCTCCATTTTTTGCATCATTTGTTGCATCCAATTTTGAATCGTTTTTAACACCATTTCTTGCATCCAATTTCACTTCCTTTTGAGCATCCAAATTTGCATCTACATTTGCATCCTATTTTAAGCCATGTGTTGTGTCCACCTTTGCATCCCATTTTGTGTCTAATGTTACATTCAATTTTGAGCCATTTTTTGCATCCACTTTTGCATCACTCTTTGCATTCAACATTTCATCTCAATTTTCTTCCATCACATATGAATATTAGGGCACGATGGAACCGAACCACCAACCACCTACTTGTAAAACATGTGTTGTTCCATTGAGATAGCACCCTTAAAATAATTAGACCTTGAAACTCTATAAATTCTAAATTCAAAATTTTTAATTAAATTATAAAACTATGTAAAGTCTTGTAGGTTTCATTGGCTCCACTAGCACAAACAATTGTCCAATAGATGCATAAAATAACTATTTTAGAACAAGGAAAAAAACTTTCACATGGTTAATACGCTCGACCACCTAAAAAATAGCATCAAAGTCAACTATTTAAACTTGAGACTAACCAAAGTATAAAACCAAAGTCCCTATGTTCTATGGCTCCTCTAATACAATTGGAGATGAAGAAATCCCTAAGGAACTTAAAAATTGTATATATATATAGTAAAAATTGACAAAAATAGACATTATAACTAATATGATGATTAAATATAAAAATCATGTAGAGTAGGAAACTCAACAAAGAGACTAGACATTATGGATCCAACACAAAATTCATTGCATAGTTCTCATATAGGATCCATGAAAATACATACCTCTAGAATATAATTATTCTAAATCCCACAAAAATTAATATAGAACTTAAATGGTATATAAAGAAGGAAACAAGACACCAAAGGACCTTCAAGAATTAAGACACAAGGGACGCTAAAAAAAAAGGCTGGAGAGTGTTCCCAGCAACCCATTTCCCTTAAAGACGATGATAATTAGCACAAGATCAATCTCGCCCACCTCTATCTCTAAATATATGGGTTTTTTTTTCTCTCACTGATATTAATATAGTGGAAAAGGGCCAAGTTATATCCATTAATGTTTTGTCTTGTTTAATTGGCACAATTTTTTATTTTTTTTTAAACATGATATTGCTCAAGATTCCAGACTTGACCAAATATTATGAGGATAAGGTGCCTCCCGAGCCATTAGTCAAAGGTTGTGGAATGGTGGATGGAAATATTTGAGATGAGGCACGATCAATCTTTGGGAAAAGAAGTAAAAAAGAATGTGAAGTAAAAAACCAGTGTGAAGTAAGTGAGCATGACCTTCCTTCTAGTTTGGTTATCATTGTGCTATGAAATTGCTTTTGGTTAAAAAAATCATTATCAAGTCTTTGAAGGAAACAAAGAGAGCAACCAAATCTAACAAGGATCACTTTAATGTGATGTTGTCAATAAGGTCAATTTAAAGTGAAATCCATCCTGAAGGAGAACATATATATGTGCAAATCAAAATGATGATTCATATCATGGAGCATGGGCCTACGTGGAAACCTTTGGTGTCTTATTTTTTTATTTTAAAAAAAATCTGTGGGAACTATCATCACTGGAAAGGCCAACTTTTCAATACTAAATTTCACCATTCAATGTGTTCTTGAAAAAACATTACTGAATATGCAATCAAAACTAAAGGTGAATAGCACCAACTCAAGGCAAGCTGGCAAGTCATCCTCTGATTTCATTGATAATTAAGAAGATAAATAAGTATGAATTCACTAGATTAACCTCATTGAATTACTTGATTTATAAATTCATTAAAATATTCAAATTTGATATATATTCACTATTTCATGTGTGTTTAATTGAATTGGGGCCCATTATACTAAAATACAACATAGGTGAGTTCCAAAAGAATCAATTTCACAACCATCCAAGTGAAACTGAAAGATACATATCTCCCTATCTTAATTTGTGATGATGTGTGGAGTACATCCATGACCCGAACTCCCTGTGAGAGACACAATTATAAGTAACAAAGAAATAAGAATCCATTATCAAGGAATTTCCTCGAGAACAATTCATAGATTAATAGCCTATTTTAAAATCACCCACCACCTGAGACACGTCTGTATAATTCAACATCTAATTTGAAAAATATAAAAAATAAAATTAGAAGGTCGAGAGAACAAAAATCAAATTATTTGTAAGCATAAGTGTTTAATAGGCAATTTATACATAACCTACTTAGAAAAAATTTCCATTGTTGGAAGAGGGGAAAAAAAGTATAAGGTTGTTGGAAAAATGGGCATTTTTTAATTTATTTGTGATCATGTGTAATGGGAAGAGGGGATTGAGATGTATGTAGGGGTTTTTTTTGTTAGTTTTTGATATAGGCCAATAGTTTAGGATCTCATTGTTTGTCTTCATCTAGGTTTATAATGGTAAAAATGGAAAAATTAGCAGAGAAAATGAAATGGGTGTTTTATATAGTTAGGTACAAATTAATTAAGGTCAATCATCAATGGGATTGAAGTAAATTTGGAAATTTAATATTCAATGAATAGTATGACAGTGAGTGTGAATAGATGTTAGAAGTAATATCAGTGGGAAATTGGAACTAGTTTGTCAATGGAATTAAAGAAAAATAGTTACTATATTTTCATAAAACAATATAAATTTTATTAATTATCAGATATTTGGAAATTTCCTCCAACTTTTTGCATATATTTTCTTCACTTCTCTAGCCTTTCTTCACTCTTCATCTCAGCTGTTGCTATTCCTCTTTCCATGTTTCTTCATTTTGTGAAGAAGAAGAACCCATAGTCCATAGAGGTTGTGTGTATGTCAGCCTTGCTCAAGTGGTTATGATGATGGGAATTGTGGCTCCGTGATCTCTAAGTAGTGATAACATATAATTTTGTATGTTTTGGTGTAGGTTGTTGGAGAATTAATCAATTCTCTCACTTGGTTCTATTGAATGGTATGCATATTTATAAAACATAAGTTGTGTATTTCTTTATTCTAGTTGTAGGCCTGGTTTTGGGTGTTGTGCCTCTTTTGCTGAAGTTACATTATCCATTTTTGTGGGTGTTTGTTGTTGGAAGTCCCTGAGATTAGTTTTTATTGTAAGGCATTTTGATGAATGAAATTTTGATGTGTTGGGGCATGTAGATATATATGGTGAACTATTTTAATCATAATCCTGATAGCTAACCATGGATCTTAGATCTCTCAGCTTGCCCGCATTTAGATCTGGTCATTTGGGGTTTATTTTTTTTGTAGTGAACTGCATTAGTCCTCCAAGATATTAGTTTTGAGTACGAATTCTCATATGCTTGATTTGAGACGAGAATTTTTGGCTTATATTTATGTATTTGATTCACATTGATATTGATTCCAAAATTTCAATTATCTTGTTGCATTATTCTTTCAGTGATTGCCTCCTCCTCGTCCATTACATGATATCCTATCATAAATAACTAACTTTAGGGTTCTCATAAAGGGGCCTCATCTGAAGTGGGTCATCTAGTTTATTTCAATTGAGTTTATACATGGCTTAATATTTGTATGTTTTGAGTTTGGCACTCTACATTAGAGATGCAAAAGTTGGTCATGAATATGGTGCAATATTGAGGAAGAGTATCATGTTTTGCAAGGCTCAAATATCTAGAAAGCTTCATACAAACCAAAGCGTCACCTAGAGGTTTGATTCTAGTCTGTGTGATGGATCGACCAATGGGGTGGATATAGCAAGAGGGGATACTATGATGCTTATGAAAATATTAAATTTGGCCTCCCAATGAAATTCATAGTCACCATGCTCTCATGGAGTGTTATTGAATATGGAAATAAATTGGCCAGTAGTGGTGATTCGGGTCATTTAATGGAGGTTATTAGATGGGGGACTGATTATTTTATCAAGGCACATACAAATCCTGATATATTATATGGAGAGGTGGGTGATGGAAATTCAGACCATTATTGTTGGAAAAGGCCAGAAGACATGACCACAACTCGCTAGGCATATAGAATTGATGCAAACAATCCTAGCTCAGATCTCTTAGGATAAATAATAGCTACAATAGATTTTTTTTCAATTGTTTTCAGGTGCTCTCATCCCTTCTATTCCATTGATATTCCCAACCATGCGAAGAAAATTTTCACATTTGCTGACAAGTAAAAAGGAAAATATGACAACAACATTATTGTTGCACAAAAGTATTATGCCTCTAACAGTGGTTATGCAGATGAGATTATTTGGGAAGTGACATGGATTCATGAGAGTACTAGAGATGTTTCTTACTATTGCATGAACTATGTGCTTGAAAATATTGCTTCTTTAGGTATAATAGGATATCAAATGACTGAATCTAGCTGGGATGTCAAGTGTATAGGAGTTCATGTCTTGGCCTCAAATTCTCCCATGTAAGTCAGAGGTGCACAAAATAATGATGTTCTAGAACACTATCAGGAGAAAGAAAAATTTTTCATGTGTGCGTGTTGGCAGAAAGGCAATAGGATTGTACAAAAAACTCTAGGTGGCCTCCTATTTTGGAAGAAATGGAACAACATCTAGTTTCTCTCCTCATAGTTTACTTTGATTGCTTCATCGTCTCTTGCAAAAACCTTCAATTCTGATGTGAATTTGTGCAACCCTCAAAGATTATATCATTTTCTCAATCTCAGATAGATTACATCCTCAGAGATAATTTGAGAGCCACAAGTTACATAGCTAGTTATGGTAGCAACTAACCTCATCCAGTACACCACAGAGCTTCATCTATCATATCTTAAAAAGTAAACCATATTTCATGCCCTGCAAGGGGGTTATGCCACTTGGTTTAGCAGCAAGGGAAGTGATCCCAATGTTTTTCATGGTGCTCTTGTTGGAGGTCTTGATCAGAATGAGAATTTTACATATGAGAGACACACCTATGAACATATAGAACCAAATACCTACAAAAATGACCTTGTTTGGGTGTCCTGATCAGGCTTCATGTTGGTGGAAACCTAAACTATCTTATTCCAATTGTTGTTCCTGAATGTGTAAGAAAACCCAAACAATGTCCTGCTCCAATCCATGCCTCTCCTCCACTGGCACCTAAATATTACTCTCCAATTGTTGTATCACAATCGGTGACCTCATCCTAGAGTTCTAGGGGTCGAACTTAATAAATATATTCTACATTGATAACAAAAAAGTCAAAGCAAATAATGAAGAACATCAAGCTCTCAGTTCAAATATTGTATGGCCCTATTTGGGGTCTGTCTAGAACATGTGCATCTTCTTACAATTTATGGAAATCCCTTGTTCCTAGTAAAATATTTGGTTTTTTCTACATTCAACGCAATTCCTTAAGCTAACATATTTGTTCAAAGCTATGATATGAATTGATATAATATGTAATCCTTGTTAGGAAAAGATTTAGTTTTTATATTTCCTAGTAGAGGTGTATTGTAATACCATGTAGAAAAAAAAACCCTGATTAAAGATGTGCTTTTTTCCCTTCGTTTCATACACAAATCAAGACCCTTCCACCACCAAGCTACTAATTTTCCTTTGGGTAAATTTCTTTCCATCAAACCTTGGAGAGATAAAACTAACCCATATTAAGCCTAGTTTGTACAATGTGATACAAAAACATATTGTACTCTATTCACCCATCCATACCCCTTCCAAAACCTCCACTTATTTTCCTTTTCAGTGCATTTCTTTCCATAAAACATTGGAGAGAGAGCTAGCCCCTATTTATGTACGATGTGCTACACAAACATGTTGTACTCTAATCCCCAAGCCTTGGTGTTGATTAATAAAAATTTTGTCTGTGTACTCAAGGTTTGCAAGGAGAATGAAGTGAAGAGACAAAAATGTGTTAGTGCTCATCCTTCAACTCCTTGATTTTTTATTTGTATTAGTATCAATTACGTTGATGTGATATATTGTAGTAGTTTAATTTTCATTTTTGGTTGTCTGTCATATATATACAATTTGAGAGAAAAATGTGTCCTAATTTTAGCATCTCTCATGGTATTATTTTCTAATATTTAAAGAGGTAAAGATATTTTGGAGTCCTACCATAAGCTCAAGTATCTCTAGTTAAAGTTTTGAGCCAGCATATGTAATCTGATGAAGTTTTTGTGATAAAAATATATAATAAAATATGGTGAAATTTTGCATCCATTTCTACCCTACAAACCATCTAGCTCTAAATAGATGGAATTCAACAATGTGCTCAATACAAATTCTCATTAAGATTCATTAAGATCCTATAATGATCAATGCATGGGTTTTTTATTTCGAAAGATGAGTGAAATCGTGAGCACGTGCAACACAATAAGCCACAAGTGTGAACCTTCCAAGCCCGTGAAAGTGGGAGCCTCAAACTTAAATAAGCATGAACCTATGTTTTACCCTTAAAATTACGATCCTTGAGCTTTGCAAGGATTCCAAGAGGATTTTTGGAAAGGAAATTTTTTATTTTTTTGAGTTTTATGGGATGCCACTCAAAATCAGACCTTGTAATCTCTTGTAATATATAGAAACATTGATCTGAAATTGAAAATACAATAAAAGAAAAAATTTCCTCTAGACCAATTGCGAAAGGTAGTTTCAAATAATGGTAATGATTAGGAAAATATTCTAAATGGATACCATAAGCCCCTTTTTGAGAAAGATAATGCATCCTTTAAATCTTAATTGTATCATAGTATGCACTAATAGTTTATAAGTTTTCACTAAATGATATATAATGGAGTCTCACATTAACCTAACAGTCACGTGGGAACATTATTTTACCCTAATATTAAAAAAAAATTATCTGCAATGATTTGACCAATGGCATTGCAAGTGATGTGCATTTACTATTTTCTAGTGTTTGTGAAAATCAATTCCCTATACGACCGCTACCAACACCAAAAAACCCCAAAATAAACGTTAATGGCAACAAAAACATCATTGTTTTAAACAAAATGATGGTATGAGCAAAAATCCAAAGATACTTACTCAAAATGAGAATTGGAGCATGCATGGATACAATTTATGGCCACTAACGCTCTGTATAAGGGAAAATGGTGGACTGGAAAAAAATCACCAAACTCAAAAATGCTTATGTCAACAAGTTCAAAGGTTGGTGAGCTTCAGCTAGGTATTGGAAGCCAAAATGGCACAAAGTCCTTAAATGAAACATGATTTGAGCTAGAGCCATCAAAACCTTCGTCAATGTTGAAGGAAAGAACAACTTGCAACCTTGGAGGATTTAAAATGAGTAATGAAGTCAATCTTTTTTGTGTCATTTTCTTTATGGAATGTTTCTCTTTTTTTTTGGCATATTAATTTTAATATTTTCATGGTTTTATTCTTTCTTATATTTTTCATTCTTATTGGCTACATTTTTAGAGGTTTCTCTTACTATTTTTAAGATTGACTAATGTTACATATAAGACTTTTGTGATCCATAATGTAGATAATTGTCTTTCGGATTAATCACATCCTTAGAATTTGGTCTATGTTTCGAACCATCTAACATGGTTCATCATCAAGACAAGGTGAAAAATAAAATCGATCTCATTGAATAAATATTTTGGATGCGTCATTGCCTAGATATAGTTGTTAAAAACTAGTCGTTATTGACTTAGTTAGTTAATTAGTGATCAGGGAATAATATTAAAATTTTAAGTTATTAAGAAATTTTATTAAAAAGGTTAATGAATAACAATATAGAAGAATTTAATAATGAATATTTTAATAAAATGATTAAAGGAATTCTCTCGGATCTATTAAGGACCCTAAGGACATGAAAGGTGTTTACATGGTTCCTTATTCCTATTGTACTTCCTATATTGGGGAAACATGTCAATACATTACACAGAGAATTCATGAGCATGCTACAAACATTAGGAACAATTGGTCTCACACATCTACTCTTGCGGAACATGCAGAAAAATCATGTCACCATGTATGCATTGAATATTCCAAAGTCATTGCTAAGATTGATCACTTCCATCATAGGAATATGCGGGAGGCTATTGAAATTGAGAGGCATGCTAAGAATCTCAACAGATATGATGGGTGGAAATTGAGTAATAGTTGGACTCCAACCCTCTCCAGGTTATTTCTCCCCCTTGCATTGGGAATCTCGTCACCTTTAGTCTTTATTGTTTTCTTCTCTTTTTGGTTGTATTCCCTTGTCTTTGATTAAAAAATTTCTCCTTTAATCATTTTCCTTTAATTCTCTTTCTCTTTGTTTATTTTTTTATATAGTTACAATATATTATATATTATCCCTTGAATTATAATAAATAAAATAAATTATTTTATCTTTTTATTAAAAAAACAATTTCTAACCTCTTATTAAAATATTTATTAATAAATTCTTTATTATTTACGTCAGTATTATCCTATAATAATAATAATAATAATAATAATAAAATTTAATCATTTTATTAAAACATTCATTATTAAATTCTTCTATATTATTATTCATTAACATTTTTTAATACAATTTCTTAACAACTTAAAATTTTTATATTATTCCCTAATAACTAATTAATTAACTAAGTCGATAACAACTACTTTTTAACATATACTTAGGCAATGATACATCCACACTATTTATTCAATAAGATCAATTTTCTTTTTCACCTTGTCCTAAGGATGAACCAAATTAGATGGTTTGAAATGTCGACCAAATCCCAATGATGTAATTAATCCGATTGACTAATGTGTCTGTATAGTTTTTTTAAAAATTTAATACTTCACATGGTTATATTTGCAAGGTGACATGTTCAAATCTAGCAAATTGTAATTCTAAAGATAAGAAATAATGAATTTTTGATGTTTTTTTGTTTAACAATATGTTAATATTGTATGCGAATTAAGAAATATCAAAGAAATAAGCCACTAAACATAATTATTTTTGCTAAGATGTCATTAATATTATCTAATATTTATACCTATTTTCAATCACTCATTCATTCTTAGGTGATCAAGGGATATTATAATTGTAGTAGCTGTAACTTGGTCAAGTTATTGTAATTGAGGTGGGACTTGGTATTCTTCTATGAGGCATCGAGGCCTTTTTGCAGTCAGATAGGAGATTCACCAAAGAGATTAGGGAAATTCGGCAGTGGTGAATTCCTTGGCTGTAGTGTCGCGGCCGCAGGTCCTAGGAATAATGAACTTGATATAACACTTATGGTAGTAGGAATTTTAGCGAGGGTTCATCTATTGTAAGTTCAACACACATTTGGCTCGTTAGGGCATTCTTAACCTAGAAAAAAACTTTAGAAAGTTTGAATATCAATGTTTAAATAAAACAATTATTTTGTAATTAATTGAATATTTATCATGGATTATTACTCGTGATTTGGTTTAAGTACTATAGGATAAAACTATTATAGTTGGAATTAATATGGTTGTGTGACATACTATTCATTGGAAATCGACTCTAATTTACAGTAATTTGTGGAAGAATTTATAATTGTTGACACATCTTGTATATCATTGAGAATACCTACTATTATATTTGGTAAATGAATGTGTACCACTATTATATTCACAAGAACAAACCCTAGCCAATAATAGTAAACCCTAAGGGATAAAAATCCCCTTGGGACGTTACATCCACGGTTTGTTATACCTATTACATCATTAGATAAAAACAAACAAAGAAAATAGAGCATGTGTGCATGTTCTTACATAACAGTTGGCATGCTTGTAATTGCATATTTTATGCTTGTAGTACATCATCTTGCATAATTTCCATTATCTAGAACAATGGGAATTATTTTATCACATGAAAATCAAGAATATTTCTAATCTATAAATCCAGAGGCATCTTAAGCGAATCCTTTAAGGTAAATACAAATTAAATTTCCTGCTATAAAATATCTATTATAGCCATACTTTATTAACATATCTATATTTGGCAAGGCTAGTTCCTACGCCCTAAGTAATGGATAAAAAAGAAAAACAAAGGTCAAAATGGTAGCTAAGAAATTATATGGGGCATCTAGTTTAGATGAATACCACTAGATCAAGGCAATCCAATATCCTAACCACGACTTGATAGTGAGTGTTATAGAAGGAGAAAAACCTACATACAAATCTACCCTAGTAGCTTCAAGGCCCAGTCAAGCATAAGGACAAAATAATCCTAAATCTAACACTATGAACTTCTTAGAATTGAATCATATTATCAAATAACATATTTTCATGCAAAAAATAGAACAAGGAAGCCACATAGCATATGTTAATGTAACAAAGAAACTTAATTGAGTAGGAGAATTGCAACAACAAGAAGATAAAATTAGCATGCCAAAAGAAAAGAGAAGAGGGTCAAACTACTAATTTTATTGACATCAAATCCTAAGAACAAATTACAAGTACAAAGGAGAATGAAGCCCCACGATCAAACATATTTCTCCATCTTTGAAGGTTAATTAAATAGATGTACCTTCCTTTTAAGTAATGCAATGTTGCTATAGTTATCATAATCACAAGATCCTAGAGGAAACTACTAGGCAAGCCACATGCTTTGACCTTAGAAACCTCACCTATAAGTTGTCTCTATGCTCTTAAATTTATGGTTTAAAATTTAGAGTCTAGAATTCTAAACATGGTGAGAGTTTCAACAATAACAAAACCCCAATATTTAGCAATAATAGTCATGCATTCTCACTCTAACTGAACCTTGAACATAGTTTCTTATGCAAGATATAATAATATGTGTGAGTGGATAAAACTATATGCAAGGCACACTTAAATGTAACTAGAAATATAAGATTAAGTTTGAAATAAACTACACATATCCACCTTCACCAGTGTGCCCTCTTGGATATGAGAATTCCTTTACCATAAACAATTTCCAACAAATCATCGCCTTGCAAATATGATGCCATATAACACCTATTTGATTTCTCACTTATTGTAAATTTATATTTTGCATCAATAAATGTAAATTCCAGGTTTGTCACGAGAAATTTTGTTCCCATGGGGAGGTTTGACTTGGTACAATTGAGTATAAGTTCTATAAATTTAAGATTAAAGAAATAAGTATATAAGTATCAAGTTGTGTTTATGGGATTCTAAATTATTCCAAGTTGTGTTAGTGCAAGAGGCAACCAAGTATGCAACATTGTAGCAAGATTTTTTCCAATAGCCACAAGATGCATAATATTATAAACACTCATTCATGCATGCATTTTGAATGAAATAAGACTTTTACTTTTGAGGCTCCTAACCAAAATTCTTATTAACAAGGGAATTCCTAGATGTTTGCATTCATTGTTGATGTGCTTTGGTTTCATATATTTTTTTTTTCTTACCACAAAAAATGTATCTTTTAATACTACAATCCTTTTTTGTGTTCTATTTATTTTATGTTGACTATCTTAAACTAATGACATCTATAATCATCAAATATTTTACCCTCACCCTGATTCATAATTAAAATAAGGGAAAAGAAAGACATGAATTAAAATTTGCCCGGCATGGGAAAAATTACACATTGTAATGTATCCCTTGGAAAGATACCTAGAACTTACATTAGGAAAACATAAGAACCATCAACAGACTATATTTATGGAAAAAAGGGCACCAAAGAAGATGGTTCTAGGTGGAGTTCATGCAGTTAAGTTGAAGTGAAGGAAGAGGTCCAAGCTAGCTCAACACCTTAAACTAAAGACCATGAAAACTAACTGGAAGAAAGGACCATTGTCAGATGACCAAAGCTCCTCTTGGGTTTAATTATTCATGTGAATAGAAAATATTGATTTTTAAGATGCTAAGAATGCAATCCTAGAGAATTTTTCACCCCAAGAAAAATTTTGTCCAGTTTTAAAACATCTATGTATAAATTATAGTGTGAAGATATTATTAGTTATCTCATGTACTGCACAATTGTTGTATACTGTAATTGTCACATGCATGTTGTCGCAGATTATTTTGCATAAAAACGAAGGGGTATAACTAATTTAATTGCCTTTCTTAATTATTTGTGTTGCTTATTCTATTCTTATTTTAATTTTAATTTCTCTTCAACAACTCTGTTGAATCCAGCAATGGTGTGCTTTGTAATCAGAGCCATATTGCAACAATTCAGTAGTGATTTAGCCACTGTGTTTTTCAGGTTTTTTTTTTTTTTTTGGAGAATTCCAAACCAAACCCATAGACATAAAAAGAAAAACTTTAAAACACCCAAACGACTAGAAATAAGTGAAATGCACGCCAATAAAATAGAACAGTTAACGAAATGTATGTGCTTTTATCATGGAAACAAGGGAATTTCCAACATGTTATGATTAGTAAAGCATATAAAGGCATGGAAAAAAGAAGTATCCCAACTTTTATTAACATATTTAATTGTAGATTTATAAATCTTATTAATAGACATGGAATTGAATGCCTAAATTTTAGAATGATAACTCTAGAGAAACAATTATCTATCCATATCTGCACAATGATGTTTCTCATATTGAGAAGATGTAATATTCCTAAATTAGCATAAAACTAATTGGAATATTAATTTTTTATTTTTATTCTTAGTTAGAAGAATAAGAGGGTATGGAGACCCATAAATCTCCTTAGTAGGAATAAAAATGGAGGTCATCTAAATAACTGGATTGAAGACCCTTATGTGTGAAAAGGGGGTGAAGCATGTAGAATGGGTCAACTTTGACCAAATCAAACAACGCTAGTATGGAAGGAGTGGCATTCATTAAGGGACATGGCAGTTTTGGAGGGAGACTCCATGCATGTTAGTAGTGGATTTAATGAGTGGGTTAAAGGGTGAGGAAGCTCACCAAGAATATAAGGAAGGGGATGGAAGGCATTGAGTGTAATATTTGATTATTATTTTTTTATGGTCTGTTAAGACTTGTGGTTCTCTTTAGTTGTTTAGCTAAGATTGCAGTGTTGTTTAGCACAAGGGTGTTACCAAGAGGGAATCCCACCTTCATCCTCAGGGGACTTTGAGTGCCTACCCAGGAGAAGTATTTGCACTACATTTCCACATTATAGCATAAGGCCAAGCTTTATATTTATTCAACAGCACAGTTTCTACTTAGATTTTTGTTGTGTTGCAGGTTGCAGTAGTGGAGGATTGTATTGGGTGATTTTTTAGCTAGATTTTCAGTGGAGGAAGGTTTCCTTCCATTAGGAGGCCATAAAATGAATCCCTTGGGATTTATTGATACATTTGGCACCAGGCCAAGGTTTTTTTATCCCCTACAATACAGTATCAGTCTGGATCTGTGTTATTCTAGGGAGGAGTTGCAGGGGTAGTTGCAGTGGATGATTTAGGGAGTGATTTCTTTAGTGAAGGGATCAGCCTTTCATCTAGAGAATATATTGGAGGAGAGAATATTATTTCTACCTCAGCTCATCCATATCTTCTCATTCATTATGTTGTAGCAAACCTTCAACTCTAGGGTTGCAGCTCATATTGTGTATTTTGTGTATTTTCTGGAAACCCTCTTGGGTTGTCTTGGAAGGTTGTTATAGAGCCTTGATCTTCTTGTATAAAATCTATTGAGTCCTACATTATTATTTTTACATCATTGTATGATCACTGTTGTATTTATGTCCATTGTGACTGTGCTATAACATCTCTCTGACATTTTTTGTAGTAGAAGCATCTCACTTTTTAGAGTGTTTGTTTATGGGAGGCTTGTTTGTTCATATCATAGGATTTGTGCCTAATTATTTTGTATTGATTTATTGTTCTTATAAATAATGTAATGTCTCCTATGTTTATACATTGATTTACATTTCTATTTCCATTATTGTGTTCATATTTTGCTGCTTTCCCCATTTGGAAATATTACAGTGGTATCAGAGCATAATCTTGGCTCAGCCTGTGGATCTCATCCATTATGCTATCACGAGAGTAAAAAGAAGAAAAAGAGATAAAAATGATGGAAGGAATGAGTTTTATCTCATCGCATTTCAGATATATGAAGGTACTCACCAAAGAGGTCAAGTAAATGAAAATAGAGAGAAACAATGAGACCTCATTAGGGTTTCAAGATGAGGAATGTCCATGCACTTCCTATCAGTAGAAGAAAGAACTGGTATTGCATAGAGCTCCAAAGAAATACACTATGTCCACTTTCTTGGAAGAGGAAAGTGAAAGACATGGAGGAAACTTAGATCATGAGATTCTAAGTGAGTATCTTGCAGAATACAAATCTCAATCAAGAGCTTTCAAGGAGAATCTAAATCTCCCCGAGTTTATTCAGTTTAAAGAAGAGAGGAGATCTTTAAGCCAAAGAAGAAGAAATCACAATAGATTCCTATTGTGTACCTTTTTTGGGTCATCTACATGCACAACAAGGGCTTGGAAGAGAAAGCGAGATGCATTCTCTGTGCTACATCCAGTGGTATAAAGAGAAGTTGTTGAGATTGCAGTGCTGCACCTTGAGGGTGAAGAAAATATTTGGTGGTTCAACCATTTGAGTCATGCAAGAGTTATTGCTTATGAAGAATTTACTCAAAGGTTGATCAAGAAGTTTTACAAAAGAAAACATGAGGAAAAGAAACATCCACCACCACATGTTTCAGGAGAACTTGCATCAGGAGAAGGAACACATGCATGACATTTAGAGTCCCATGCATTATTCAGGAGTTGCATGAGGAGGAGGAGACTTAAACTAGTGCTAGTGAAGCTATAGAGGAGCATCCATCATCATCACTAGTAGTTGGGGAATTCATCATATCGGTTGGAGGAACCCTTGTAGCAGTATAAGATGTTCCCAAGCAATACCAAGGTATGCAAATGTTTCCACTTTCTATTATTTCAGTGCATCTTATGGAAGGTTTTGGGGACATGCCATTGCATGACCTAGGATCAAAACACACTATTGATATGGAGTAGCATACTATCACTGTGCAGAGGACCCTTGATAGGATCAAGTATGAGATATACATTCATCCTAGTATGTCATTGTTGAGATGCACACAACTCTTGGGGTTGGAGTGTATATTTTTGGAGGATGGGATGAGTATTGTCCTAAACAATCCAATGCAGAACCATATGTTTAGCATTGAACATGATCATGAGACCACAAATGCGCCATCATGGAGATCAACAACACTGTCATTGAGCAGTAGTGATGTGTTGGGGGCCCAACCATTATTGGAGCATTCCAATTACCATTCTAGATGTGTAGCATGTAGAAATTATATAACTGATATGTTATACATCCAAGATTATCTTGATCACACACTATTTGACTTCATGCACAATACATAATCTCTTCTACTATTGATCATTACTTGCAGAAATAAAATCAATTGCATGCACACATCAAAACCATAAAAATTCACACATATGAACACAGTAATTTATGGGAAAGCTTAAAGTGGAAGACCCCCAACTATCTGTATATTATATGTCATAGAGATCATGTAACAATCATCATACAAAGCTCCTCACAATCTCTCATTACAATCTCCAATTTCTACACACTAATCAGGTCTGATCTAGCAAATCCCATGCACCGATCTCTGCCACTTGCTAGCCTACCTCTACTACACAATCACTGCTAAAGAATGGATCTAAATGAACTCAAATTGGTCCAGCCTTGCTCACGCAATCCTCATTGGCCTCTCCAACCACTGTGTGTTGCAATTCATGCAACACTATAGTCACAACTGATAGTCACACCGCTCTTTCACCTACCTCTCCACTCGTCTCCACTGAAACTATCCATGCATTGTAGTTAACTGATGTATTCTTTAGTTGATTAATGAGTTAATAATTATTGAATTAATTAATAATTAATTCACACCACTCCTACTAGTGTATCATTTAGTTAGACTAGATACAACTAGCTCAACTATGTTTAACTAAGTTAAACTGAACACATCTCCACCAACTACCTCAATAAATCCACCAAACTCTGTCACATGAGTTCTAACTGAAGTCTCCATGAAATAGCTCCACTTAACCCTCAAGAATAGCGTAATTCCTTCTATCAGGTCCTGTGCCACATCTGTGCACTTAACTGAAGTGCTCCAAGAGAATAAGATAATGTTTAGAGTCCAAATATTATTAAGAGCTAATAATATTTGACATATCTATTTTTAGACTAGCAATCTAAAAATAGATTCCGCCCAATATGTCTAAAAATAGAAGTCCATATATTTTTCCAACTTGACCAACCATCTACAGTTAGCATCCTGCAACTCATAGAATATGATCGACATGTCTAAAAATAGACAGTCTAAAAATAGACTTGTGCCAAAAGTAGCTTGCGGGCCCACTTAGTGAAGGCGACTCTTTTCACTAAGCTGACCATCTTGTTGCAATCTCAACACTCCCTCTCAACAAGATAGGGATTATCTGCCACCCCAATCCTGCTCCTGTGGTATTCGAATTTGCTCCCGGTGAGTGCCTTCGTCAAGATATCAGCATCCCGATCCTCCGTAGGAATGTAAGAAAGTAACATGATCTTCTGCTACAAACAATCTCTGATATGATGATACCGGTCCGTGAAGCCATGCCGCCTCAACTCATCCTCCTATCTGTACCATGATCCATATCCCAATGTGCCTATGAGATATCTCATTACATGCTTGCCTGCCTTCCAAAAGAGCTTGGTAGGCTTAACCATAGCTTGTGAAAGCTTATTAACAGTATAGCATATGTCAGGTCGTGTATTGACTAGATACATAAGCGACCCCAACAACTGTCAGTAAACAATGGCATCCAATACCTCTGCCGATGTAGCATCATCTTTCCTCCATCCACCAGGAAGAGGAGTGTTGATAGGCTTGTAGCCTTGCATGTTGAACTTCTCCAGTATCTCTCGGGCATACTTGCCTTGAGACACAAAAAATCCATCACTGCGCTGCCAAATTTCCAATCCCAAGAAATAATGGAGGAGGCCCAAGTCCTTCATCTCAAAATCCTTTGCAAGATCAGCCTTGCATGAGTGTATCAACAGTTCATCACTCGTTAGAATCAAATCATCTACATAAATTACAATTATTCATAGCTTACCCTCCACCACAATCTAGTATAGGTTCAGATCCACCTCACCCTTGGAGAATCCAAGTCTAGTGAAATAACTGTCTACCTGTGTGTACCAAGAATGAGGTGCTTGTTTCAACCCATACAACGCTCTTTTGAGCCTGCACACATGCGACTCACTGCTGAAGATCTCGAAACCTTCGGGCTGATCTATGTACACCTCCTCCTCAATGAATCCATTGAGGAATGAAATCTTCACATTCATCTGATGAATGTGCCACCCCATCTGTGCTGAGAGAGCAAGAATTATCTGTATGGAAGAATACCTTGTGACAGGTGCAAAGGTTTCCTCATAATTGATCCCCTCAATCTGTGAGAAGCCTCAGGAAAAAAATCTTGCCTTGTGCTTCTCCACACTCCCGTCAGCTACTTGCTTCACTTTGTAGATCCACCTCGAACCTACCACTGATTTCCCTTCTGGCCTTGGGACAATCTCCCATGCATTATTTCTGACAATCGAATCATACTCTTCCACCATGGCATCTACCCATGCAGGGTCCTCCATAGCTTCCTCGAAAGAGAATGGTTTTGTTACGATACACTTGATCATCAGAGCCATGTATCCAGTATATCAGTCAGGTGACTGTCTCTTTCTGCGCTGTGATGTAGGTGCTCCTACAATCTTCTCTGCATCAAGATTCAGTCGCTCAGCTTCTGTAGTGCGCTTCCGCCCTCTGATGGTTGGTGCTGCATGAGTGGTTTCTTCCACTCCATGAACCTCCTCTTGTGGCTGATCCACATCCCGAGGTTCATCCTTAAGAACTAATAGCTCCTCATCTGCATGCAAGTGTGGCTCCCTCTCAAGCAAACACTTCATGGCTTTCTCCTCATGAAATTTGATATCTCGTCGTACAACAGTCTTCCGACTGTTTGGAAAATACACACGATAGTTGTGGGGTGTATCAATATACCCCACAAATATCCCAACCTCTGCGGTCGGCTCCAGCTTCTTCCTGGCATCCTTCGTCACATGAATGTAAACAGGTGAGCCAAAAATCTTCAAATGAGAAATATCAGGCATCTTACCAGAAAACGCCTCTTCGGGTGTACTCATGCCAAGTATCCTATGAGGAAAATGGTTTTGCACATAAACTGCAGTATTGCATGCCTCATCCCATAAGTGTATGGGAAGGCCCTGATCATGCAACATCGCCCATGCAACACCCACGATCGTTTTTTTCTTTCGCTCCGCGACCCTATTCTGCTGTGGGTTATGAGGCGCTATGAGCTCTCTTCGAATTCCTTCTGCGCTGCAAAAGTCTTTGAATTCACCAGAGATGAATTCACCACCATTATCACTCCTAAAATCCTTCACCTGCTTCCCTGATTCTTTTCCCAACCACTACCTTGAACTCATAAGACTTTGAGTATGTCTTGCTCTTCTTCTGCATGAAGAAGATCCAACACTTATGAGAAAAATAATCAACAAATATCACATAATACTTGTGCTTTGCTATCGAAGCTACTGAGAAAGTTCCACACACGTCTGTGTGAATTCTCTCAAGGATCATCGTGGCGCAAGTATCCTTCTCATGAAAGGTGGCCCAATCTCCTGTGCCATAACTCACCCTCATCCCGGCTCACCATTCCTTCTGCCTTGCCTACCATTGTTGTGCAGCCATCTACCTGAAATTGATAAAGGTTCTTAACTTGAACCCCTATCCTCCAATTTTCACCAGTTGCCTTACTATGCAGGAAAGCCTTTCCCTCGCTAAAGACAACATCATATCCCTTTTCTTCCAACATCGCCATAGAGATACTATTCTTCTTCAATCCTGGAACATGCATGACTTCCTTCAATATGAAGGGTTTACCAGACTCCCTCTCAAAGGAAATGGTACCAATACTGGTCACACTGTATCTACCATCATCTCCCATCTCGATGTGCACTCCAAGATCTTTCTCATCCAGATCAGTAAAGAAATATTTGTCTCTGGTCATGTGGAATGATGCACCACTATCAAGAAACCACACTGAACCCATCATACTTGAGACCAAGCATGTGATCAGCAAAAAATCCAGCTCAAACTGCGAGGTTAAGGCCTCTCCAGCTGCAGATCCAGCAGCCTGCTTATTTTTCTTCTTTTGTGGACAATTAGTGGCGTAATGTCCATGTTGGTGACAGTGAAAGAACTTCACCTTGGACATGTCCTGCTTCTTTCCTTTCACACCAGATTAAGAAGAATTTTTCTTTCTCTTCCCCTTCCTTGCTTTGGTAGCCAAAGCACAATTTTCTTCATCTACATTCTTTGATGAAGATCCATCCTTGGTACTCTGCCTTATCTCCTCCTGCACAAGATCCGATCAAAGTCACTCCCATCTTGGCAGTTTCTCCCGACCATTGACAGAGTCCTGATAGGATTGCCAACTCTTTGGAAGCCCAAGGAGAGCCAAGCTCACCAATTCCTCATCATCTACAGTAACCCCCACACTTTCCAACTCATCCCTGCACTGGACAAACTTCGTGAGGTACTTGGTATACTATCGCCTTTCTCCATTTTTATATTCCTAAGTTTATCCTTGAGCGCCAACCTCCTCTGGTCGCTCTTGCTTTGGAACAAATCTGTCAAAGCTTTTCACATCAAGAATGTAGAAGCTTTACCATGAAGGCTAGACACTATGTGATCCTTCACACATTCCAAAAGAATCCTTCAACATTTTGTTGTCTTATTTTTCCATGCATCAAGTGTGACAGCATCGCTAGAAGCAGGTTTTGGAATTTCTACATCTATGAACTCCTTCAACCCATTGTCCTCTAGTACCGCCTCCATCCTATCCTTCCATGAAATATAATTAGAGATGCCCTCAAGGGCATACTCCAATCACAATCCGTTGAAAGACATCTCAACTTCGACACCAAGAAAACACTACTGCAAATTCGAATTCCACCAACACAAAACTCAATCGCTTCAATGCTTTGCAATTGCTCCAATGATTAATACTGCTCTGATACCATGTAGAAATTATATAACTGATATGTTATACATCCGAGATTCTCCTGATCACACATTATTTTACTTCATGCACAATACATAATCTCTTCTACTATTGATCATTACTTGCGGAGATAAAATCAATTGCATGCACACATTAAAACCATAAAATTCACACATATGAACACAGTAATTTATGGGAAAGCTTAAAGCTGAAAAACCCCCAACTATCTATATATTATATTTCATAGAGATCATGTAACAATCACCATACAAAGCTCCTCACAAGCTCTCAATACAATCTCCAATTGCTACACACTAATCAGGTCCGATCTAGCAAATCCCATGCACCGATCTCTGCCACCTACTAGCCTGCCTCTACTGCGCAATCATTGTTGAATAATGGATCTAAATGAACTCGTATTGTTCCAGCCTTGCTCACGCAATCCTCATTGGCCTCTCCAAAAACTATGTGTTGCAATTCATGCAACACTATAGTCACAACTGATAGTCACACTGCTCTTTCACCTACCTCTCCACTGGTCTCCAGTGAAACTGTCCATGCACTATAGTTAATTGATGTATTCTTTAGTTGATTAATGAGTTAATAATTAGTGAATTAATTAATAATTAATTCACACCACTCTCACTAGTGTATCAATCAGTTAGACTAGATACAACTAGCTCAACTATGTTTAACTAAGTTAAACTGAACACAACTCCACCAACTACCTCAATAACTCCACCAAACTCTGTCGCATGAGTTCTAACTGAAGTCTCCATGCAATAGCTCCACTTAACCCTCAGGAATAGCGTAATTCCTTCTATCAGCTCCTGTACCACATCTGTGCACTTAACTTAAGTGCTCCAAGAGAATAAGATAATTTTTAGAGTCCAAATATTATTAAGAAATAATAATATTCGACATATCTATTTTTAGAATGGCAATCTAAAAATAGATTCTACCCAATATGTCTAAAAATAGAAGTCCATATATTTTTCCAACTTGACCAACCATCCACAAATAGCATCCTGCAACTCATAGAATATGATCGACATGTCTAAAAATAGACATAGTCTAAAAATAGACTTGCGCCAAAAATAGCATGCGGGCCCACTTAGTGAAGGCGACTCTTTTCACTAAGCTCATCATCTTGTTGCAATCTCAACAGAGCAGAGGATAGGCATATGGTTGAAGAGATACATCTTATCTCCCATTATTATGATGGATATTTCTTGATGATCACTTCACAGCTCAATGATTAGACCTTGCCTTCAGTATATTTGGATCCTTATGGGTTCAACATGGTCATTGATGACTGGTCTTCATATTGATATCTCCAAGAGGCTGCAATTCAACATCCCATGAATAGTAGAGATAGTGAATTAGGTTGGGAGGATGGTATTATCCATTGGATGACTACCCATTTAGAGCATTATAGTAGCCTCACTCACCTTTGGTTGGATGGGTGATGTTGGTAAGCAAGAGGCTGGTGATCCACTTGTAGATCTATGACACTAGGAAGCAGGAGGCAAGACTACATTGGTTGCTCTTGAAAGAGTTTGGCCCTCATGTGAAATATCCTATTTCAGAGGGTATGTTGTTGGTTGGGACTTGGAATGGGATTTTCATTATATGGCAGCAAGGAGTTTGATTGCACTGGGGTGATGTGACATTTTTTATGTCAATCATCATGTTTTCACTCCATGGTCTATATGATGGAGATGTGAGGAGCCAACAAGAACTATTGTTTCTTTGGTTGCTCTTGGGAGAGTATGGGCTGATTTTCTCCCATGATTTGCATGATATTTTAGAAGAAGAGGATGGCACAATCAGATTGCAAAGGGGCTACCCTTCAGCATTGGAGGGTCAGGAGGTACTTCCACATAGGAATGCATTTCCCACATATAGAAGCATTATGGTGGATGAATTTTTCATATGGCATGTCAAAGAATGGAGTCATGAGGTGAAAAGAGCCCTATCACAAAGGCCAACAACACTGTCACTTGGGAGTATGCATCTATGGATGGAGTGTTCCAATGGGAGTATGTATCATCTTACATTTTAGACCACTATGAGGAGATTCTCATGGGAGGGCTCAACCATGGACCTCATTTTCAGCCTACTCAAAATGCATGTTAAGAATTGTATTTCTGTACTTATTGATCATCTCACAAAATATTTGCATTCTCTTGCCATATATGTACAACGCATTGCTCCACGAGAGGGAAAATTTGTATTTTTCCTTCATGGTCATCCTAAGACCAATATTAGTGATGGAGGAGGCAACTTATTGGATGGATTTGGGCAAGTGTTGTGTAATTATTTTTATTCTCAACTGATATATAATGTCATTTACTACTTCCTAGTAGAAGAGCAAACATGCACATCTAGTAAATTGTTGGAAGACAACTTGCCACATGATGTTTTGAAACAACAGTTTGAAAAATTGCATTGTATCCACTCGAGAGACCATTGGTACCATCCAAAATTTTAGATAAAATTCAGTATCTTTATGATTTGGATACCATATGTTGATGATGTTCTATTCTCTTTGTGTGGGATAGTTTGGGCTCGTGAAACTAGAGAAGGGGTCTTTGTAGATCCAGTTGTCCTTTTGTCCCTTGAGGGAAATATTATTGCAGCCCAGATTCTACAAAAACTCTACAATTATCATAAATGGAGAGAGAGACACCATAGGGTATGACATTTGGTCTATCATGTTCATATATGCAGTCCACCTACATTATAGGAGCCAAAGGTGGAGGAAATTTTCCATGAGTTACCATTTTGGAGGGTGACTCACCTGGTGTGAATGATAGCTTGGGGTTTGGAGCTTGACATGGGAATGATGTTTCCCAATATATTTTTGATTCCATGCCTCAATGAGGCCTTTAGACCACATATAGTTGCCTCCATGGATATCCCAATTTTTCATGATGAGAGCCATTTGGATTTGTCACCAAAGGCTTACTAATACACTTGGGAGGAGCAACTTGGGGACATGTTGATGAGAGAGCATCATGCTCATTCGAGGAACTTATCATATGAGGATGCTACATGAAGAGGAGAGGAGGCTCTTCAATTCTATCCTTGCAGTGCTTGAGGACAAGAAAAAATTGGGAGGGGAGGATTGTAATATTCCTAAATTAGCATACAGCTAATTGGAATATTAATTTTTTATTTTTCTTCTTAGTCAGAAGAATAAGAGGGTATGGAGACCCATAAATCTCCAAAGTAGGAATAAAAACACTCCTAATTTGAATTGAGATCATACAAATAGTTGGATTGAATACCCTTATGTGTAAAAAGGGGATGAAGAATGTAGAGTGGGTCAACTTTGACCAAATCAAACAATGCTGGTATGGAAGGAGTGGCATTCATCGAGGGACAACACAATTTTGGAGGGAGACTCCATGCATGGAAGTAGTGGCTTTAATGAGTGGAGCCAAGGGTGAGGAAGCTCACCAAGAATATAAGGAAGGGGATGGAAGCCATTGAGGGTATGATTGGCTTTTGTTTTTTTATGGTATGTGAATACTTGTGGCTCTCCTCAGCTGTTTAGCTAAGATTGCAGTGTTGTTTAGCACAAGGGTGTTCCCGAGCGGGAATCCCACTTTCATCCTTAGGTAAATTCAATTTCCTACTCAGGAGAAGTATTTGCACTACATTTCCACATTTCTGCATAATGCTAAGCTCCAGTTTTCTCCAACAGCGTGGTTTCTTCTTAGAGTTGTGTTGTGTTGCAAGTTGCAGTAGTGGAGGATTGTATTGGGTGATTTATGAGCTAGATTTTAAGTGGAGGAAGGTTTCCTTCCATTGGGAGGCCAGAAAAGGAATTCCTTGGGCTTTATTGATACATTTGGCACCAGGCCAAGGTTTTTTTATCCCCTACAATGCATTATTAGTCTGGATCTGCATTATTATAGGGAGGAGTTGCAGGGGTAGTTGCAGTGGATGATTTGGGGAGTGATTTCTTTAGTGAAGGGATCAGCCTTTCATCTAGAGAATATATTGGAGGAGAGAATCTTATTTATACATCAGCTCAGCCATATCTTCTCATTCATTGTGTTGCAGAAAACCTTCAGCCCTAGGGCTGCAGCTCATATTGTGTATTTTGTGTATTTTCCGGAAACCCTATTGGGTTGTCTTGGAAGGCTGTTATAGAGCCTTGATATTCTTGTATAACATCTATTGAGGCCTATATTATTATTTTTACATCATTGTATGATCACTTATGTAGTTATGTCCATTGTGGATGTGTTGTAGCAGCTCTTCAACATTTTCTGTAGTAGCAACATCTCACTTTTTAGAGTGTTTGTTTATGGGAGGATTGTTTTCTCATATCATAGGATTCGTGCCAAATTATTTTGTATTGATTTTTTGTTATTATACATAATGTAATGTATCCTATGTTTATACATTTATTTACAATGTTATTTCCATTATTATGTTCATATATTGTTGATTTCCCCATTTGGGAATATTACAAAAGGAGGAGGAGAGGAGGCTCTTCAATTCTATCCTTGCAGTTGCTTGAGGGCAAGCAACATTTGGGAGGGGAGGATTGTAATATTCCTAAATTAGCATATACCTAACTGGAATATTAATTTTTTATTTTTCTTCTTAGTTAGAAGAATAAGAGGGTATGGAGACCCATAAATCTCCTTAGTAGGAATAAAGACACTCCTAGTGTGATTGGAGGTCACCTAAAGAGCTGGATTGAACACCCTTATGTATGAAAATGGGTTGGAGCATGTATACTGGGTCAACTTTGACCAAATCAACAACGTTGGTATGGAAAGAGTGGCATTAAATATGGGATAGTGAGTTTTTGGAGGGAGATTCCATGCTTGGAAGTAGTGGCTTTAATGAATGGGGCCAAGGTTGAGGAAGCTCACCAAGAATATAAGGGAGGGGATGGAAGCCATTGAGGGTATGACTGGTTTATTATTTTGTTTATGGTATTTTAAGACTTGTGGCTCTCTTCAACTATTTAGCTAACATTGCAGTGCTGTTTAGCGCAAGGGTTTTTCCGAGCGGGAATCAGACCTTCATCCTCAGGGGACTTCGAGTGCCTACTCAGGAGAAGTATTTTCACTAAATTTCCACATTCTAGCATAAGGCCAAGCTCCAAATTTCTTCAACAATTCATTTTATACTTAGATTTGTGCTATGTTGCAGGTTGCAGTAGTGTAGGATTGTATTGGGTGATTTATGAGCTATATTTTCAGTGGAGGAAGGTTTCCTTCCATCGCGAGGCCAGCAAAGGAAGACCTTGGGATTTATTGATACATTTGGCACCAAGCCAAGGTTTTTTTATCCCCTACAACATAGTATCAGTTTGGATTTGCGTTATTCTAGGCAGGAGTTGCAGGGGTAGTTGCAGTGGATGATTTGGGGAGTGATTTCTTTAGTGAAGGGATCAACTTTTCATCTAGAGAATATATTGGAGGAGAGCATATTATTTCTACATCAGCTAAGCCATATCTTCTCATTCATTGTATTGCAGCAAACCTTCAACCCTAGGGCTGTAGCTCATATTGTCTATTTTGTGTATTTTCCGGAAACCCGCTTGGGTTGTCTTGAAAGGTTGTTATAAAGCCTTGATCTTATTGTATGACATCTATTGAGGCTTATATTATTATTTTTACATCATTGTATGATCAGTGTTGTAGTTATGTCCATAGTGACTATGCTGTAGTAGCTCTCCGACATTTTGTGTAGTAGCAGCATCTTACTTTTTAGAGTGTTTGTTTATGGGAGGCTTGTTTGCTCATATCATAGGATTTGTGCCTCATTATTTTGTATTTATTTTTTGTTCTTATACATAATGTAATGTCGCTTATGTTTATACGCTGATTTACACTGCTATTTCCATTTTTTTGTTCATATACTGTTGCTTTCCCCATTTGGGAATATTTCACAAGATTGGATAACATGCATATTTCCTTCAAATCAAAACTCTAGGAAAGCTTATGATTAATCAAATAGTTGATCATGCAAGGAAGGAAGTATTGAATCTATGAAATGAGTGGTCATAGAGTAGTTTGTAAAGGACAAATATATGGTGTAGTATCGATTCCAAGAAACCATCAAATAATTTTCCATTAATCTCACCCAGCTATTATGAAAATGAGATAAACAAGGGCACAGAGGGATGTTTCTCCCCCAAATTGGTCAGTTGTAAAGGAGTTTCATCAACAATAAAATACATTAGGTCAATAGGTAACTACTTCATTTCATTTGGGGAATATTGAATTTATTTAGTTCTTCCTGAATAGTAAATATCGAAATATTGATTCAAAACCACATTCATAATGATTCATTTTTTAATAGAAACAAAGATAAATCATTGCAATTTCATATACCCTAATAACTAGAATTACATTTTCATTGTCAAGGATTTAGATAAGGTGTGTACATACATGGTCGAACATTAAGGTAATAATAACGATATCCTTGGATGAACCAAAAGTAAAAGAAACCGAGCAACCAAAGCCATGGAAGAAGAAAAAATTACTCATAGAATAAATTGCGAGCCTTCTTCACACAATCGTCCAACTAGGTGACTCTAAAGGTGCCATCAACATTCGACCACTATATAATGACCATGTAATGGCTCTTCTTCCAAACTGATTCATCATACATGTAATTTATTTCCATTTGATGTCAGGGATGAAATTATCTTGTGCTAGTTGGGTTAATTCTGGAAGACCTCCTAGCCATCATTGCTAATGAATATTTGACCAAATACCCAAATTAGGTCCACCTGCAAAGACCTTAATGTGAAAATTTATTAACTAAGAAACCCTATTGTTAGATCTCGATTTACTTCTCATACTTCATTAAACATACAATTTATTAATATGAATATTCAGAATTAGCATCGAATTAAATACAATTAACAAACTACACATATATATCATTTACTGAATAACACACTCATATGACAAAGTGACACAGTTTTTTCGGAAAAGTGTCCCCGAAAAAACCCAATGCAAAAAAACCGGTGTAGTAGATATGAGGGTTTATTGTTATTAAGCAACACTTTATGAGTACATATAGGGTTCCATAAAATCGACTCACCCAATAGCTAAATCCTCAACAATCAAAGAAAATGTGAGATATACCTCACTCTCGCAAGTCTTGGCTAATCTGGATGAGAAATTATTGAAACCTCAGCTGGCTTTGTGTAGCTACTACGTCAGCCTATGTATCTTGGATTGAGGGACTGTGTTTCCCAAGCTCTACATGGACCTGCTTCTCCAGATCCTGTTTTCAGCCCTGTTGGCTCAGAAACCCTTTCTTTCGGTGGAATTTCAGACTTCTTCTTGGAGATGTTGCGTTGCCTCTGCATGGGTCATGTGTGGGCCTGCATCACCCTCTCGAGGGACTTCATCATACCCTCTGATGGTTGCACTGCCTCCATTGCATCTCTGATTCCCTTGCTCTGCACTATACTCTTGACCCTCCTGGCCAATCATTGCATCTACCCCTCACTGCAACTCTAAGTCACTCAGGTCTAATCTTCGTCCGAGCACTGCTTCGTTAGAAGAATTCAATGTCTTATACTTTGTGTGTGTGTATCCAACTGATCCCAAGAATTTCATTTATACTTTTATCATTAACACATCAATGACTGTGATTTAATCTCTTATCAATGGCTTAGATTAAAATACTACTTGATCCGCGTCACTTAGAACATTTCATCACGTGTTTAGTTAATTCACTTTAATTTTTCTAATTCCCTAAGTTAGACTTAGTGTCCTCATTAAAAAAAATAATTATTTTAATATCTCAGATGAAACTTATCCAAATTCTTTCTGGGGTTTGTATTTCTTGTGTGTATTAGCCCCTCCGCAAAATTTCATGGCTAGAGCACACCCGATGCAACCTCAAAATCTCAACACCTCTTCTTAGCACGAAGGGTGCTCTAGCAATACATCCACACCATGTATCGCAAGATCTCGGCATCGGTCTCTGAACTATTGATGCTTGACCTGGTGCCCTCCATCCTTTGTGACGTTGCTTTCTTTACTGCTGCCCATGTCACTACCACTAACACTGCTGCATTTGTACTGCAACTCCCTCTAAATTTGCGGCATCATGTTGCCCATAGCGCTGCCACTGCTAACTGTTGCAAAGCAACTCAGTTGATGAGAAGTAATTAACTGAAATTCCCTTTCCCAGTCATTGACTGATAATTCGGTCTGCATCTCATCACTGAAGCTCCCTTGGGTGCTCCTCTGCGTTGTCCTCCTGAATCTATTACACTACTACAACTTTGCATTGCATAAGTACTGCCTCTATGTGCTACTCTTGTCCCATAAGCCTCTGCACTACTTCTTTTATGTTGTTACTACCTTTGCACTCTAATGCTCCCTCTACACTGTCTCAAAATTTCCCTCTGCTTCACTATGATCTTCTGCACCCACTACTCAACTTGTCCCGCTACCATCTTAAGGCTACCGTAGCTCGTATGTGATCTAAGAGTTGGGCTACTCAAAGATCCTTCCTACTTCCATCTGTAGTTTCTCTATAGATCAATGTTTCCCCACTTACGTGGCTCATGAGAAATCATGGCTATGTCATCATCAATCCCATCATCCTCTACTACTTCTGCCTTGGATTCAGAAGATCCTTTGTCCTTCTTCTTAGGAAAAGTGCTGGAAAAGTGTCAAAGTTCACTACAATTAAATCATTGAACCTTGGATAGGTCTCTATTCTTATTCCCTTGTTGCCTCCTTTCCTTTGATGCAAGGGTTACATCCTCCTCCTCTTCTTTCTTTACCTTGACTTCTCCATTACTGCTACTTTTCCTCTTGGTAAATCTTTTGATTTCCTCCTGACGAAGGATTTCCCGCATGTCTACCCAGGATGGTAATGATGCCCTACCCAAGATTCTTTGGAAAAAGGTTTCCCATTCCTTGGAGACTGCATTCATGGCAGTCCTCACCAAGAGCCCTTCATCCGAAGTCGCACCCATGGAAATCAGTTGATCTTGGATAGTTTGAAGTCTGAAGAGGAAGGGATCAATCTCCTTACCCTTCTTCATCTCGAACAACCACATCTGATTCTCCATAATCATGTTCCTTTGGATATATCCTTCTTCAAACATCATCTCTAAAGCAGTCGACATCTCATTTTTCGTGTTCTTCATGGAAATATGTGGCATGACGTGATCTTTGACTCTGTCCATGATCAAGTGCTTAGCCCGCACTTGATTCTCCTTGAATTTCTTAAGAGGATTTGGATCAAGGGACACATATAGGACATTCTTAGCATGGTCCTTGATGTCATACTCATCCAGGACTATAAGGATCCTGGCCCTCCATGTAATGAAGCTGGACATGTTTTCCAACCTGTCTTGATCTCTAAGTCCATGAGAACCCATCTTTGCCAAAATTTTTCATAAAAAATACTCGTCTCCCTCTTTCAGGTGCAACACTCAACATAAATAATGGATTTGGGTTTCTTGGAAAACAGAAACGATTTATAGTAGTTTCTCCCTCCGACAACTAATTTCCCTCCTGGAAATATTCAACCAAAAACAACTGAACAATTCTCTACGATCACCCTCCTAATCGAATCTCAGATATGTTTGGCGTAGATCTGTTGAGAAAATATCCTCCTCCTGCCCTTTTTCAAATTATCTAGGTATGATTCTACACCAGTAGGATCTCCACCACACAAGCAACTGTTGAAGATCTGAAGCCCTACTTTCGGACCACGAAGATATTGCACAACAACTCAAAACTGGACAATTTTCCTCTGGCTGACGTCTACATGAGCAAACTGGCTCAGAACAGCCTCTGCTTAGTGACTGTGTAGTGCAAGCTGCTCCTACGTCACTCTGGAAGGCACTGTACTGTCTCTGTGTCACTTAGCTGAGACTGCATCATCCCCTGCGTAATCTTTGTTGGGATTGCATCCTCCTAATGCTGCATTGCCCTCTCCTGATCTCTGCTGCTTCAGCTTCTCTCTGCAACAAGAATTTATTTAGCCAATTTTTCTAGAGATTCAGCTTGATCTACAATGCTGTGATACCATGTGAAAAATTATTAACCAAGAAATCGTACTATTAGATATTGATTTACTTCTCCTAATTGATTAAACATATAAGTTATTAATATGAATATTCATAATTAACAACGAAGGAAATAAAATTACAAATTACACATACAGATCATTTACTGAATAAAACGCTCATATGAAAAAGTGACACACAGATTTTTCGGACAAATTTCCTTGGAAACCCCAATGTGGTAAAACCGGTGGAGCAGATATGAGGGTTTATTATTATTATGAAACAGTTTATGAATACATCTAGAATTCCATAAAATCGGCTCACCCAATAGATAAATCCTCATCAATTAGAGAAAATGTGACATATACCTCACTCTCGCAAGTCCTGGCTAATCCGGACGAGAAACTGGTGAAGCCCCAGTTGGCTCTTTCTAGCTACTTCGTCAGCCTGCGTAGCCTAGACTTAGGGACTACATCACTGTTAGGTCCTTATATTACTATTATAGTCCCTTATTATTGTTAGTGTAACCCCCTTATTGTTATTTTTGTACCCTGTAACCCCTATATTGTTATTATTGTGCCCTTACATTATTATTGTTAGGTTGGCTAGGAGTACATTGTGGCCCCATGGACTCCTATATATAGAGTAGAGGTTTTTTCATTTATATCATCCAAGAATTATTCATTTATGTAATGTATTTGAGGTTCCCCCCTTGACGTGGCTATTTCTAAGGCGTTGATCTCTCTTTCCTTCTATTTTTGGAGCTGGTTTCATAACATTTGGTATCAGAGCTTTGGATTCTAGGGTTTCACTTCTCCAAAAAGGTCATCGTCGAATTTTTGCTATAAAATTTTTTCTACAAAGGTTCAAAGGTGGAAATTTTTAGAGTGCAAAGCTGAAATCCTGAGGAAGATTGTCACAAAATTTCAAAGCTTTTTTCGTAATATTTTTGGATATATGATCTGTGGAACGAAGGGCTTTTCAGAGGCTCCTGAATTTCACCTAAACAGGTCATTGCGAAATTTTCACTATAAATATTTTTTTATGAGGGTTCAAAAGCTGAAATTTTCATAGAGCGAATTTTAAAGCCTGAGGAACCTCCTATAAAAATTTTAGATCTTGGTTTGCAATATTTTGGGAGATATTATCTGTGGAAGTTAGGATTGTTTCAGGCTCCCGAATTTCATCTCAAAGAGATGACCATGGGAAAAACATCATAACTCTCTCTCTGACCATCAGATTGAGATTATGTAAAAAGCAGCTACAATTACATGGACTTTAGTTTTCTCTATATCAATTTCAGAGATGAAGGAGGAAACAGTGACCCATGGCAAGTCGTACAATTTTGCTCTACTGACCTAGTCCATAATTAGGTCATCGTAGGAGATTGGGCTCACCTTTGTCTTCAATAATCCAAATCATATTAGACCTATGGCATTAAAAAGAGGATTCAAAGGGCTACTTCAGGGCCAAATTTTAGATATTAAAGATCCAAAATCACAGTTATAAATCAGTTTCAATATCAAGCCCCTCAAAATCAAGAAAATGGTGTGTATTTTTTTTTCAAATTGCATAAGTCTTGTTTGAAAAATCAGTTTTAAGTGATTCCAAAGGCCTATTGAGCATAGATATCAGTATTGGGTTCTAAAATTCCTCCTAAAAAGAATTCAACGCCCATTAATCCCTTAGAGTACTCTACTATGACTCATGATGATGAAGAATTGCAACATGATCTATCAAAATTACAAGAGCAAGTGCACCAAAATTCGCTCTCACAAAGAGCAAAAAAACATGAAATGGATGTTTTGAAGAAAAGCATGGAAGCTAAGATAGATGGTTTGAATAAAGGCATGGAAGCTATGATGGATGGTTTGAAGAATCGTATGGAAGAAAAAATGGATGACATGGAAGAAAAAATGGAAGGTTTGAAGGAAGACATGGAAGGTTTGAAGGAAGGTTTGTCAAAGTTGATACAAGAAATGATTCCTAATAGCGAAAAGATAGTAGAGGAAACTCATGATGAGAACAAAATAAATGTTAATCGTGATTTCATAAACTCTAATGTTGGATTAAAGAAACACCATATTCCAAAGATGGATATGAGGAAGTTTGATGGGAAGGATCCTGTAACATGGATACTACAGATGGAGCAATATTTTGATCTCAATAATGTGCAAAAAACACAAAACGTACACATTGCAACTTTACATTTCAAACAAAATACATTTTTATGGTATTGATGACTTTTCTCCTGTAAAAAAATTGTCACTTGGTCAATTTTTACAGAGGAAATGATAACACAGTATGAGGATACAAAGAGCAACACCTTCTTTAGCCAATTGATAAATCTCAAACAAAAGGGTTCAGTGGCGGAGAACATTGAGGATTTCCAAAAATTGAATATAAGGGTAACTGATATTCTAGAGGAACACAGGATTGATGTCTGCATAGGGAATTTAAAGGATAACATCCAACATGAAGTTCGTGTTTTGGAACCAAATTCATTAGAGAAGGCATTCAGGTTGGCAAGAAAAATTGAATGTAAAATTATGGCGACAAGGAAGCCTACCACTCACATCTATAAATATGGAAGTGTTACACTGAAAATTGTCACCTTGACATTCTGCTAACTGTATGATCTCATTATCACTCATACTTCTCCCTTTGCAAGTCTAAACATATTAGTTCCTCATATCAAGCCTTGAAAATCAGAAAAAGTTCCTAAAAGTCTCCTAAACTTTGGTGTTGCACTTTCTGACTATCTTGCCTGCGGTCCCGCACCCAATGTTCAGCTTTCCTGCATTCCTGAACGCACTTTATCTTTGTTATAGGTGAGGACCCCTATAATATTAAAAAGGTGCAAGTAAATCCCAAAAAGCTCAATAAAAGTGAATTCTGGAAGCTTCTAGAATGGATTTTGCGGTGGCAGAACCGCTCTTGTAAGGTGCATGAATCCCTTACCTTATGGAGCTAACCCCTTGATGTGAGGAGCTTATCCCTTTGAAGGAGGATTCTATCCCTTCATACTTGGAATAGAAAACCTCCTCTTTTCCACTATAAAAAGAGGCATTGGGTAGCCTCAAAGGGAGTTCAAGCTTAAGAATATTTTGAGGTTAAGTGCTGTTGAGATTTAGACTCAGTTAATTAAGACTTTTTGAGGAGAGATTACATACCTCTACTTGTCTTGGTTGGAGGAGTGCAGAACTTGTCAAAATAAAGGAGACTCCTGCTTCGGACCCCAGAAAGTCCTGTGCAACATCAAGGCTCAGGTTGTAAATATTTTCCACTTTTGAAATTAATACAAATATACTCGTTTTTCTCAATAAGCTTTCAATCAATGGTTTATTTCATAGATTCCTTGATCACTATGATAAGCATGGTTTATGATGATTTCTATACAGGTGCTCTGTAATATTTTGCTTGTTTGTGACTGCAGGTTTACGAGGAAAACTCCTTCAAGCGCGCGAGGGATAACGCCGACTTCAAACAAGCATTGGACAGATGGTAAGTCCTTAACACCTCTATAGATTTTTTCATAGATCGTATATGCTTAGAGAAAGATTAGTCTATTTGGTTGTTTGTTGCTAGATACTTTTAGTACTAGGGAGATCGGTCTTGTCCGCAAGACAGATTAGTCCATACAACAAATTGGCGACTCCACTGGGGAAAGAACTTGTTGTTTTTTGTTCTCTTTTATTTTGATTTGAGGAAACGTTTTTCTTGGTTTTTGATTGATTGACATCCGCCTGGGTAGCTTAGGTTTTCTCTGTTTTTGAAAATTTTGAAATCCTTTAAGTTTTTCTCTAGTTTTTCCTGGGACCGCACTTTGCCTTGTTTTCACAGTGTGGGCAGTTTCGCACTTTTCCTGTGTAAATAGTGCGGGACCGCACCTGTGATATCTTGGAGCCTGCGGACCCTGTCAAAGTTTTGAAAAACTTCAGATTTATTTCTTTAGTTTATCTTGATTTTGATTGTCAGTTTTTTTTTCTACCCAGATTGATGATTTTTTCTGTCAAAAGCTTTCTGTTAATAAATCTCAGCAGTATTGGTGTTTTGATGATTTTCTAGAAGTTTTGCGTTTTGGATTGCTTTTCACTTGGTCTTTGTAGCGATTTGAAGCATTTGACACTTTGAAGTACCTCAGATTACCTTGGTCTTTTTGGTCTTTTTCTGAATCTGACCTAATTTTGAAATCATTCTTTATTGAGAAGTAGAGTTACCTGTTTCTTTGCAAATCTTCGAAAAGAAACTTTGTTATTGGTTTTTGAATTTCATTTTTTATAAAAACATAATTGGGTGTTTTTGATCTGTTGGTTATTCTGGAGGAATAGATCCTTAGTTTGCTGAACAACTAAGTCAAAACATTCTTCAAAAAAAAAAAATCTTAAAGCTTTTATTCATTTAGATTATTAAAGTTTGTAGTTTTGAGTGCTATTAAACTTTGTAGATCTCAAAATTAGTTTGTAGTTTTGAGTGCTTTTAAAATTTTTAGCTTTCTTTTGAAGGAAAATTGTTTTGTAGCTTCGAGTTTTTGGAAAGTGAAAGGATTTTTATTGTGAGCTTTGATAATTTGTTGGAAAAGACAAAAAATAGTTTCTTTCAATTGTTCTTTATGTTTAAAGAAGGAATTGTTTATTAAAAGAATTTCATTCTCTAACTTTTCCTTAATTAGAATTTCATTGAAAGAAAACAATTTGATCATCATTTTTAGGTGCATTTTTAGCGTCTTTTGGAAATCGAGTCTTCACACCATCAGAGTTTCATTTCCGCACCCATTGACCTAAGAAACAACGCTTAAAAGTAACACTTAATTAAAATTAATTTAGCAATATTTTTATTTTCTAGGGCTCTTATCACCAACATAGCTTAGGCTAGTATCTTGGAGTAGGGAGTAATTAACTCTCCAAGGTAGTAAAAACAAACAAGTAGACAAATCTTGCGGTAGGAGATAAATCCAATTGTAATTTGTATAATCTGGGAAGCTTCTCTTAAAGAAGTCAATCACGAGGTCATGTCCAAACCTTTGAAACAATCAATTCTGTTTCATTGGGGAGGATAGAAGATTTTGTGCGTATTACAAATGGTAAACCTCGGATTAACCATTGTCGAGGAGCCTGGGGTCACTTGTTGGTAAACCTCAGATTAACCATGTCGAGGAGCCTTCCAGGGGATTGAGCTTGCTACTCTGCCCTTGCGCGTGAAATCGGATCGTAGACTATTCCCCCAGTTATATTTGTTACTATTGGTAACCTTAGTGTCCATTATCTTAAGATTATTTCCTAAGGTGGAGGTGAAGGAAAGATATCACTGTACCTGGAGCAGACGTCGAATAGACTCACTTGGACTCTTTGGGGGGTTCTATTCACACGAGATGGTTTTGTGAGGAAACTTGTGCCAATCTGTTTCATTAAGCAGGTTGTCGGGGTAACTGTTCCAACCGCCCTTTCTGTGTTAAATTTCTACTAAGTTGGATTTCATCACCAACTAGTGTTTTTAGTACAGAAAGTTACTGTTTTTGTGTGGTTTGAACTCTTAGATTTTTAAGCGTGTGATTCAGCTATTTGTTTCTTTAGAGACTGTAGGTGTTTTCATTGAAATTTTCTTTTTTTGCGTGTGATTAGTTAATCTTTAATCGTGGCGGAATTTCCGAGACAATCCTGGAGACTACAAGGGAAACCCCTTGAATATTCGCCAAGTCAGCTTGAAGGGCTTCGTGCTCTGGTATCATCCAGTAGTGGTAGGATTCGATCAACAGAAATTGGAAGTTCCTCTATAGTTTTCCATCCTGATCATCAAATACCTACAACATAATACATTCAAGAACCGATTTCAGTTTTTGAAGTTACTAGTAGTATTCCTGCTTCCAGTGAACTGGCTAACGAACCTGAAACTGAACCTTATGTTTTAGAAACATCCTTGGGATTTATTTCACCAACTTCTAGTGATCTTGGTTCACCTAGGGTAAGAAATATTGTCACTGACAATCTTCCGGCTGGTCTTATTTCCATTGAAGAACTTACTAATCCAGACGAAGATATATCTCTTCCCGACTCCCCTCAATCTTTAAATCTTAGGGAGCGTGAATCTATTTTCTACAGCCCTATTTGAACTAGTGCTTGGTATTTATCCTTAACAAACTTTTTAGAGAATCCAGGTCTTTCTTTTTCTCCACCTCGTGTTCCATTTCATCCTACACCCAGAGGTTACTATCTGCCATCCATTATGGCTGGAATGTCATCCATGTTTTCCCAGACACCGGAATCATTTTTACACGGTGGTCCTTCTGTTCCTTCGGGATATCAGGCTCTGTCTGGTACTTTCTCCGGAGCAGCTCCTCAACCAATCGAACAAGTGTTGTCATCTGGTAATAGTGGTGTTAAAACTAAAACGTTGAACGTAGCGCAAATCTATATGATGTTTGGTAATGTTCCGAATCCTCAACCTCAAGGCAGTCAGTTACCGCCTGGGGGGCCAACACAGGGAAATCCGTTATCGCCTAGGGGGCAACCTTCAAGTAGTAATTTTCTGCCTAGGGGGAAACCTTCAAGTAGTCAGTTACTACTTGGGGGGAAACCTTCAGGAAGTCAGTTACTGCTTGGAGGGCAACCTCAAGGTAACTTTTTCCCAGGACAAACTATGGAATCATATTATTTTGGGGGAAACCCCCAAGGGCAGTACACACCTCACGGGTATCAACCTTCAGGACAGTATATGCCCCAAGGTCAACCCCAAACTCAATATGCTCCTTAGGGTCCTTATCAACCCCAGCTTTAGTACGCGCCTCAGGGTTATCAACCTCAAGGTTAGTATCCAATTCAAGGTTTCCAACAGCCTTCTGGTCAGCCATCCATTCAAGGAGCCAGAAATGTACCACTTACTTATCAACCCTACGTTCAACCAGGTTATGGTCCTTACGTTCAGCCTTCTGCGGGGCAATACCCCGGAATGAATATGGTGTGGGATCCATCCCAATATCAACAACCTATGCAGCCTAATGTGTATTTGCCTTATCAACCTGGACAACCTTTCATTTCTGGTCCAATTTAGCAACCTGTCCAGCCTACTATTCAAATTCCTGCACCTGGTCCTGTTCAACAGGCTGGTCCTAGTTCGCCTAAGACTCCGCCTCAAAATGCTGCAACAGCTGCTACGTCTGTTCAACCTGTAACACCTGCTTCTGGATTATCTGTAACCCCGAGTTTGTCTATCCCTGCATCCGTGCAAATCCCTCAAGTCTCTGTACCCCAGTCAGGATCTTCAGTTCAAACTTCGGTTCAGATGCCTACGGGACAAGCCGGTACAAGTACAGTTGTCATAAGTCAACTGCAATTAACGTATCAACCGTACCAGGGATAGCCGCAATTCGGTCCCTATACACAAAATCCAAACTATCAGTATCAACCGTACCCTGGCTATACTTATCAACAGCCTCAACAACCCTAGTTCAGTACGATTAATCCTAGTTTTCCAGGAGGTTATACAATTCCTAATGCTAATCTGATTCCCAGTTATCCTGGGTATCCACCTCCTAGAACTACTTTGGCTACTCAAGGTTTTCGTGACCCTAACCGTCAGTTACCATTTATCGCAACTTTGGATTTACCTGATTTGACGCGCCTTACAAATGATTCGATTTTCTATTATCAGTACTAGCCGCCAATGCCGCATAAGTTGCCCAGTGATATACCGAAATTTGAAGGTAAGTCAGGAGAGGATCCATCAAATCACGTCATGAGTTATCACCTTTGGTGTGCGTCTAATTCAATCATTGATGATTCAATTCGCTTACGTCTTTTCTAAATAAATCTTATTGGTTTTGCAGCCAAATGGTACATTGAGTTACCACGAGGCTCATTTCATAACTTCAGTCAGTTAGCAACTGCCTTCTTGACTCATTTTCAGTTTCTAGTCAGATACGAAAATGGCACAGAATTATTAACTTCGCTGAAACAATCCACGTCTACGTATATTTCAAATCATATTCATGAATGGCGACGTAGGAGACGTTTGGTGAAAGTTTATATTCCTGACCAAATTTTGGCAGAATGGTTTGTTAAATCATTGTTACCCAAGATTACTGAAGATGTAGCTAAGGCTGGTGTTGTTACTGAAGAGCAAGTAATTGCTCAAGCTTAGTACCTTGACCTCGTTTATATGCAGTCGGGTACTTTACATGAAAAAATCCCAGACCTTCCCAAACAAGGTCAAATAGCTGCTACTCCTTCAGGGTCTCATGCTGCTGATGGTATGATTTGTACGGTCAATACTAAAAGTAAGAATAAATATTCAAAGAATTCTTCTCCAATTATAACTTCACCTGATTCCCCGAAAGGAGAATCTTCCCCCGAAGTTTCTGCCGATATTCATGTTGTGGAGACATCTACAGCTAAATCTAAAAATGCTAATAAAAAGAAAGGGAAGAAAAATAATAATAATTCGAAAGAAAAAACTGATAAAAATGAATCCAATGTCGAAAAACGTAAACCACGTTATCCTTGTTACATTTGTGACGAAGATCATTTTACTAAGGAATGCCCACATCGGGCTGAGGTTGCGAAATTCGTCAAAGGTTCACAACCTGCTGTCTTGAAAGATCCCTTTCCGACTCAAGATATTAAGATGGTTGGTTCTACCTCGACTGCTTCAGAAGAGCCCATTTTGATGATGTGTAATGTAAGGATTGCGACGCGATCGCAAGATTATGGTACTAAGAATCCTGTTGATGGTAAAGAAGCAGAATCTTCTAATGCAAATACATCAACTACACCTCCTCCTGTTTCTGGTCCGCTACAGATCGAGAAACCAAATCCAGACTTAATAATCAAACCGCCTGCTAAAGGTGTTCTTCGTAAATTAGCTTTCAATCCACATGCGAGAGCTGCTCAGAATTACAACATTGTTGAAGACTTAGCTATTTCTCCTTCAGCGATATCGGCTTTGGAAGTGTTGAAATCATGCCTAGCACAGCGTAAATTGCTTTTGTCTGCGATAGGAGCTGTTGATATTCAGGATTCTAATCTTATAATCTTCGATCTAGAAAATAGTACACCTTGCCTACCTCACCAAATCGCTTTCTAGATACCAGTGTTAGTAAAAAACAGACCAATCTATCAGACTGTGATTGATGAGGGAGCTTCAACGTGTATTATGTCGATTCAGTGTTGGAAATCACTTGGTTCTCCTATACTGAACCAATCTCTGATGATTCTTAAGGCTTTTGATGGTCAAGGTTTCCACCCTATTGGTATTTTGCAGGATTTACCCATAGGGGTTGAAGGTAAAATTGTAAATCTAGATGTGGAAGTGATTGATGCCCCTCTTGATTACAACCTTCTTCTGGGTCGTATTTGGTCTTACGTTATGACTGCTGTTGTCTCTTCGGTCTTCCGACTCATAAAATTTCCATATCAAGGAAGGATCGTTACAATAGATCAGTTAACTTATTTTTCTTCTGACCCAGCCTCTACAGAAACAATCCAGCATGTTGGTAAAGAGACTATCCCGTACAAGGATGTTGGAGTTGGTTTGATTAAAGATTCTGGTTTGTTAGGAACTTTTTCCATTACTCCTCGTAACGTTTCACCTTCTGTTGCAACTATTCATATGATTTCGTCAGACTCTCTTATGTTTGATGATCCTTTGATCGTACCTTCCGAATCCGAGTTAGATTCAATTGATGGCATGATGCCTTTGAGTCCATTTGAACTTGCATATCAGGCTGTATAGTCATTTTCCGACCCCTCGTCAACGGAAATTGATCCAGTGAATGGGATCCATGAGGAATCACTTTCTATATCTAGTTCAGCTACAACGGCATTTCCTGAACTTGTTCATACTGATGAGAAGATTCGTGAATTATTATCTGTTGACGATTTACCATGGGAAGATCTACATCACCGATCTTCGTTTTTACCTGAACTAGATCATTTTGAAAATGATTTCGCTTCAATCTTTACTGTTGAATATGTCAAGGAACCGCAGAATCCATTGAAAAATCCCGATTCTGAGTTCAATTTGGAAAATATTTCTCGAACGATTCCCATTGACATTTCAGTAAAACCTGGAATAATTGAAAACATTCATATAGGTGCTTCATGTACTGAAGAAGAAATTCAAACTTATAAAGCCCTATTTCAAGAATTTCGTGATGTGTTTGCCTGGTCCTATGAAGAAATGCCAGGAATTGATCCATCAATTGTCGTACATGAAATCAAGACTTACTCGGATGCCAAGCCTGTTCGTCAATGTCTACGTCAAATGAATCCTAGAAAACTGCTGCTATCAAAGCAGAGGTTGAAAAATTACTTCGTGCAAGTTTTATTTATCCAATTCCCTTAATGGATTGGGTATCGAATATTGTTCTTGTGACTAAAAAACAAGGAACGATACGAGTATGTATCGATTATAGGGATATTAATCGAGCTTGTCTTAAAGAAAATTATCCAAATCCCTATATCAATCAAAAAATCGATGATTGTGCCAGCAGTGAAATGTTTTCCTTTATGGACGGCTTTTCAGGGTATAATCAAATAAACATACTCCCTGATGATCAACCAAAAACAACTTTTATTTGTCTATGGGGGACATTTTCTTACTGCAAACTACCCTTTGGATTAAAGAACGCTGGAGAAACTTTTCAACGGGAAATGTCTTATGCGTTTCATGACATTAAGCACATTGTGCAACCGTATCTCGATGATTTACCTGCTCATTCATCACGCAGGGTTGACCATCTTACACATTTACGTGCTATCTTTATGAGATGTCGGCATTATCGAATTCGGCTAAATCCACACAAATGTGTTTTTTGTGTTGAGTCGGGTCGTTTACTAGGATTTGTTGTCTCGAAAGCAGGTATTCGCGTTGATCCGTCGAAGGTCGAAGCTATTGTCAAGTTACCTCCTCCTTCGACTTTACGCCAACTCCAAAGTTTGCAGGGGAAAGCAAACTTTTTAAGTCGATTTATTCCTAACTACGCCGAGCTTACAAAAGGTTTTACCCGGTTGTTAAAACAGAACATTCCATTCTTTTGGGATGAGATTGCTAATCGATCTTTTGATGCACTTAAACATGCGTTGACCCATGCACCGTTATTGCATCCTCCCAATTACAACCAGGATTACATTTTATATCTCGCCGCTTCTCATTCCACTATTGGGATGGTGTTAGTTCAGGAAGATGAATCTCATACTGAACATGTGATTTACTATCTTAGTCGAAATCTGCATCCGACTGAGATTAAGTACACACATGTGGAGAAATTGGCTCTGGCAGTTGTTCAAGCTGTCCAACGATTTAGACATTACATATTGTTACACAAAACTACGGTAATTTCTGATTGCAACCCTATGATGTACATTTTGACCAAACAGTTGCTAGGGGGCAAGTATTCCAAATGGATAGTCATCCTGCAGGAATTTGACTTGGAATTTGAAAAATCCAAGGCGAAGAAATCCTTGGTCTTTGCGGAACTAATGTGTGATTTCCCCTCTATTGATATTGAAACTCTGGCAGAGCAGCCCATTGCGGACGAATCTCTGTTTCTTATCAGTACTCTTAATCCATGGTATGGAGATATTATTTTTTATCTCCAAGCCCAATATTTTCGGCCTGAAGTCTCGCGATCTCAGCGAAGGAAGATACGTTTCCAATCCCAACAATATAATATTATTGGTGACACACTTTATCGTCGTGGAGCGGATTCTGTTTTTCGACGCTGTCTTATTCATGAAGAAGCTAAAAAGGTTTTAAATGACTGCCATTCTGGAGCATGTGGCGGTCATATGTCTGGGTATGCCACAACCCAAAAGATATTGCGCGCTGGTTATTTCTGGCCATCCTTATTCAAAGATTGTATTTACGTAGTCCAGAAATGCCACAATTGTCAACTTTTTGATCGTAAGATGCGCGCGCCACCCGCTCCTCTTCATCCCATAATTGTTGTTGGTCCTTTCACAAAATGGGGTATCAATTTTATTACATGTAACCCTCACTCGGTCGGGGGGCATGCATATATTATCTTAGCAGTACATTATTTTACTAAGTGGGCTGAGGCGATGCCTACATTTTCGGGTGATGGCAAGACTGCTGCAACTTTCGTATTTAATCATATAATTGCTAGGTTCGGTGTTCCTCGAGCCATTATTACTGATCATGGAAGCCATTTTCGGAATGTCATGATGACTGAACTGATAGAACAGCTTGGCCTGCGCCACGATAATTCCACTCCATATTATCCGCAAGCCAATGGTCTGGTCGAAGCCATAAATAAATTTTTAGTCACTATGATCAGACGAATTATTGGTATTCACAAGAAGAATTGGCATTCCATGTTATTTTCAGCACTTTGGGCATATCGAACCTCAGTCAAAACATCAACTGGTTTCACTCCCTTTCAACTCGTTTACGGTTTGGAAACTGTGTTGCCGATTGAATGTGAAATTCCATCTTTGAAATTAGCCATAGAGTTACTCCCAGCTACGTCTGAAGAGGAGAAACGTTTTTTGTACTTGGCTTAATTGGATGAAAATCAGAGAAACGTTGCAATAGCAAACGAGGCTCATGTCAAAAGAGTAAAAGCTCAGTATGATAGAAGTGTTACCCCTCAAAATTTTTCAGAAGGAGACCTAGTCTTAGTTTATGATCAAACCAACGATAAGCTAGGAGCTGGAAAATTTGTGCCCATGTGGCATGGTCCTTTCATTTTTAAGCGAAAGCTAGCAAAAGGGGCCTATGAGCTGATAGATTTTGATGGTATCCCTTTGGATAAGCCCAGAAATGGGTTATATCTGAAGCGATATTATGCTTAAACTTGGTATGGAGATTTTTTATTTTTTAGGTTAGATTTATTTACTGCTGGTGTGTCTTAGATTAGAAAGGTGTGCCTAGTTTAGAAGTGTGTTTTTATCACTATTCCTGCTTATCTGAGTTTTACTCTTGATATTGCAAATGTCGACGTCTCTTCAAACATACACTGGTTTTGCTGATGGTGCTTGTCGTAGTACACGGAACATTTCTTCCGCAGCTTGGGTTATCTATTCACCCTCTGACGAGTTAGTTTCCATGCATGGGATAAGCCTTGGTCAAACAACGAATAACATTGCCAAGTATAGTGCAGTGATTGAGTTATTATCTAAGTCCATATCATTTGGGATTCGGAGTTTGATTGTGAGGTTAGATTCTGAACTTGTTGTATTACAGCTTAATAGGGTTTATGCAATTATAAATCCAGTGTTGTTACGATTATTTTTAAGAGTTCGTCTCTTGGAACGTGAATTTGACTACATTGAATATCAACATATTCCAAGACATTTAAATACATTAGCAGACGCAGTTGCTTATAGTATGATAAATCGACATTTGTAGTGATCAAAACAGTAAAACAAATAACATCCATAACATGTATACAGATAGCCAGTAAATAGTGATATATCATAGGATAGAAGTGTTTTCAAAAAATATACATCATCTTCGATCATAGGTTGGAAACACCTTATGATTGGCAAATGATAACACAAAAAGTCAAAAATATGAGTCTACAACACGATCATCCTATCACTGATGGTGATCACGATAAGAAACCACTGCTCAAGCCACCCTGTATAGGAACCTCCTAAAAGGTCCTGGAACACCAATCACGTATCTCTGCAATCTGAGTGGAATGTCATCTATGTCTGTCTCCAGAATATCTAGAGTCAAACGCTCTAGATGATGCTCTAAATCAGTCAATATTTCTGCTTATTGGCCTGCTGTAGATGGTGCAGCTGCAACTGGTTGTCTTCTTTCATAAGGTTGGAGATGGGCTGGTCACCGTGGGCCCACATTTGTATTCAAAAACTTTTAGTTATTATTTGACAAGACGATCAAAAATAAAAAAAACTTTTAACTTAGAAAATGTTGAAGAAAGATTTTTTTTACCTGAGTCATCCCACTGTTCCCCTGCTGGGAGAGTCATCTCTCGGTCGCCGCGGAAATCTATCCCGGCGTATGGAGAGTCCTCTATGACAAAAATTTGGCGATCCAGCCAACGAAAATATGAAGAAGGAAATCGAACAATCTCAGCGCCCTCAATACTGTGACGGGCCATCAGTGCGGACCAACGAACCATTCTTGGTTCTCTAAGTCGACCGGCATCAACAGGGATACTCTGTAGAGCTAGCATCGGAATCCTCTCTAGAGAAAAGGAGAAGACAATGGATCCATATCCAAAGTTATTCAGTTTCCCGTTTTTTGCTCTAGTTATTTGGCCTTTTATATTAGCCAACACAGTGTCACACCAGTTGAAAATAGTGCCATGAAAACAGTCCACAGCAATGTGCATCTGAGAACCGGTAGCTACATAGAATGTTGCACTCCCGCACAGCCTAGTAACAGTAAATGCAATAACTTTCAGCTTGAGACAGATGAGAGTTTTTATATCAATCCGTTTGTCCCTGGGGTCTGCTTCATCATTACAGAATTCTTGTTGAAGACTAGCGACAGTCTGGCCACCTGCCCTAGTCCCAAACAAGGAGAGTTTTTCGCCCCTCTTGGAAAAACCAGTCAGAAAATAAATGTCCTCTAGCTCGATTTCGAGCCGGTGGCCGCCAATAATGAAACACTGGTCCTGCACATTCTACCTGTTTACCAGCCATGTTAGGAGCTCTACCCGTGCTCTCATGCCTTGGATGGCCCAGAATTTATATATACCGCACGCTCTTAATGCTTGCATTGTGGGAAAATGGAGCATTGTGGCGTCATCCACGTCCTCGTGTTCATGTTCTCTCCAAATCAACATATTTTTAATCCTGCAATACATAAAAAGATAGATTAGAACAATCTAATGTGAAAAATTTTGGGCGGCAAAAGAGAAATTTGAGTTTTAAATTTAAACGCGCGGGGACCGCACTTAACCTTTGTAAACAGTGTGTAGGAACGCACGCGTTCTGTAAGGAAAGTGCGGACCCACGACTTTTTTCCTTGTAGGAAAAATTCGGGGTCCGCAGGTACCATGTGTGTCACCTGCGAACCCCCGTGAGCGATTTTCGAACCATATTTTTCCCTTAAAAATAAAATTTAAAGCCTAAAAACGAATTGTAAACGGATGAAATGCAAGATTAAGAGGTCGTGGATTACCTGGGACTAACGTTTCTCGATTTCAACGGACAGATTTTCCAGAATCTTCACAGGAACTTTTTTACCCAAAAGCTTCTACTTTTCACTCTGAACTTGAACGGTAAAAATGAAGTTGAAAAAGTCCTTTTTATAAGTTTTTTCGAATAGATGAATTTTTAATTTATTTATTTTTCACTTTAAAAAGGGTATTTTTGAAGCATTTTTACTCATCTTAAACAGGTATGTGTAATGTTTCAAGTTTTTGTGCAGAAATTGGATTTTCAGGAGGATTGATCATTTTTCAACAAAGAGCACACTTTTATCACTTTTTCGGACTCTTTCAAAAATTCATGAAAAAGCGAAACATTGGAGTCCTCTTTTAGGCCCTTTTTAGACTCTCTAAACATAAAAAGATTGTCGAGTACTTGATTGTTCGAACTCGTTAAAGTAAATGAATAATCGTCCCTTCAGTATAAGTTTACCCCTTTTACGGACTGAAATGGACTATTTACGAAAAAGGTATACGTTGACTAATTACGGTCAATAGAGTTCTCTCCCGCATTATTTTATCCTTTTTCGGGCTTGAGAGACTAAATTTACAAAAAAGTACACCCACGGAGTTTTCTTAAGTTTTTCTTCTGACTCCCTAAAATTGAAAAACACCGAGTTTCTCCTATACTGGACTCGTTAAAATTTAACAGTAAAGGACCTGTTTAATTTTCAACAGGAACGAACCACTCCTTCTTAGGGTTTGAATCTTAAACTAAGTTGGACTCATCCGAAGGATGAGCTTATAAACAAGCAAATGTTATCCTCCTCAAGCTTGTCAAAAATAAAGAGGTACTTGCCAGAAATGGTGGGGGAAAAGAGAGGAAAATGGGCGTGTTTGTTGTATTTTGATTCTTCGAAAATTCAGTCAACCACTCTTGAACACGACAATTTCATTCAACTGGGTTGGGAAATCCTTTGCCTAACGGTTAATCAAACCTCATTTAAAGTTTTCATCTGGTTTCTGGGTATTAGCTTTGGGTCAATTGTTTCCAAGCCATCTACAGTGTCGTTATGTGTTCAAGAGGATAGTTCAAATAAACCATTCATCTGCAAAATATCTATCATCTATTTTACCATCCCTGAGTCAGTCCTTGCCAACATATTTTCAAAACTTGATCTGTGATTTCGTGTTGTGGGCTTGCCTACGACGGATCGCTTTCTATCGACGACAACTCATTATCTGGGAATTTGATCTAGAAATTTTCAGTACCTTGAAATCTGCATGCCTTAATGGCAGGTTTCTCGCTTTCGACGACAGGTTACATCATCGACCTTCGATCGAATGATTCCGTGAGATGTTCGACTTCAGCTCATTCATTCACATTTCATGGATTGTACTGGGTACTTTGAGAGCCATTGACATTATTGGTGGCTACTCTCACACTTGTTAACAGTTTACATCATTGACTGGTAATCAAGTGGTTTCTACCATGTTCGACTTCGACACATTTATTCACATGGATAGAATCGTACTAGTTTGAGATGCAGAAATCAAGACCCTGGATCTAGTTTCTACCGTCCAGGCTGCGAGGAATTTTGTTATCATTTATACAGTGGACTATTTATACACAGATGGCTGCGTCCATACTGTATTTACACATGTCTATATTGTAATGTACTCAAAATCATTCCTGTATCAGAACAGTTGAATCAGTTTTTAGTTTAATCTAAGTATGGGAATGCCTACCTTAGTGATGAAATGTATACATATATATTTTGCATTGAATTTTTTTACAGGTGCTGACTGGGGTGTCCACCGGATGATCCTTGAAATGATAAAGCACTGCACTTTTCATATATGACAGACTTCAGCATCATCTATTCCAGACTTTGCACTTTAGGGGGAAATCTGTTACACTGAAAATTGTCACCTTGACATTCTGCTAACTATATGATCTCATTATCACTCATACTTCTCCCTTTGCAAGTCTAAACATATTAGTTCCTCATATCAAGCCTTGAAATTCAGAAAAAGTTCCTAAAAGTATCCTAAACTTTGGTGTCGCACTTTCTGACTATCTTGCCTGCGGTCCTGCACCCAATGTTCAGCTTTCCTGTGTTCCTGAACACACTTTATCTTTTTTATAGGTGCGGACCCCTGTAATATTAAAAAGGCACAAGTAAATCCCAAAAATCTCAATAAAAGTGAATTCTGGAAGCTTCTAGAATGGATTTTGCGGTGGCAGAACCGCTCTTGTAAGGTGCATGAATCCCTTACCTTATGGAGCTAACCCCTTGATGTGAGGAGCTTATCCCTTTGAAGGAGGATTCTATCCCTTCATACTTGGAACATAAAACCTCCTCTTTTCCACTATAAAAAGAGGCATTGGGTAGCCTCAAAGGGAGTTCAAGCTTAAGAATATTTGAGGTTAAGTGCTGTTGAGATTTAGACTCAGTTAACTAAGACTTTTTGAGGAGAGATTACATACCTCTACTTGTCTTGGTTGGAGGAGTGCAGAACTTGTAAAAATAAAGGAGACTCCTGCTTCGGACCCCGGAAAATCCTGTGCAACATCAAGGCTCAGGTTGTAAAGATTTTCCACTTTTGAAACTAATACAAATATACTCGTTTTTCTTAATAAGCTTTCAATCAATGGTTTATTTCATAAATTCCTTGATCACTATGATAAGCATGGTTTATGATGATTTCTATGAAGGTGCTATGTAATATTTTGCTTGTTTGTGACTGCGGGTTTACGAGGAAAACTCCTTCAAGCGCGCGAGAGATAACGACGACTTCAAACAAGAATTGGACAGACAGTAAGTCCTTAACACCTCTATAGAGTTTCTCATAGATCGTATATGCTTAGAGAAAGATTAGTCTATTTGGCTGTTTGTTGCTAAATACTTTTAGTACTAGAAAGATCGGTCTTGTCCGCAAGATGGATTAATCCATACAACAGGAAGTGTTGCTACTCCTAGACTTCCACAACCTACAAGGTTGACACCACAACAATTGGAAGAAAAAAGAGCAAAAGGGATTTTCTATAGTTGTGATAGCAAATACACTAAAGGTCATAAGTGTGCTGAGAAGAAATTATTTTACATAGATTGTGAAGAGGAGGAAGAAAATGAACAAGAAACTTCAAAAGAAGAGGATATACACCAAGAATCAACCCTAGAAGAAGAAGAAATTATTCCAATCATATCATGTAATGCATTGGCAAGAATTAATACTCCTCAAAATCTCAAGATACAAGGACATATCAAGAAGAAAAAAGTAATGGTGTTGATTGATTCAGGTAGTACCCATAATTTTATTCCTTGTAAGGTAGCCAAGGAATTGAATTGTTTCCTATACCCATCAACAGAATTTCAAGTGATGGTTGCAAATGGAGGAACTATAAATTGCTCTGGAAAATTCCATAATATCAAGATATCCATGGGGGAATATGTATTGAATAGTCCAATTCTTTCCATCCCAATGGGAGGTGTTGATATTGTACTAGGAGTGCAATAGTTACAATCTTTAGGGACAATAGCTTTTAATGTTCAAGAACTCTTCTTGAAAAAAAATTTGGAAGGAAAGGAAATCGAATTTCGGGGTATCACGGGGAAGCCAAGAAAGATAATAAGCTCTAATGTCATGACAAATCTTCTGAAGAAATACTAATGAGGCGTAATTGCACAATTATGCTCACTAGAAGTTCCAACATCAAAATCATCTATTTCTCCAAATCTCCCAAAAGTCTTGGACAATCATTCCAAGGTGTTTGATACTCCCAAAGGAATCCCACCTATTCATGATCATGATCATGCTATTCATTTGATTCCAGGAAGTGTTCCTCCAAACATCCGGCCTTATATATATCCTTATGTCCAAAAGAGTGAAATTGAACGTATGATTGTAGAAATGTTAGAGGCTGGTATAATTCAACCTAGTCAAAGTTCTTTCTCTACTCCAGTAGAATTAGTGCACAAGAAGGATGTATCATGGCACATGTGTCTGGATTATAGGGAGCTCAATAAGCTCACTGTTAAAGATAAATTTCCCATTCCAGTGATTAATGAATTATTGGACAAATTACATGGAGCAATTTATTTTACCAAGTTGGATCTTCGTTCAAGATATCATCGAATTATAATGAAGACTGAAGATATTCTGAAAATAGCATTTCGAACTCATGAGGGTCATTATGAATTTTTTGGTCATGCCTTTTGGCCTGACCAATGCACCTTCTAAATTTCAAGGGTTGTTGAATTCCATTTTCAAACCCCTCCTTAAAAAATTTGTGCTAGTATTTTTTGATGATATACTAATCTACAACAGGTCTTGGAAGGATCATGTTCAACATGTTGACAGGGTGCCCAAACTATTGGAGGAGAAACAATTATATGCAAAAACATCCAAATGTTCTTTGGAGTACAAGAGGTGGAATATTTGGGTCATATTGTATCTTACGAGGGTGTTAAGGTAGACCCTAACAAAATTAAAGCCATTAAGGAATGGAAATTCCCCACAACCATAAAGAAGTTGCACGTATTTCTCAGGTTAACAGGGTATTATCACAAGTTTGTTAAGAAATATGGGAGAATAGCAGCACCTCTAACATCATTATTGAAGTAATATGCATTTTCATGGACTCCTGAAGCATCTAAGGCCTTTGAACATCTTAAAGAGGCAATGTGCCTAGCACCAGTCTTAGCTGTGCTATACTTTAGAAAAACATTTATTGTGGAATGTGATGCCTCAGGAAATGAACTTGGTGTTGTTTTAATGCAAGAAGGAAGAACCATTTCTTTTGAAAGTCATTCAATCAAAGGAAAGTATTTACAAAAGGCTATTTATGAGAAGGAAATGTTGGCAATAATGCATGCACTAAAGAAATGGAGACCTTACCTAATGGGAAGACATTTCAAGGTAAAAACTGATCATGATAGTCTTAAACACTTTTTGGAACAAAGACTATCTTCGGAATAACATCAAAAATGGGTCACAAAGATGTTGGGTTATGACTTTGAAATCATCTACAAAAAAGGGAAGCTAAATGTTGTTGCAGATGCACTCTCAAGAAAGGATGAAGAGGTGGAAGCATTGCTTTGTGCCATTTCTATTATCTAACCGGATTGGATAACCGAAGCAAGGGATGAATGGAAGAAGGACGAAGAATTTTGGAAACTCATTCAAAAGTTGCAACAAGATCCTAGTACATCTGATACATTTAGTTGGAAAAATGATTCCTTATGGTACAAAGATCTCTTATATATTTGCAAGAATTCCCAACTAAAACAAAAGATTATTTTGTAATTGCACACTTCTCCTTTAGGAGGACACTCAAGATTTTTAAAAACTTACCACAAGGTGAAGAAAGAATTTTTTTGGGATGGCCTTAAATATGATATTCAAAATTTTGTGGTGGAATGTTTGGTTTGCCAACAAAATAAAGTTGAGACAATTAAGACCCCAGGTCTTCTACAATCTTTATCCATTCCAAGTCAACGTTGGGAGGATATTTCAATAGATTTTATCACAGGTTTACCTAAGTCCGAAGGAAGGAGTGTCATCATGGTGGTAGTTGATATAATTACCAAGTATGCACACTTTTGTGCATTATCTCATCCATTTAAAGCAAGTATAGTTGCTACTGTTTTTATGGAAACAATTCAAAACCTACATGGAAACCTGAAGATTATTGTAAGTGACAGAGATCCCATTTTTATAGGAAATTTTTGGACTGAATTATTTTCTTGTTTCGGTACTCAACTAGCTCATAGCTCATCTTATCATCCTTAATCCGATGGTCAAATAGAGATAGTGAATAAATGTTTGGAAGGATATGTTCGTTGTTTTGTATCTGATAAGCAAGTAAAATGGGTCAAGTGGTTACCTCTCGCTGAATGATGGTATAACACTTCCTTCCATACTACAGCAAAAATGACCCAATTTATGGCACTTTATGGATATCAACCACCTTCCATCACATCTTCTTTAAGGGAAAATTCTAGGGTTCAAGCAGTGGAGGATCATATCGAGCATCAACAAGAAGTTATCGAAATCTTAAAGGATAACCTAAATTTGGCACAAAATCAAATGAAACAACAGGCAGATTAACATCACAGTGAGAGAAGTTTTGATGTGGGAGACTGGGTATTTTTACGGTTGCAACCATACAAAAAAATGTCCCTCAAGAAAGCTAAGAAGGATAATAAATTATCGCCAAAGCACTATGGTCCTTACAAGGTGTTGCAAAAGATTGGTACTATGGCATACAAATTGGGGCTTCCTGCTTCTTCGCGAGTGCATCCATTTTTCCATGTTTCATGCTTAAAAAAGGTTATAGGGGACAAACTACCAGTTAAAACAATAATGCCAGAACTTGATGAGGAAGGAAAAAACCATATTGGAACCTGAAGCAATCACGGAAACAAGAACTCGATAGCTACGAAATAGATCAATTTCAGAGTATCTCATCAAATGGAAGAACTTACCCACTGAATATTCTACATGGGAGGATGAGAATTTTATACAGAAGCACCCAGAGCTGCTCAAGCGTTGAGGACAACACTTTTTTGAAGGAGAGGAGCATGTTAGGTCCTTATATTACTAGTATAGTCCCTTATTGTTGTTAGTGCAACCCCCTTATTGTTATTGGTGTACCCCTGTAACCCTCATATTGTTATTATTGTGTCATTACATTATTATTGTTAGGTCAGCTAGGAGTAAAATGTGGCCCCACTAGGATTACATTGTGTCCCCATGGACTCCTATATATAGAGTGGAAGTTTTTTCATTTGGATTATCCAATAATTGTTCATTTATGTAATGTATTGGAGATTTCCCCTCGAAGTGGCTATTTCTAAGGCGTTGATCTCTCTTTCCTTCTATTTTTGGAGCTGGTTTCATAACATTACCCTAGCTTTGCGTGGATATGCTTCTCTAGATCTTGGCTTCATCCCCTTTGGCTTAGAAACCCTTGCTTTTGGCATAATTTCAAACTTCTGCTTGGAGATGGTGCACCGCCTCTCCGTGGGCCTGCGTCACCCTCTTGAGGGACTACATCATTCCCTATAATGGCTTCACTACCTCCACTGCGTTTCTACTGCCATTTCTCTGCACTGTACTCTTAACCCTCCTGGTCAATCACTTCATCTTCCCCTCACTACAACTCTGAATCACTCATATATGATCTTCGTTCAAGCATTGCTCCGTCAGAAGAATTCAATCTCTTATACTATGTGTGTGTGTCTCCAACTGACCCCAAAAATTTCCTTTATACTTTTCTCATTGACACATCAACGACCATGATTTAATCTCTTATTGACATCTTAGATTAAAAGACTACTTGATCCACGTCACCTAGAACATTTCATCACATGTTTTTAATTAATTCACCTTAATTTTTCTAATTCCCTAAGTTAGACTTAGGGTCCTCATTAAATATATATATATATATATCTCACACACCACATTAAATTTCTCCAAACTCTTTCTAGGTTTTGGAGGCCTTATGTGTCTTACCCCATCCACAATATTTTAGGGCTAGAGCACACTTGAAGCTACCTCAAAATATCAAAATTTAATATAATGAAGCTCGTTCAACGAACTGGCACAACTGATGTCATTAATATCAAAACCCGAGCATGAAATCATGGTGATACAACTGAAAATGGAGTAGTTTACGAGTCAGTTTTATGGATACAATAATTTATTTTTTGCTGGTGAGAATCATAGGGTGGGACATGGTGATGAAAATGAATGAAATTGATATGGAATTAAATGGGATAAAATTTGACTAAGGGGTATAATGAGATTCGATGTTACTTAAACCTATCATTTATATATTCAAATTAAGAAAATGACACATTAAATTATGAAACACCATGGAAAAACTCACTTTAGAACTTATTTCCAAAGCATATAAAAGTAGGAATAGAGTGCTTAAGTGATCACAATAAAAATAATACACATTGGATATATTATATACACATGGATTATATATATCGAGCTAAATTTGGTAGCTAAAGAAACCCCTTCCTACACCTAGTGTCCTGGATGGCCAATGCAAGGTGTCGTCAAACCAATGACACTTACATGAATTAAATATAGGTTCATATATATTAGTTGGAAAACGATCAATGTCACAAGAATAAAATGGGTTGAAACTAAAATCAAAATTTAAAACTATCCTCTAAAACCTCACATAGAAAATGGGGTATGATTTCCTATGACATCCAACCTACAATTTGTAATGGGAAATCCTCAAAAGTCTCTCTAAAGAAATATATCCCACTGAGGGGCTCAAAAAGATGTATGACCCTACCAATTTTATAGTTGAAGAATTTTAAATCTTGGTTTGTCAATTATTTCCCTAAGTAGGCAAGGAAACATGGAAGTAGGTGACCCCCTTGGAAGAATTCAAAAGGGGAAGGCCACATAAGGATTTATATAAAGATTTAAATCCAAGTACCTCCCTCATAAAAAGAGCTAGACATGTATTGAAAGAATGTAGACAATGACCCATATAAATATTGATAAAGAAAATATAACATCCTTTGAATCCCATAATAAATGGGGCATCTACAGATAAGGTGATCCTCTTGCTCTATTTCATGTATATGGAAAAGCTAGCTGATGTTATTGAGAAGAAAAATATCATGATGATTAGATTTAACTTGATACTAATGTAAAAAAAAATTGACCCACCAAGGGGGATCTGAAGGGTAGCATCTAGTGCTCTTGTGTGTGTGGGTTAAACAATAAGACCCCTTCTCATTTGCATGAAGTATTCCTAGTATAAATCCATCTTAGAGTCGAAGCTATGAAAATATGAACTCCAAGTACATTGAGTTTATTGTCTATAAATAACCTCATTAACAACCTAACACAAACATATAATGCTGTCATTTACACTGAAGGTGTATGTCACTTGAATTGTGTTACAACTTTAATCGCTCCCCCACAAAAATGTATCATTACTCCTTGTGATGATGCATCAACCTTAATGGATAACAACCTAGTGAAGTAAAATGAATTTAAACATTATGTAACTTTAATAGTGCCTGAAATTCACCCCCTGACTCACCACTCATGGAAAATGTGAAGCTATTTTAAGCATTGATGGGGATAATATCATTTTATTTTCTCTTATGTATAATATTCTACTATGACACAATTGAGAATTTTTAGCAAAACAAAAATTGTATAGAGGGTTAAATCCTTGTGCATTAGAACTAGAGAGGCCTTGCCATTATGAGTGATCTATTCATTGTCAACTCCCTATGTGGGAGAGTACTACATGCTCCATCTCAACATGAAATGTATATATTTTAAGAAATTATGATTGAGGTTTTGAAAATTATCCAATTGTTCTACATTTAGTATACATGGTAATAAGGGTATTACCCACAAACACATACCCTCAAGACTAATACCTAGTTCTCTAAAAATAAAATGGTGCCAATATTATTAGTTAGAGGTGAAGTATTCTCTTAGGAGGTTATTTTTTTGGTTTGAGGTTTTGTTTTTAGCCTTGGATGTTAAGTGGTTAAGGACTTCAAGAGTTAAGGGTTAAGGACCAAGGGCTTGGGGGGTAGGGGATTTAGGGGTTAATGGCTTAAGAGTTAGGGGATTTAGGTGTTAGGGGTTAAGTTTCAAGGGTCATGGGTTAAGAGGATAAGGGGTAAAGGCTTAGGGGATTCATGGATCCTAGGTTAGGAGTTAGTGGCTTAATATTTAATGGGTAAAGGGGTTGATGAGTTGTGTGTTATGAGTGTAGGGGTTAAGGGATTGTGGCTTTGGGGTTAATAGGATAGGGAATTTAGTGGTTATGGGTCAATGGCTTATGGGTTGTGATAATGGGGCCCCTAATACCCATATCACCACTATTGGGTGTTCCCCTTTCAGCTTCCCTTGTTTCCTTCCCTGTAGGCCCCCTAGCCCTTGTAATGTTAGGTCCTAAGACACCTTCTCATTCTCTAATGCTAGGATTATAGATATTATTAAATCATGCTTGGATATCCCACTTCTACCCATCCATGCTACCCTTGTGTCTCCTTGTCTCATTCAATACACCACGAGATAATCCTCCCACCTTTTTTCTCATTCCATTCAACTACTCCTAATGTTATGAACCAAAAATTTGGTCCTAATGCCCCTAAAAATACACCCTTGGGCCCCCTTAGCTAAGATATTAAATTTATTAGGGCTTATGCGTTGTGATAAAGGAGCCTATAATCCCCTTATATCAACTATTGGGGGTTCCCCTATCAACTGTAATTGCATCATATAGAAGAAAGGTTGAGAGAAAAAGAAACAGAACTTGGAAAATTGAAAGCAGTTGTTAAATAATTAATGGAATGGGAAGATACCATGGAGGTGGGAAAATAAAATGGTGCAATAGATCCAAAAATTACAAAAATTGTAAGAATTACATGTGTAGACTATTTAATTTTTTATTTATGTTTTACCTATGTTTGATAATAAGGTTGAGATTGACCTATGTTTTCTCCTCTTGATGTATCTTTTAGCCCCACATATGTTGAAAGTATTAGTGTCATTTTGTTTAGAAGTAATTCATTGTTGCAATGTGATTCACCTCCGCTCCTCTCCTAAATTCATCTATAACCCTGTTCTCCTTTCCCTTAATGTACCTGATCTCAAAATCAAACTCACTGAGAGTAGCTAACCATCTAGTTTGTCTCACATTTAGATTATATTGATCCAATAAGTAACTCAACTCATTGTGATCACTCAGCAATATTAAACTCTTGCCAAAAAGATAATGTATCCACATCTTCAAGGCATGAATGATAGTTGCCAACTCAAAATCCCGAGTTACATAGTTATGCTCGTGCTCATTCAATTTACTTGACTCATAGCATACCACCCATCCTTCATGCATAAAGAGTCCACCAAGTCCTCTCTTGTAAGCATCTATACAAGACACAAAATTTTTGTCATGATATGTAATCTTCAAAACCAAATCATTTGTAAGAAAATGTTTCAACTTCTCAAAGCTAGTTGCACACTCCTTTGTCTATTCGAACTTCTTCCCTTTTCGCTGCAAATATGTAATAGGATAGGAAATTCATGAGAAGTTCCTGATGAGCCTCCTATAATAACTTGTTATTCCCATGAATGACCTAACCTCATCCACATTCCTAGGAGTTTCCTAGTCCATGAGAGCTATGATATTTTCCAGGTCTAAAATAAAGTACTTGGTCAAAATACATGGAAACATATGAATTAGAGGGTGTGTCGGGGATGCATTTAGAAAATAAATTCGGGAAGCATAGAGACAAATGTATTCTAAGGAAGTTACAACAGCAACAAAAACAACAAAAAAACCCTAGTCTTGTCATTTTTTAGTCTTTGTAACTAGGGATTTAAATATCCAAGTGGTGGGGTTTGGATCTCTAAGTGGCATGATCAACGGAAATACGCTATGAATATACTCTAGGGGTTTTGATCTCCAAGTAGCTAAGGGGTTTTAATCTGCAAGTGGTGGTGTTTGGATGTCCAAGTATTAAGTTACAAGATCTGAATCAACTGACACAATTTATGTATCTTCAATGGTACATGCACGAACTCTTGATAGTTATGTCAATCGGTGAAACTTAAACTAGACTTGTTAGTCAATCTCGATCCGTCAAATTTTTTACCTTTGTATTTTATAACTTATAGGTTTTTGGCATGAGATCTAGATTCTAGTGAAGGGGTGCTTGGGAAGGAACTTAGCAAAGAGATGTTGGGACTAGCACTTGGTACGATCGGTGGAAACAAATAGGGGTTGTGAAATAGTGAAGTGGTACAACTGAGCAATTTTTAGGTATCATTCATACTTGGTACCAGGTGCACGCACAAAATTTTTAAATCCTTCTACTTAGCATGGACATGCATAACTTGAACTTACTTTGAAAAGGCTAGAAACATATATTGTGGAATCATTCATACGGGATAAAAGCTTTTTTTCGCTTTCTACTTTAAAGTCATCCATCAATAATTTGTTACCATATTATTCTAATAGTCCAATTTAGGACTCTTCCACATCTAATATGAGAAAATATGATACAATATTATTAATAAATTCTTATATTACATACTTGGCTCCAATTCTTTTTAATCAAAATAACCAAAAAAATGATGCATCCTCTTGATCTCAAATAACCACTTTGATTTAAACCAACTCTCATATAAAATAAATCAAATCAATACACCAATGAGTATTCAACACAGATATAAATGGACCAACACCAGAATTACAAATACCATAAAAACATATATATCCTCGAAATAGCTATGACCAATGGGAAATATTTTTTTTTTTTTTTTTTGTCTCTTGTGGGAATCTAAAGATGAAGATTCAATACTTTAATGAGGCTTCCCCTTCTTCATTACTGCTCATGGTATTAGAATACAAAACAATGTGTTCTTCCATCCAAAAATATGAAAATATATACATATTACATATGTTTTCAATGCTATATTATTTTATGAAACAATGAAATGACCATCACTGCATATATGAATGCAACAATTCTTAATTATAATTCAACAAAATGTAGCATACATTATTTGTGATACCCCCACAACAATTCATGGTAAAGGAAGTTGTGATATCGAGGGAGTCTTCAAATCATCACTATATATTTCCTTATGCGATTTGCAACATTCACATTACACTAAAAAAACTTCACAACGCCAACGCTCAACACCAATGCCAACACTAAGCAATAATCGTAGTTAAATGTAGGGATGTGTAAACACAATTAAACGTACTACGTACGTTTAGTTACAGTACAACCATGGCCTTTCAAGCTGGAACTAAGCGATGAAATGTTGTCTGCAACCTTATTACAACATGCAAATTGTGTATCAATTGAAGGAGCGCCTCGAATAGTGTGTATAGTGCATAAAATGACTGCATAAACATTATATTCAGGAAATAAAAGGAGAATTCATTAAGGTCGATGTGGATTAATTTTAATTTTCCACAATGCAAATAGTTCTACGAGCGAAAGGAAGGACAGAGGGACAAGTTAGACTATTGAAAAAGGAGTTTATAGAGAAAAAAGGATGCTAAATTTGGGAACTGCATACCTACAGTATGATGCCATGTCAAGCCAGGTATATGGTAACTCCATAATATTGAAATTTTCTATTAAGAAGAACATTAATATATAAACATAGGAAAATTAATATATACACATAGGAAAGAGACCCTTTAGATTCACATTACAAGGTCTTTTCATTTTTCGTATTTTGCATTTACATATTTACACCATATTTTCCCAATATCAGAGGATCAACTGTCAACAATATATAAAAAACTAAAATCAAAACATAATAACACATCATAGTATAAATTCAACCCCTAATATGTGTGCACATTTGTTTCATGAAAATAATGACCCAAGATAAAAGGGCAATGTATCATCTTAATCATGTATAGAATGTCGGAAGGGTGTTATCATATGATATATGTCCAAAAATTATATGAGGTCAAAAAGATTCATATAGTATGCATAAGTTATCAAACCATATATTCCTAACGTAAATAAGTTAACGTGTTTTGGTTAAACATCAAAATGTAAAATGGAGAATCACATTTATTTAAACAAGAGGAGATGTATGACCCCTAGTATGAAGCAAAAGGAAAAAAATTTAAAAAGAGATGTTGATGACCATGAAATGTGTAGGGGAGCATGAAAATACAAGAAATAAGCCATGTGTTCCCCAATTGGAGAGTGATTATTGTCTACTGTATTACAAATATATATTTTTTTACATAAATTGAGGTACATGAAAATTGTTTGTAATACGTATGAAAAATATGGTCTTCAAACTAGTAAGTTCATGAATCCATAAGACTATATGGTCATTGGCATAATCATAATAATTTCCATCGTCTTAATTACCATCATCAACACCACCATAATTTTCATCGTTATTTTCATCATTATCATTATCATCATAATCACCATTGATGTCATCGTCATCATCTTCATCATTTTCATCATCATGATTATCGAAATTGTCATCAATTATTCATAATTATGGGTGTTGTAAGAAATATCATCAACCTAGAAATTGTGATGAGTGTTCGAAAAGGGTTGTTTAGGACACATGTGATATATTCATGAGAAATAAAAATTCTAATTTTGAGAGATGTTGATGAGGATCATCACCGACATTATCATTATCATTGTCATCATGCCCATCATAATTATTAATGTGTTTTCTATCATCATTGTTGTCATTGTCTTCATGGACATCATCATCATTGGAATAGTCATCATGATTCATGCCATTATTGTTGTGGATGAAGACCTATATGACAATGATAAAAATTATGATGACTTGGATGATAATTATTATGATTATGACAATGAATTTTTTTTTAAATTGGGAAGATTTTCCAATGTCATGACTCATTTGCTTGTCATCATCATCATCATCATCATCATCATTTTCATTGTCATTGTAACCTTCATCTTCTTTATCATCATTGTCATTATCATCATAATCACCATTCATTTCATCGTCATCATCTTCATTATCGTCTTCATCATGATTACTGGAATTTTCATCAGTTGTTCATAAATGTAAATTTCATAAGAAATATCATCAACACAAAAAATTTGATGAGTGTTGGAAAATGGATGCAAAAGTAGACATAAAAATGGGAGAAAAAATGGACTTAAAATTTTCTACGAAAGTGGATGCAAAAATAGATGCAATAGTCAATACAAACTTGGACAGAAAATATGACGCAAACATGGATGCAAAAGTGGAATAAAACATGTGTCCAATACTAGGTGAAAATTGTGGCAAAACAAAAGTGGATGCAACAACGAACACAAGAAAGGATACAAAATTAGATGCAAAAATGAGGAAAACTTGGATGGAAAATAAGATGAAAAAAATGATGTAAACATGGATGCAAATATGGGTGCAAAAATGGACACAAAATTAGATGCAAAAGTGGATGCAATAGAAGTAGGTAAAAAAGTATATGTAAATTTAGACGCAAAGCCTTATGCAAAACCTGACGCACAACAAAAGTGGATGAAAACATGGATGCAAAAGTAGATGCAATAGTAGAAAAAAATATGCAAATTTGTATGGAAAAAAAGATGCAAAAAAAGAATCAAAAGTAGACACAAACATCGGTGCAAATGTGGACACAAAATTGGATGCAAAAATGGATGCAACAGAAGTATCTGCAAAAGTAGATACAAAAAAAGATGCAAAAATTGATGCATAAACTCGACACAAAAGTGGATGCAAAAAAATATGCGAGGTTTGATGAAAATTTGGATGCAAAAGAGGATGGAAATGTGGATGAAAAAGTGGAAGCAAACGTGGGCACAATAGTAGGTGTGTTATGCAACAAGCTCACAAAACAATAGAAATAGTAGATCAACGACTTTAAAAATATCCTCTTCGAGGGGGAAACGCCCTTTAAATTACATAAAAGAACAAATTTTGGATTACTCAAATGAAAAAGCCTCCTTTCTATATATAGGAGTCTAAGGGGTCACAATATAATCAAATTCGACATAACAATAATAATGTAAGGGCACAACAATAACAATAGTGAGCTTCTATGGGGGAAAACAATAACAATATGGGGTTACATGGGCACAACAATAACAATAAGGGGGCTACACTAATAATAAAAATAAGGGGATACGCTAGGATTATAGGTACCTAACATGATTGTCTCCTTCAAAAGCGTGTTTTCCTCAACACTTGAGTAATTCTGGATGCTTCTATATAAAATTTTCATCCTCCCATGTCAAATATTCAGCGGGTAATTTCTTCCACTTGATTTGATCAATTTTGTAACTATCAAGTTCTTGTTTCCATAATTTCTTTAGGTTCCAATATGATTTTCCTTCCTTGTCAAGTTTTGGAAATATTGTTTGAACTCGAAGCTTGTCACATATAACCTTGTTTAAGCATGAAACATGAAAAACTGGGTGCACTCGAGAAGATACAGTAAGCTCCAAATTGTATGCCATAGTACCAATATTTTGCAACACCTTGCAAGGACCATAATACTTTTGTGATAATTTATTATCCTTCTTAGCTTGCTTGAAATACATTTGTTTGTATGGTTGTAGTCGTAAAAATACCTAGTCACCTACATCAAAACTTCTTTTGTTGCGATGCTGATATGCATGTTGTTTCATTCGATTTTGCACCAAATTGAGGTCATCATTTAAGAGATGGAGAACTTTTTGTTGATTTTCGATGTGATCTTCCACTTCTTGAACCTTGGAATTTCATCTTAAATATGATGTGATGGAAGGTGGATGATATCCATAAAGTGCCATAAATAGGGTCATTATTTTTGCAGTATGGAAGGAATTGTTATACCACCATTCCGTTAAAGGTAAGCACTTAACCCATTGTGTTTGTTTATGAGATAAGAAGTAATGAAGATTTACTTCCAAACAATTATTCACTATCTCAGTTTTCCCATAATATTTAGGATGATAATATGATCTATGAGCTAATTGAGTACCCAGGCAATAAAATAATTCCCTACAAAAATTTCTTGTAAAAATTGGACCTCTGTCACTTAATATAATCTTTGGGTTGCCGTGTAGCTTTTGAATTGTTTCCATAAATGTAGTATGAATGTTGTTGTCTTCAAATGGATGAGATAATGCACAAAAGTGTGGATACTTGGTAAGTTTATCAACCATCACCATGATGACATTTTTTCCTTCGGACTTGGGTAAAACTATGATAAAATACATTAAAACCTCCTCCCAAAATTTACTTGGAATGGATAAAGGTTGTAACAGACCCAAGATCTTAATTGTCTCAACTTTATTTTGTTGGAAAACCAAACATTCCGCCAAAAAATTTTGAATATCATATTTAAGCCCATCCCAAAAAAAATCCTTCTTGACCTTGTGGTAAGTTTTTAAAAATCCCAAGTTACCTCCTAAGGGAGAGGTGTGCAATTCCAACAGAATATTTTGTTTGAGTTGGGAATTCTTGGAAATATATAAGAAATCTGTGTACCTGAATGAATCATTTTTCCAGCTAAATGTATCAGATATAGCAGGATCTTGATACAAATTTTGAATGAGTGTCCACACTTCTTCATTGTTCTTCCATTCATCCCTTGCTTTGGTTATCCAATCCGGGTGGATATTAGAAATGGCACAAACCAATGCTTCCACATCCTCATCCTTTATTGAGAGTGCATCTACAACAACATTTTGCTTCCCTTTTTTGTAGACGATTTCAAAATAATAACCTAACATGTTTGTGACCCATTTTTGCTACTGTTCTGAATATAATATTTGTTCCAAAAATTATTTAAGACTACCATGATCTATTTTTACATTGAAGTGTCTTCTCATTAGGTAAGTTTGTCATTTATTTAGTGCATGTAGTATTGCAAACATTTCCTTCTCATAAATAACTTTGTGTAAATACTTTCCCTTGATTGGATTATTTTCAAAATAAATGGGTCTTCCTTCTTGCATTAAAATGACACCAATTCCATTTCCTGAGGCATCACATTCCACAATAAAGGTTTTTGTGAATTCTGGCATATCTATGACTGGTGTGTGGCACATTTCTTCTTTAATATGTTCAAAGGGCTAAGTTGCTTCTAGATTCGAAGAAAATGCACCTTTCTTTAGTAATGTTGTTAGAGGTATTGCCATTCTCCCATAATTCTTAAAAAAATTGTGATAATACCCTGTCACCCTGATAAATCCTCGTAGATGCTTTATGGTTGTGGGGATTTCCATTCCTTAATGGATTTAATTTTGTTAGGGTCTACCTTAAGACCCTCATGAGAGACAATATGACCCAGATATTCCACCTCTTGTACTCCAAAGAAACATTTGGCTTTTTTTGCATATAATTGTTTCTCCTCCAATAGTTTGAGCACCTTGTCAACATGTTGAACAAGAACCTTCCAATACTTTCTATAGATTAGTATATCATAAAAAATACTAACAAAAATTTTCTAAGGAATGGTTTGAAGATGGAATTCATCAAACCTTGAAATGTAGAAGGTGCATTGGTAAGGCCAAAAGGTATTCCCAAAAGTTCGTAATGACCCTCATGAGTTCTAAAAGAAATTTTTAGAATGTATTCAATATTCATACTAATTTTATGATATCCTGAATGAATATCCAACTTATTGAAGTAAATTTCTCCATGTAATTCATCCAATAATTCATCATTAGTAGGAATGGGAAATTTATCTTTAATAGTGAGCTTTTTGAGCTACCTATAATATGGAAACATTTTCCATGATCCATAGTTCTTGTGCACCAATACTACTAGAGAAGAGAAATAACTTTGACTAGGTTTAATTATACTGACCTCTAGCATTTTTGCAACCATACGTTTAATTTGACTCTTTTGGGCATAAGGATATCTGTAAGGCTTGGTGATTGGAGGAAAAGTTCCTACAATCAAATGAATAGCATGATCATAATAAATAATAGGTGGGAGGCCTTTGGGAGTGTAAAATACCTTGGAATGATTGTCCAAGACTTTTTGGAGATATGAAGAAACAGATTATTTCTATGTTTGAACCTCTAGTGACCATAATTGGGAAATGAAGCCATGTTGTTATTTCTTTAGAATCTTTACCATGCCATTAGAGATGATTATATTTCCTATTTTACCAATGATACCCCTTAATTAAACTTCCTTTCCTTCCCAAAAAAATTACAAGAAAATTTCTTGAAAATTAAATTCTATCGTACTTAAAGATTGTAACCATTGGACTCCTAGTACAACATCAACACCACCCATTGGAATGGAAATCATTGGACTATTCAATACATATTCCCCCATGGTTATCTTGATATTATGGTACTTTCCAGAGAAATTTATAATTCCTCCATTTGCAACCATCACTTGACACTCTAGTGTTGGATATAGGAAGCAATTCAATTCCTTGGCTATTTTACAATGAATAAAATTATGGGTACTACCCGAATCAATCAACACTATTGAGTTTTTCTTCTTTATATGTCCTTCTATCTTGAGAGTTTGAGGAGTGGTAATTCCTCCCAATGCATTACAATATATGGTTGTATTCATTTATTCTTTCTCTAGGGTTTGTTCCTAGTGTATATCCTCTTCTTTTTAAGTTTCTTGTTCCTTTTCTTCCTCCTCTTCACAATCTATGTAAAATAATTTTTTATCAGCACAGTTATGACCTTTAGTGTATTTTATATCACAACTGTAACAAATCCCCTTTTCTCTTTTTTCTTCAAACTCTTTTGGTGTCAACATTGTAGGTTGTGGAAGGCGAGGAGTAGCAACACTTCCAAATTTATAGTTGTGAGTGGTAGGCTTCCTTGTCGCCATAACTTTGCTTTTAATTTTTCTTGCCAACCTAAATGCCCTCTTCAATGAATCAGGTTCCCAAAGGCAAACATCATGGTGGATGTTATACTTTAAAGTACCTATGAAATAATCACTCCTATGCTTCTCTGGAATATCATTTACCCTTATATTCAATTTTTGGAAGTTGTCAATGTGCTCCACCATTGAATCCTTTGTTTGAGATTTATCAATTGGTTAAAGAACGTGTTTCTATTTGTATCCTCATAATGTGCCATCATTTTATCAGTAAAAATTAACCAAGTGAAAAAAATTTTACGAGAGCAAAGCCATCGATACTATACAAACTGATTCTGTTCCAAATATAAAGGTGCAAAGCATACATTTGTGTATTTTTTCACATTATGGAGAACAAAATATTGCTCCATTTGTAGTATCAATGTTACAAAATCCTTTCCATAAAACTTCCTCATATCGATATTTGGAATACAGGGTGTCTTCAATCTGATGTTAGATTATATGAAATCATGATTAACATTTTTTTTGTTCTCATCATGCTTTTCCTCTACTACCTTTTCGCCATTAGGAAGCTTTTCTTCTATCAACTTTGTCAAACCTTCCTTCAAGTCTTCATTTTTTTCTTCTAAAACATTGATCTTAACTTCCATGCCATTATTCAAACCATACAGATTAGCTTCTATGTCTACTTTTAAACCATCCATGTCACCTTTTATTTCATCTTTGGTTTCTTTTTGTGAGAGTGAAATTTGTTGCACTAGGTCCTGTAATTTTGATATATGATGTTGAAATTCTTCCTCTTCATGCGTCATAGTAGAGATTTATGAGGGCTTAATGGGTGTGGATTTTATTTTTTTGAGGAATTTTAGAACCCAAATATTGATATATATGCTTCAATATTCCCTTGGAATCACTTCAAACTATTTCTTCAAACAAACGTTATGCAAAATTAAAAACATACACACATTTTTCTTGTTTTTTAGGATCTCTATATTGAAAATGTTATATCTTTGTGATTTAAAATCTCAAAGATTTGAAATTTTGTATTGTAGTAGCTCTCTAAGTCTTATTTCCAATTTCACAGGCTTGACCCTATTTGGATTCTTCAAGGTAAATCTATGCTAAATATCCCATGATGGCCCCATTATGGACTGATTTAATAGAGAAACATTGTAAGGGGTTCCATGTATCACTGTTGAAATATTTGGATATAAAATTGATACTGGAAAACTTATAGTCCGTGAAATGTTGGCCACTTTTTACAGAATTCAAATCCGATGTCTGAAATGAAAGTTATGATTATTTTACCTCGGTAACCTATTTGAGACTTAATTATGGAGCTTGAAAAAACCCTAGCTTCCTCAGATCATATCTTTGAAAATATAGTGAACTAAGATCTGAAATTATGGCACAAAGTTCACCAATATTTCAAATCCACAAGGTTTCAATTCAAGCTTCTTAATTTTCGTAGAAAAAAAATTATAGTGAAAATGCCAAGATGGTCAGTTTTAAGAAGCGAAACCCTAGAATCCAAATCTCTAATACCAAATGTTATGTAACCAGCTCACAAAACAATAGAAAAAATAGATCATTGAATTAAAAAATATCCTCTTCTAGGGGGAAACCTCCTTTACATTATATAAATGAAAAATTCTTGGATTATTCCAATGATAAAGTCTCCTTTCTATATATAGGAGTCTAAGGGGTCACAATATAATGAAATCGAACATAACAATAATAATGTAAGGAAACAATAATAACAATAGTGGGCTTATATAGGGCAAAACAATAGAAATATGGGGCTACATGGGCACAACAATAACAATAATGGGGATACACTAATAATACCAATAAGGGGATACACAAGTATTATATGGACCTAACAAGGTGCAAAACATGGTGCAAATTGTGGCACAACAAAAGTGGATGCAATGATATAAGCAAAAAAAGAAACAAATTTTGATGCAAACGAAGATGCCAAAAGGGATTTAAAAGTGGATGTAAACATGGGTGCAATAGTGGATGAAAAATTGGATGCAAAAGTGGATGGAACAAAAGTTGATGCAAAATTATATGCAAAATGAGACACAAAACCTGATGCAAAACCTGACGCAAAATTGGATACAAAAAATGATGCAAAAATAGATGTAAAAGTAAATTCAAACTTACATGCAGATGTGGATGAAAAATTAAAATAATGAGTGGGTGCAAAGGTAGGCGCCAAACTAGGCACAAATTCTAGCCCAACAAAAGTGGATGCAATAGTGAACATAATAATGGATGCAATAGAGGATGCAAATGTGAATGAAAAATAAGATGCAACAATAATATATGCAAAAAATAGATGCAAAACTAGGCACAAACCTTGAATAAAAACTTTTTGAAATGGGAGATGCAAAAAAGGATGAAATCAATGATTCAAAAGTTGATGTAAGTGTAGGCACCAAAAAAGTGGATGCAATAAAGGATGAAAAAGTAGGTGAAACACAATTAGGTGAAAAAATTGATGCAAAACTTGGCACAAAACTTGGTGTAAACGATGGCAAAAAATTGGTGCAAAACCCAATGCAAAACCTCATACAAAAACTAGTGCAACACTTGGTGATAAACTTGGTGCAAGGCTTGGTGCAAAAATCGGTACAGATTTTGCATCACGTTTTGCAAATAGCACCAAAAATGGGCTCTAGACGCAAAAATGAAGCAAAAACGGATGCTAATCACAGGGTTTTGTTGTAGTGGTGGCACATTTCATGACATAAAATTTGTTGTGCAATAAGAAGTATTTTAAGGTTGTGATATAGTGCATGGGAGAGATTTATTTTTCCTAGATGTGAAGAGTCTAAATAAAGAAAAAAATTCTTGATATTCTTAAAATTTAAAGATGATCTAATGAAGGTGATGTGACACTATATAATGCTAATGTGTCCCTAGTATGGATGCTGACATTGTAAGAGAGAGACAACTTCTAGGAAATTTCAAAGGGCCATAACTTCTTGCTTAGAGCTTTGAATTATGAAAAAATATAGTTGTTGGAAAGCTCTCAATGAGAAGAATGCCTCAATTAGCTCATAAGTGAATTATAATCATATATAAGAGGAATTTTTTTTAACATGCCACCTCCTTAATTCTATTTATGGGGTTGGGTATGCTACACATGGTATTAGAGCTTGGTTAAAATGTTGGATGTTTATGATCCAAAACCAAAGGTGAGGTACAACAAAGGAGGTATTTTGGATTAGTTAAAAAGGCTAAAATATAAAATGGAATGACATGCCAAGATTATAAATGAGCAATTTTGAGTAGGGTATTGTAAGTTAATGAGAAATAAATAACTTATGATGTACAACCTTATAAATTACAACATGTGAAGCTTCATGAGTTTCTTGAGCCTAGGTGGCTAATGTCATATCTAATAGAAACCTAGTTACTATAAATGGGAATGAGGCTTGTCCTTTTTCTTTATATGTAGTTTTAAGAGAAGTGCTTGAAGATACTATCCTTTTGCCTTTGGTGGTTTCCCTAGAAAATTAAAACACTCTTCTCCAATGGGGTAGCATATAACTATGAAAAAATATCATATTAATTGTAAAAGAGTCATCTTGGATGGTACACTATATTGCTAATGGAATTGGTTGTGACACCTAAAAAAGGGCCAACTCGCATGTGAATATGAATGATTATATAAGATTATAAATTTAATGAGTTAAATGGTGAATTTTTAATCCTAGAAAGGAACACACACACACACACACAAACACATGTTAAACAACCAAAAGGGGTTTTGGACCAATAAAATTATGTTGTTACCCAACTAACTAACAAGGAATAAAAAGCTCATATGTCAAATATTCTCTCTTTAAAGAAGAGTGATAAATTCATGATTATGTTTTTGAAGTTTTTTGTGTCAATGAGCATGAACTCATATGGGATAGATCGAACTTAAACGTGAAAGGAAGTGTATTAATAATTAGAAAATTGTATAGGTGATGAACATACACACTAAAATTCTAATATGCACATACACACATGTGCGCTCACACACACACACACACATATGATAGAAGGTGACATTTTACTACATTGGTTGAATGCAATCTGTGAATGCATTACTCCTAGTGTGGTGCCTAAATGAGACTCTCTATGGATATAAATATTTTTTCTCTATTTTGAATGCTATTAATATTGCATAGTTCACCTTATCTTGATGGATATAATTTTAACAATAGTCAAAGTGGGATGTAAGCCCCTCCTCAAATAAAGCCAGTATAAAATTCTCAACTAGCTAGAGAACATGAGTTCTATGTATGATCTTATATATGACATGTTTTATTTTTTCATTGATTACCCCAAGAAAGAGAGTGGCATATTTATGAGTATGACTATGAGACTTTCCATTGGAATATTTTTAAGCTTTCAAAAAGACAAATTTATTTTAAGACCACATTGGAGTTACAAGAATTGTTATCAAGTCATTGAAAAATACACTATGAACTTGCTAGTGTAGTCCTTAGGAAAGAGTAACCTGATATGTTAATTTTGATGGTTCTCCATTGAGATAGGGGATTGAATGTATCAAATTTTCTGATATGGTTTGAAATAATTACACATAAATGACCTAAATTTATGATTTTCATTGATTAATAGAAGAATACTAACAAGTGGGATAATGTATACCATGGAATGATAATATATAATTGGACTTATTGTTTTAGATATTTCTTAAAATTGTGGTATCTATTGGGAAAAACTAATGAAACTTGTAACCTTGTTGAGTAGGACAACTTCATGGGAAATGAATAAAAATTCTAGAAATGAAAAGGAGAAAAGAAAGTGCTAGCCAGTTAAGCTAAAGTGTTATGATATTGTTAGATCAGACACATTGCAACCAAGAAGTTTCACGGTAAAGTAGTTGGACACAGATGGACTATGGGGAGGCTCGTTAGAAGAATGTATTTATGAAAAATGAGGAATCAATGAAAAGATGTCGATGAATACCATGTTGTGTATGTGTTGTATTCATTGTATGAATATCCCCACACACCAAGTGTGGAGGGGGGGGGGGGGGGTTTGGGGGGTCATACCATCCCCTTGCATCATGTTTGATTTAGTGCCCCAATTTTTTTTTGGGTGGAAATAATAATGGTTTGGAAGGCCCAGTCATGGTGAGGTGGACCCACCCATGGTTTTACGCCTGATGGTTTTGTAGATCTAGTCAAAGGAACTGTAGTTATGTTATGATATAGGGTTATTGGATTGGGGTTTTTATGAATGATTAGACATGCATATATTGTATTGTAACATTGAAAGGAATATGATGAAAAAACAATCTAAGTTCCAACTTTCGGGTTTATAGGATAAAAATCTCTATGTATATTTTATGTTCTCGCCACTGTATTTGTGTTTTTTATTTTTATTTTAAGAATTCATATGCAGGTACTATTTGTACAGGGTTAAAAATGTTAGAACGTGTATTTCTTGGAGCATCAAAATGTAGAATTTCATTTCATTTTACAACATCAATTAAAAAAATTTATGCACATCAGTGCAAGGGAGGGTTCCCACTGGAGTATTCTTGTTAATATAATTGGAGTGGGTGGTCTGATTGGAAAATACTAAAGCATATGTTTTATATAATGGAATGCTAAATGAACTTGTGAAGATACCATGTTTCATTGAATTTAGAGTACATTAAGGAGGGTAATTATAAGTGAAAAATATCAAGGTGGAATTGACTATACTACTTAAGATAGGTCATGGAATAGATTAATTAGGTTGTGAATTTCAATTTTTTTAGAGGAATTGGAAGGGAGAATCCCTTGAATCCTCTCTTGATGTTTGTTACACTTTTGTAGAGTGAGAAATCTAATGCATGTGGGTAGAAAAATCTTGAAATGCTAATAAAAACATCAAAGTAAAATAATTGAAATAAAATTGTACTAGTAAATACATTGTAAAGATAATGTGCTAGAGTGGATATAGAAATGTTGGGGAAAATATAACAGTGTTTCGTAATTTATAATTAATTTAAAATGTACATTATGATTGACATGATAGCTGATATGATAAGTGTGGTTGTGGCAGCTATGTGAAGGAATGATTGTAGTTGATGATAATTTAGTTATCTACAATGGGCATCCTTGTATGGAGGACAAGGACAAGAATATGGTTGTCAAAAGGTTAATGAAGGATCATGTGAGCTTCAAAGAATTATCAATTGGTTAGGTAACATAAAGAATGATGATAGTAGCTATGTAGGTATGAAATTGGGCATGTTAAAAAAATGAATAATATGAAAATAATTGGGTACAAATTCCTTCGAGTATGTTTTATAAGAGCATAGTTGAAGGCATATATGTCATTTATACTGAATTAGGGTGTTAATTTGACAACTAAAGGACAAATTCCCTTCTTTGGAAAACTTTCCTCAACAAGAGAAGAACCTCTATGCACTTGGAAGAATTTAATTTGGTCAAGGAAAAATATATTTTTAATGTGAAAACCCACATGAGCACAAAATTACAAGTTGGCCTAAAGGAAAAATTGGGTCTCCAAGATCACATATAAATACAAGTAAAGTCATCCTCATTTGGACACACATCAAATATACATCTTCTTCTTCTCTTGGAGGTTCATACAATCAGAAATTGCAGGCCTTTTTTTCACATGAACAAGTATGAGAGAGAGACTTTAAGGAGGGGCGAAATATGTTCTTGACCAAACTTTGACCAACGTTGACTTTTTGGAGATTGACTATAGTTTGACTTGGTTTGACTTAGAATTTTCGACTATTTTTGGAGGCTGAATTATTTGGCACAAAGATCAATATTTTCTGGGAACCTTGACTATAATTGACAACATATTTGATATTTGACTTTCTCTCTCCATTGACCAAGTTTGAATAATTTGTTTGTGACTGTTTTGACCTCATTTTGACCATCTTTCTAGGCCACATATTTGGGAATTTAGTCGAGCTCTTTTGGACAATTTTGAACACTAAATTTTAGATGAGTTAGGGCATATTTGATTGCTATTGATTTTGACCAGAATTTTATATTGGAAAATTTGACCAGATATAAATTTTGGGCTAATCTCCTAGATTTTAGATATTGGTTTGTTGGAAAGTAAAAATTGTTTAACTTTGACTATTTATTGGTGAATTGGATCATTGTACTCTCTTTCCTAAACATTTTATGAAAATCTAATAAGAATAATAATTTGAAATGGTTTTCCCCCTTATGGGGTTTTCCCCAATTCTTTGACCAAATTTAGTGTCTCTTGTTATTGCTCTTTATTGTCTTCTATTTTAAATTTCATTTGCTATTGTATCTACGATTTCTATTGATTATTATAAAATTAAATTTTTTTGAAATATTTCTAATTAAAGAAAAGAATTGGTCTAAAGTGATTGTAATAACATAGAGCAGTGTAAAATTAACATGGTATTAGAGCCAAGGTGAAGAAAAGTACAAGGGGATAAGAGACAAGAGAAATCATCTTTGAAATAATTTGAAGGAGCCTATTTGAATTGGTCAAGATGTTTACCTCTTACTTCACGGATTGTGAGAAGCTGGGTGACTCATAAAACTTTGCTGCTTTGAAGATCAGGTTGAAAGCGTTCTTGGATGAAAATGATATCTTGGAATATGTGGAAGGAAAAGTTCTTGTACCTCCATGAAAGACTCATGCTAATTCCAAATCCAAGTAAATGAAATGGGAGCTCAAAGCCAAGAAAATTCTAATTGATGGTTTGCAAGATCATTTACTTTCTTATGTTGGAAGCCGAAAGAATTCCACAGAGGATTCACTCATGAAACCTTTAACATATCTCACGTGTTCGTGGCATACTAAAAAATACCCCTAATTTGACTAAATATTGGAAAATACCTCTAAAAATCACAGTATATAACCCCTACCAATACAAACACAATACACCTTTCAAATTTAAAAAACCCTTACTTTCACTAGATATTATACGTATCCATTTTTCTTTAACAATTTTTAAACCCCTTTATATTTTTTCATTAACTTTGAGCTCCATTTTTTATACCTGCCAATATAAAATCCCTTTACGCCCTATATATCCCCCAATATATTATGTAATTTTTTCCTCAATATATACAACCCGATATGAATGCATGTGGTTTGGTACTTCCCTCCTAGCGAAGCCCTCGTCCAGAAGTCTAAGGATACTTATGATAAGCTAGTTGGGATGTATGAGGTAAAAAACTTGATTCATATCATATCAATGAAAAATAAACTCTAGGATTTGAAGATGAACAAGGGAGGATATGTGCGATCCTATTTCATTAGGGTATACCACCTAAGGGATCAATTGCAAATTTCAAGAGAGCTTATATCTGATAGAGAGATGGTATTGATGAATATTCAAGGTATTACTCATATTTGGGAAACCTTCATGACTAATATAAGAAACAATAATGTACTCCCAACATTTGATGATCTAGTTGGTAAATTCACTCAAGAAGAGACCAAGATGATTGCTAGAGGGAGGATTCAAAAACATGAAGAAGGAAAGCCCTCTGCATTTGCTGCTCAAGACAAAAATAAGAAAGGAAGAGGGGGAAAATATAAAAGACCTCCTATAGACTCCAGGGACTTCAATAGAAGATTAAAAATTTAATTATCAAAATTTCAGTTCTACAACTACCACAAGCATGATCACTATGCCCGAGAATGCTCAAAAAAGAGGAAGGCTCCAATGTCCAACTGTAGATTCAAAAAGAAAAAGTCAAATTATAGAAGAGGAGGAAAATATTGAAGAAGAGGATATGATATAAGAAGAAGGGATGATATACGAAGAAGAGATGCTCTAGATGATTGTGAATAAGGCCATAATCCTCAAATTAGGTTAAGGAAATACAGGTTTAAAAATAATGCAATCTCTAGTCAATCAAAATATATTCTTATTTCTGCTCTTTCTAGTTCTTGCCCTCTGGATTCATGTGATAACTAGTTAGTCAAAACTACTCATCCTATGAAGGGTTTTGGTTTTGTCTTATTTCATTTGGAATATACTGAATCTATTCTTCTTGATGATGTGATGTATGTTCCGGTACTAAAGAAGAACTTTGTATGCATATATGCCTTGGAAGATAACAGATGAGAGTATCCTTCTTAAGAGGAAAATTCCTCCCTTGGCCTATGGAATCTCGCATGAGGGATGCTTTTACCTTGGGATATAGAATTTAAGGACTCTATAGAGTCAATGGAATACCTTTGCTAGAAATTTTCCACAACATCAATCATCAAAGTGAGTTATGGCATTGAAGGTTGGAAAATATACATTATGAAGCCTTGCCTAAATTACAAAAGTTGGTTTTTGGGATGCCTAATGTTCAATCCAGTCATGATGGAGTATGTATGGGATGTGCCCGTGGACATAAGACAAGGGGACCATTCCCCTCCAATAAGAAAAAGAGCAATGATATTCTTAAACTCATTCATTTTGACCTATGTGGACCCATGCTAGTGCACTCTCTTGGTGGACATCTCTACTACATAATATTTATTGATGAATTCTCCAGGAAGACACATATATTATTATTGAAGCATAAGGACTAGGCCTTTTATATGTTCAAGGAATTCAAGGCACCAATAGAAAAAAAAAAGGAATAATATAAATATCTTCAGGTTTGAAAATGGTGGAGAATATACGTCAAATGAGTTCATTGAATTTTACAAGAAGGCTGGAATCAAGAAGGAAAATATTGTATCTTATAATCTTGAGCAGAATGGAGTGGCTGAAAGAAAGAATAGGTCCATCATGGAAGCTTCCTGAGCTATGCTACATGATCAAAAGTTGTCCAGGTTCCTCTAGGGAGAATCTACAAATATAACAGTCTATGTTCAGAAAAAGGTTCCTCATTAACCATTGGACAACAAGACTCTCAAAGAAGAGTTCACAGGTGTGAAACTCGACATTGGACATTTTTGGATGTTAAATTGTAGCAAGAAAAGGATTAATTTTACTTGTGCCTTATTCAAGGAGAGAAACTAAAATTTCCACATTAGCAAGATGATTTGAGTTGCAGTTAGCAGGAGTGACATGGCCAAGTCACTTAGTTAAGTTAGTCAATTCCAATTTATGGGAAATAAGTAGAGTTTTGAATGAGTTGATTGCTAAGATATAGAAATATAGTGGAGTTATATTTAGTGAAACTCAGCTATATGAGCTCTAATCATGGATAGAGTCTGTAGGATTTTAGTTGAGTAGTTGTAACTATTTTTAACTCATTGATCTCTTAGTTAACTAGTCAATTTACTATAAGTATCCCTAGTCATGCATGCAATTCGAATTGCCTAGTTGAGTGGAGGAAAAAGTCATCAATGAAATTTTTATTGTATATTAGTGAGTATATAGAGTTTTTGCAATGCAGGTGAGATAATTTCCTTAGGAATTGCGCAAGGAAATAGGAGCTTCCTATTTTTTAGAAGAAGGAATTGGGAAAGGAAATAGGAGGAAGTTGGAGGCTTATTTTGGCTAAGTGTTGGTCAAAGTAGAATAGAAGAAGATTAGTATTGTAGTGCAGGTTGAGCTTGAAGGATTTAAGTTTTCATTGTAATTTATCACTGTCTCATTTGATATAATACAAATAAAGGAGTGGTTTTTCCCAGTTGTGTTCTGTAGTAAAAATATTGTGTTAATTTTGATTGAATGATTGCATGTGTTTCTATTGTATGTTTTCCCTTTCACAGATTGAGTAGAAGAAATGTGTGTCTATTTTTTTCATTCTAAATTCATTAGAAACTACAAATTTCGAGCTATTTCTACAATGAATATTTTGGTTGTATCATATACTTTCATGTGTCGAAGGATAAGAGGAAAAATATGGTATCCACTGGAAAGAAATGTGTGTTTGTTTGATATTAGGAAAATTATAAAGAGTTTATAATATATATATAGTCAAAGGAAAGTCGATTTTAGCAGGGATGTAACTTTCGATGAAGATTCTACCCTTAGAAGCAAGGGACCTTCATTTTCCTCCTCCCGTTGAGAAGAGAGATGATGACATGGAAATACTAGAAGGTCCTTCTATGACTGAAACCAAGAAGAATATTTTTTATGACCCCATGGAGCCTATGGAAACCTTGGATTCTCCTCCAAGTGACCCCCTTGCTAGGAAGAGACCATTTTGGCTTCATGATACATTACATGATGATGATAGACATATTCTTGCCAAAGGGAACTTTAGAGAAAGCAATAAACCATATCGATACTAGGGTTACGTTGTAGAAATGATCTCCATCATGCATGATGAACCTCCCATTTTTGAAGAAGTGGTGAAAGAACAAGTTTGGAAGGATGCCACAACCAAAGAATATGAATAGATTATGAAAATTAATGTATGGGATGTTGTTCTGAGACCTAAAGGAAATTCTATCATAATTTCAAAATGGTTATACAAAATCAATCATGGAGTTGATGGAATCATTGGGAAGTATTAAGAATGGTTTGTGGCTCGAGGTTTCTCCTAGAAAAAGGGAGAAGATTATGATGACATTTTATCACTAGTTTCTCGATACCCTACTATTATATTGATTTTTGAACTTGTTCCTAGTCAAGGATGGACCCTTCACTAGATGGTTGTGAAGAATACGTTCATTCATGGAATACTACAAGAAGAAGTTGTTGAAAAACCTTAAATACTTGAAGTGAAGGATAGGAAGGCTCATGTTTGCATGTTGAATAAATCTCTATATGTCTTGAAGCAAGCCCCCAAATCCTGGTATGCCAGAATTTAAAGTTACCTGGTGAAGCTTGGATTCATGAGAAGTAGTGTTGATCCAAACCTCTACTTTAAAGTGGTCGAAGGTATGAATTTTATTTTGGTTCTATATGTTGATGATATATTCTTGACAGGTAGTGAGCCCTTGATGTTCAAGTATAAAAGGGATATGGCATTTGAATTCGAGATGAAATATTTTGGTTTGATGCATTAATTCATGGGATTAAAAGTGTGGAAAAGACTTAGCGAGATTTTCCTTTCTCAAGGAAAATATGTCATGATATTATTGGAAATATTTAGAATGGTATAATGAAAGTCCCTAACCACACCAATGGAGATGAACTTCAGGAATCTATGTGGAGGTAATACTGGACCTGACTTGGTGAACCCCTCTAAGTATTGATAGTTGATTGGGGCATTGATGTTCCTCATGGACAATCATCCATACATATGTTTTACAACCAACATTTTGAGTCAATTAATGATTGAGCCAATTAATGCACACTATATTGTTGTCAAGAATGTATTGAGATATTTTCAAGGGATAATCAATCTTGGCATGATATATACTACTATAGATGTGAGATTTCATGGATACATCAATGAGGTCTGAGTTGGAAATGTTATTGACTAGAAGAGCACAATAGGGTGTTAATTTAGCTTGGGGTTTGTGGTGTTACCTTGGATGAATAGGAAACATACGTCCATAGGTTTGAGCACAATTTAGGTAGAGAAAATTGCTTCTAGCATGGCTAGTTATGAATTAGTTTGGTTAGTGAAGCTCTTTGGAGATATGTTTGAGCAGGTCCTCGATACGACGGTCATATATTGGAACAACAATAGTAGGATATGATTGGTATATAATCCCATATTTCATGATATGTCCAAGCATATTGATATCTTGTATCGCTATATTTTATACATGGTGCAAAGTGGAGCCATAAGACCCGATCATATTTTAACTGATGAGAAGATACCAAATATACTCACCAAGGCTTTGCTAAAAGGGAAGTTCTTGGTCTTCAGAGAGTAGCTTGGACTGATGGATGTGACCCCTCTGGGTAATATTCTTGGTTAATCTAGGACATTAAGCTATGCTCTCCCCCCTGTATGAGCTCCTTGTGAAAGGAATTGAGCCGAAGATCTCTAGGTTTGAGGAAACTCTAGAAAATAGGATAGTTGTGATCCTTACCTCATGATAAGTAGTATCCTACATATTTTGTGTCAATAGGATAACTGAGATCCTTACCACATGGTAGTTAGCATCCTGCCTATTTTCAACTTTGATACTTGAGATAATATACCCCAATTGGAATCCTACCTACAAGTTGGGATTTTTGGGATTGTTACTCCCTATTTTTCCAATAGGTTGAGGCGACTTGGGATAGCTATGATCCTTACCATTTCTGGTAAGTAGTATCCTACCTATTGTCCTAATGAGTTTTGATCCTTACCTTCCATGGTAAATCATATCCTTCCTGTTGTCCTTGGATAAAGGGTGGTAGCTTGATCTCCCCTATGATGTCAAATTTTTCTTCTTTTGAATATAGAGTGTTTAATAGAGATGATAATAAATTAATAGAGTTGAGTAGAAATGAGAAGAGATGAGGAGAGGTGCAGAGACAACATTTGACTTGATGATGGCGAGATATTTGAGATGAGATTCATGATGGAATAGAAAATTTCTCCCTAGCTGAGAGGTAGTGTTAATTTGATAGGTGTTGAAGCCTCAAAATTTCGATGCTGAAACATGGGGGAAAACCACCCGATCCAAACCTTAAATTAGCTCCTTTTCTATTTAATGTAGTGGCTCTGACTAGGGATAATGTGTCCAATTTCCCAATAAGGATGATTTTGAGGGTGTTTTGGTTATACAACATGCAAATGGAGAATTACTTTAATCTATCATATGCATCTATCTAACCTATTTATTCTACTATAGACTCGGGGTGTTTCTTCCTTTATGAGATCTAAAGAGATATCCTTCAACTATTAGTAATATAGATCATTTAACAGTTGAAAGAGATGAAAATTATGTAAGATGATTCTTCTAATAAAGTAGTTTGACTAGAAGAATTGTGAAAAATATATCGCATTAATATGTGTAATTATATTTATTAAGAATCATAGAAAAATATTAGAACAAAAGTGCATGTAACATTCATCTATAATAACGTTTCAAATATATAATGCAATAAAAATATGACTATCAATATATAAAGAAAGACTTAATACAAGTGAATACAAGTACCATATGTACGAAGTTCTACTCATGTAAACTGACAGTAATTGATCTCCTCCTCTTCACTTTCAAGCAATTTAAAGAGTACAATAGTGCAATATCCGTTAAACGAATTTAATTGTCAAAAGATAATAGATGTGTTCCATTAATTCATCAAAGCATTCACAAACTTACAATATCGCATTCTTTGCAAATGTTTTGAAAATTTTCTGGACCCTTCTCTAAATGCATGAGAGAGGTTTAAATACTAAACTAACTATGTTCTAAAATAGACTATTACAAAAATATAGAGGAGGTTTCAAACAACCATCATAAGAATAAATTAAACTACAATCTATGAAAATAAAATAATAATATGATTTATGAATACTACCCTTTCTTTTGGATTTGGTCATGAAGTTAACAAATATCTAACATGGGCTTGAGCTGAGTTGGCTGCGAAATTCTCGATCTAACCTGTCCCTTGAATACTGTTTTTGAAAGTAATAGTTGCGATATTCTTGTTGAATTTGTTAAATACTGAAGGATCTGATATTGATGATAAGGTTTGATTAGAAAATTTCAATAATTTTCTTGATCAAACTTATTTACCTTTTTAATTATTTCATCTTGTGTTTCCTCCTTTTGTTTCCATTGTGTTTCTAGTTGTTTTATTTCTGAGAAAACTTTAGACATGTACTCTTTGATAAGTTCTGCTTTCACCAGTTGTTCACATACATATTCAGTAATTCCTTTGATAATATTGATGTTTTCGCTGCCGCTTTTTCTGCCTTCCTTATTTGTGCTTCCCAATCTTTGAATTATATCTCCTTGTGGAACTTATCTACCAGGGGTAGAGTAACTTTCTTTCCTGAGTCTAATGCTTGCCATTGACTGTGTTCATTGATTTTATTCTTGAGCTTATCGCATTCAAGTTTTTGGATAGCTACTTGCTGAACCAGTATTTCATTTGAGCCACAATAAGAGTCAATAATATAAACTTGTTGGCAAAATACTTCCTGTTGTTGTTTTAACTTAGCATTTACATCTAATGCTTCTTTTATGAATTGCTCTAATTGTGGTTGGATTTGTAACCTGGACATTGTTGCTTCCGATTGTGCTTGCTTCTTAGTGATTTATTCTTCATGCTAAAATTTAAGCTTTTCAAAATCCTTTTGAAATTGGGCCAACTTTGATTTCATTTGCTTGCTGGAGTTAGATTTTTCTTCATCTAACAGTATCTCTGCTTCTTGTATTTTTTCTTCCTTCTGCTTTAGCAACATTTTAACCTTAGTAGATTTATCAATAGTGGAAGTAGCATATGCCCCTGCAAACCATGATAATTTATTTAAATGTTCAGTTGGATCAGCTAAGGGATCATTCCACAAAATTTCAAGAGATTCATTTGTGAGGTTTGAGACTGTTTCATCAATTCTTCTCCTTTTATTTCTCTTGAATATAGGCTTATGACTAGGACTATAGAAGATATCCAGCGAAGGAATTTTCTCAACTTGTAAAACTATTTTTTCTATAGGGTAGGCTAGTATGATCTCTCAATCATGAGTTTCTAGAACTTGTTGTAGTGGGTTGACAATTTCCACTATTTTCTGGGAATGTTAAGGTGTCTGAAAACAAGTAACTTGATTAGCATTGGGATTGGTTTTATGAGTTTTTATTTCTTCATAAAACTCATCCCATTCACTACTCAAATTATTCATCTTGTACTTTTCTGACTGATCAAGTGTGTCATGATTGTGTTTAACTTCTTGAGAAGTTGACTCTATTCAATTAATTTATCTTTTTTTTCTGCATCTTTATCTCTTGGATTACTTGATCAATTATCTTTTCTAGGCTATCCTTTCTAGATTCAGATTCATTTTCAGAATGATCTGAATTGTGAAATTGATGCTTTGATTGACCTGATTCATCCTCAGACATGTCTTTTGTTTCATTATCCATGTTGATACTTGGAGTAGGTCCATTGAAATCTTCAATAGTTAGCGATTCAAGAGGAATTCTCTCCAGTCTCTTATTTATATATGTTTGTAAGGCTTCCAAATCATCTTGGTTGATTTGACTGGGTGCAAACATGATTATATTTGAAAGCTTTTCCATGCCTTGGAAGAGATCATCAAATCTGTCTATCTCTTTTATAAAAGGCTTCATTTTGAGCTCTGTGATGTAGTTTTTAATTACATCATTTGTATCATACAACCTCTTTGGCATTACTACCAAATTCAATGGATTAATATTTGAAACTTTCTAGTAGGTATGGCCAATATCAAAAAGTGAAAAATTATTGCATTGTGAAGGGAAATTAAGCCAAACAACCTTCTTAGCCTATTTCATCTATTTAGTAATACCATTAACAAACTGGTAGGCTATGTGTCTTGAAAGTAACTTATCAAGAACATAATATGGTAGGACAAGGGGAGAAGCATAACTCCCAAATAATGACATATGTAAAATTATCCTCTACAAACCATATAGACATAGAAATAATATATGTACTAGCTTCTTTGGAAACACTAAGGGCTTTCTCATTGAATATCATCTGGTGCATAGGCAACATGGCTCCATGGAAAATTTTATAAAAATGCAGATGGAATTCTGAATCCCAAAGGGCTCTATGGTTAATGTGGATTGGGGTAGGGTCTTATGTAGTCCATTTCCATCCCATGGTAGGAAAACTATAAGAAAATAACATTGCATCCATGATATAGGCACTCATATAAAAGGGAGGTATTCCTGTAGATGAAACACTCCTTTTATTCCTATACTCCATGATGTGTTTGGCTAAATTTTCAGATAGGATATTTTCCCAATTTAGAATTAATGAATTGACGATTGCGTCAACTGAAAACCTAGTGGTATCATGTTTTGAAAACAATCTACACAACATACCAGAAGCATAATAGTAAGGGGAAGGAATCTAGGCAATTGGGTACGTACTAAGTTTATATCACTTCAACTTTCCCTGGTCTTCCATCCATTCTCTTATGACTTTCATGAGGTCTGGGTGCTCTGCTCTAAATCTTTGCAGAAAAGCCTTGTCATATTTCTGCTGCAGGGAGGGTAGATGGTACATTGCTTGTAAATATTTTTCCCGGAATGACCCAATATTTTTTCCTTTTGAATCTTTGAATGTTCTATATTCTATTTTTAAGTGGTCAATTACCCACTTAACCATGTATGTGTAAGGGATAATTTTTGGCCTTGCGGCTACCTTGTGGATGAATGAACATGCAGCGTCAAATTAAGTCATATCTGAAAAAACTGATGTGCCTATTGTAGCGACTTTGGTTATTATCCTTGGATTTTCGTCCTCGAAAAGCTTATACATTTCCTCCTGTGATGAACTTCCGTAATCCTGGTTGCACGTGGTATCTAAAAATATGGGGGACATGTTTGAGTCTTCAGTAGGCAGCATTTGAGCAATATCTTTACCTTTCTTGTTCATTTCAATCTTCCTCACTCCGTTAAGTGGTTTCCGAATTTCAAGTAAACAGAGCGAAGATTAAAAGTATAGAGAACATAGAGACAAATCCATCATTTATATCAAACATGCATGAATAGATATGAATCTATTAAAAATGCTATTAATCATTGATAATCATTTCAAATCAAATATTCTACACCTTTACACGAAATAGCTATCAATCAATTTAAGACGTTGGATCTTCAGATTTCGGTTTGATATATAAATAAGTTATTTTGCATGCTTGAGTAATTAAATGGAATTCATTCTCATATCACAACTTATAACTTTTACCTTTTGTGATGTTTACCCATAAATTTTTCATAATGCGATCTACGCAAATCGTACATCACAACTTTTATGTGGTAAATTAATTTTCTTTTGGTTAAGTCGTGCGAAATGCAAAGTGCGCATTTAAAAATTCAAGTGGCTGCACTTTATGGGACTTTAGAGCTTTATGTTTATTGATTTGTTGGCTTTTCAGGTCCCCCTAATTGCAACTTATTGTGAATTTCCTTATAAGTTTGATTGTTTAAATGAGGTGTGATGCAATAAAAAAATTATAACAGTGATTGAAGTGTTTTCAAGTTTTAAATATAACTTCCTAAAAGGCTTAGCAAGTTTCTTAGCCCACGTGACTTAGTGTTTTTCAGGTCTTTTTGGTTGTAAGTTATGTGGTTTGACATGCACACTAAGGAATAAAGCGGAAAAAATTCAAAGAAAACTTTATTTCCTAAAGTGTTTTGCTTTAAAGATAAAAATAAATTTCCTATTTATTTCTAAAGGGTCCCCATTTAATAAAATAAATGGGGGGTGTTGTATAGCACAATAATTGGTTATTCACTTGGGAGAACCAGCTATCTCTGACTAAATTTTTTGAAATTTCTAAAACTTTTTGAAATAAAAATAGTTGTAGGAATGAATTTCAAACAAATAATATCTTACTAAGAAATGAAATTTATCTTAATTACAATTCATAAGAATCCCTCTTTTAAAGATATAAGTATGAGAATCTATATGAGTCTTTACTTAGCTCAAAAAGATAAAGCAGGTGGCTCTTACAGATTAGCTTTATAAATATTTAATCTTTTATCATAGGTAGAGCCTCTTTTCCAATAATCAATTTAAGCTTTTGGCAGGGCTACCTTTTATCCAACAATGATTCATTGTCCCATCCAGTGTTTCTTACAATTTCCAAAAATAAATTGTAACTTTTCTTTTTGTATCATATTTTTATTTACTTAAAAGCCATTTTCTTGGCTTGGTAACCAAATGATGACAATTCCATTCACTATTTGTAAGTAAAATGATCAAGCTAGCTCTTTATGAGACCCCTTGTCCTCTTGATATAATCTCAAGTCATTACCTTGTTTTGGTAGGCAGTATTGATAATGTCAGTTCAATTATTTCCCTATGAACATGGTAAACAGGTTTGTGATGAGACTTATTATATTTTAAGATTTTCTGGTATAATCTTTTTGAATTTATTTTAAAAATTAATAAGTTTTCCCAGATGGGGTGAATCATTGGTCCTTTTGAGGATTCTGGATGAGAATGTTGAGTTTTAGATTTATTTTCTGTAAAAGAGTATTTACTGTGTTAAATATCCTTTTCTTGACTGATGACAGAATAATCATGCTATATAAGGATGAGAGTTCATCAGAGAACAAATAATTTCGGTGAAATTGCATCTTTCAGTGAGAATAAAATCTATTTGTCTTTCAAATCTTTCGATTATTTCCTTAACACTTCTTATTTCTATAAGCGATAAATAAAAAGGGATCATTTGATATTTTATTTTGAAAGGCCAAAAATTTATACTAAGCAACTTTTATTTTTCTAAGGAAAAGAAAAAGACACTAGTATGCAAGTAATAGAAGGGGTTACCTCCCATGAAAAGTATTTTTTCAAAATATTCCCATTAACATGCAAAGAATCTCTTTTTCCTAATAGATATTGCAATAATAATGTCGATGGGCCTATTTCTTCAATTATTTGAAATGCGCTTTGTCCCATTTCAATACTAGATCACCAATTTGAAATTTTTTGGAGTAATAGAAGTTGAATTAAATGAGGCTTTTACTATCTGTTGATGATGTGCATGAGCATGTTTAGTTTTTCTCTTTCTTCTTCTAACTTAATAATTTGGCATTGTCTAAGTTGTAAATAAGAAGCAGGAGATTCATCAATAAATTGTACTAAGGAAAGATAGGGAATAACTATGTTGGTAGGAAGTACAACTTATTTTCCATAAACAAGATTAAACGTAGAAGTGCTAATAGAAGCTTTCTGAGTTATTTGATCTTCCCAAAGAGCAAATATTAATGACTTGTGCCAATTTCGTTGGTTTTGATCAACAGTTCTTTTGATTATTCTAATCAAGTTCTTGTTTGTAGATTATGCTAAACCATTTCCGTGAGGGTAATAATCTGTAGAATAATTTAGTTTAAGACCTCTTTTGATTGCAAATTCCATCATATTAGTTCCTGAGAAGTAATAGGCATTATAAAACATTAAATAAGTAGGTGAGCCAAACCTAGTTATGATATATTGGTCGATGAAATCAATAATATTCTCAGAGTTGGCTACCTTTAATGGAATTTCTTCCACCCATTTAGTAAAGTAATATATAGCTGTGAGAATATATTTATGTTGTTTGGAAGATTTAGGAACAATATCACCAATTATATATAATCCCCATTGTTCAAATGGTTGTTCAATATTGACTGGTTGTAATGGGAATGTTGGCTTCCTTTGTCTTCCAAATGAAATTTGACACATTTTTCATTTTCTTGCATATTCATGAGCATCTTTGAAAAGTGTAGGCCAATAGTAACTTGCATGCAAGATTTTGTGTGTTGTCGTATTTCCTCCAAAATGTCCTCCAACTGGTCCATCATGGAGTTCCTGCAAGACTTTCTCTGCTTCAGATTTTTCTAAGCATATTAGTAGTACATAATCAAAATTTCTCCTCAACAATACATCATTGGTTAAGTCATATTTTTTGGCCTTAAATATCAAAGGAATTTTTGTTTTGTAACTGAGTTGATTCAGAGCATATCCATTCTTCAAATAAAATATGAGATCGACGTATTGAGATTATGCATCGTTGAGGCTTACCTCTGATATTTGCACATTTTTACCTGAATCTTCTTCTGATGATAGATGAGATGTTCCTGTAAGAATTCTGCAGAAACCTTGACCTCTAAAAATTTTAGAGGGTCTAATTTCTACATTATATTCTTGTAAAGCGGCAACCCAGTTAGCCATTTTCTCTCCTAATTCTCTTTGCATCTATAGTTGTCTCACTGCAGAGAATGGAAATATGATTTTGGTGTGAGTTTTTGGGAGAAATAGCCTAAAATTCTTTATAGCCTTAAAGACAGTGAATTATTTCTCTTTGAAAAATGTATAATTTAGTTCTGCACCTTGCAAATTGGAACTAAAAAATGATATTGGTGCTTCAATTTGTTGGTCACTAAGTTGTGTTAAAAAAGTAGCGTATGATGTATCTGATGAAAAAGTGTATAAAGTAAAAGGATTAAGAAAATTGGGGGTAGTCAGGAATGGAGCATTGACAATGGATTGTTTAATCAAATAAAAAGATTCTTTTTCATTATGTCCCCATTTAAAGATATAATTTTTCTTAATCATGTTCTGTAATGGTAAAACTATTTGTGAAAAGTTAGGGACAAACCTTTTAACAAAACTAATTTGCCCAAGAAATGACTGCATAGCTTTCTTGTTATGAGGGAAAGGAATTATTTTAATCTCTTCAATTCTTTCAGTATCAATACAAATACCTCTTTTTGACACAATGAATCCTAAAAGTTTTCCTTCATCTAATGCAAAAAATTATTTCTGTAATATTCCCAATTAGTCATGAGCTAATTGGAATATTCATTTTTGTTTTATTACTTTGTTTAACGAATAAAAGAGTAAATTAGGTCCATAATACTCCTTAAATATGAATAAATCAATTCCAAATGTAAAAAGGCTAAATCTTGGCTGCTAAATCAAGCACCCTTAGGTGTGAAAGAGGCTGGACATTTTGACTGGGTCAACTTTGACCAAATCTACATCGCTTTCATGGAGGAGTGGCCATCAATGAGGCACAGTGCAGTTTTAGATGGAGATGCCTTGTGTGAAAGAAGTGATCTCATTGGAAGTGGTTTAGGGTTTGCAAGCTCTTATAAAAGGAAGAGGATGGAAGCATTAGAAGTTTGTTGTTGATTATTATATTTTTGAATATATTTTCTGTTTAGACATATAACTTTCTCTTGTTTTTTAGCATTGGGTGTTCTTGGTCAAGATTCCCACCTCTTCCCATTGAGTAGCTCTTGGGAGAGTTTGAATTGTATTGTCCACTATCTGGCTGAAGGCCAAGCTTATTATTTCAACTACAACGCAGATCCAATTGAGGGTTTGGTTGTCTTTGCAAGCTGCAACAAGTGGAGTGTAATATTCAAAAATTTGCAAACAAGCAAATTGGAATATTAGATTTTGATGCTTTCACCTAGGAGAGGAATAAATGGGAAAGGAGGCCCAAGAATAATAAAATATGAATAAATTCCACCTTAGTAAGGAAGGGGATCACCTTAGGAGCTAGTTTTACACTTCCAAGTGTGAACAAGGGCAAGCTAGATGGAGACATAGTCAAGTTTGACTAAGTCAACATCCATTCTTGAGGAGGAAGAAACACTCAAGTAAACTAGCTGAATGTGAACAAGGAGCAGCCTAGACACACATATGAGAACCAGATTGAAGATCCCTTAGTGTGAAAAAAGGCATTGTAGGTGGATTAGTTCCAGTTGACCAAGTCAACAACGTTTTTACAAAGAGGAGGGAAACTAGCTAGGGCAACGCAGTTTTGAAAGAGGAAGCTTCACTAGGAAGTCACCTCAACATTGTGTGGGGTCTGGAGTAAGGAGGCTCACCAAAGATAAAAAGGAAGGCATAGCATCAAAGGGATTAATTCATGTATTCAGCTATTTTGGTCTTGTGACTACCTGCATGCTTCAGCTGTTTAGCCGGAGTTGCTGCACTGCTTAGTGCAAAGAATTCCCGTGCGAGAATTCCATCCTCTCTTTGGATCAACTTGCTTAAGGGATCAAGAGGGAATGATTTGAGCTTCATTTCTGTATTTGTCTTGAAGCCGTTCATCCATATTCATCCATACAGCAGTTCCCTTCAGAAAACTACATCTTTTATGCAGGGGCATTAGTAGCAGGGTTGCACCCTTTGATTTTATGCTAGTTTTTTAGGAGGAGGTGCTTATTTCCCTTCGGGAGTTCTAATAAGAAGACCTAGGATCATTTTCTTGTATTATTTTGTTATATCATGTCATATTTAGCCATGTATAATACAAAGATGCAGTAACTGTGTTATTTCCTGCAGTGTTGTTTGTTATTCATGCATTTTTCCAGAAACCTTTGCCGGGTGTCTTGTTTCTGCTGTATAAAGGGTTAAACCTCCATTTCCTTGATTTATTATTAATTTAAGCTCCATATAAGTCTTCTTCCATTATTTTCTTCATAAACCCTCACTTGAATAACGCATTCTTTTCTTCAATAATTGTTGCATGAGCTATGCTATGGGGTTTTGGGCTTATTTGAGCTACATAGACTTGGGTAGATCTGTTTATATGAGCTAGAGTGATTTGTTTCACCTCTAATTATTCATGTTAGTTGTATATAATGTATTCTAAGGGATACAAGTCCCAATTATCACTTTTATAGCATTATTTTCTGAAGACAGTTGTTTTATGCTCTATATTGCTACATTTCCCCACCCGGGAAGGAGAATATAGATCATCTTGTTTCTGAGGTTATTTCATCTGCTGGTGTGATGTTATTGGACATCTAATGAGCTACTCTAAATTTCCATGCTCATGGTTTTCTGAAGCTCCACATTGGTAATAACTCAAATTATTCCCAATAGTGTAGTTGTTCCCATTTTGGGATATTATAGTGGTATCAAATCATGATCTCTGGATCAGCCTGTGAGATCAAACTATCAGAAGCAGAGATCAGGATGTCAAGAATAATGGAAGAATAGATATCCTTACTTCTCTTTCAAACTATGAAAGGCATCGAAGTAGATCTTGAACAGATGGAGGAAGAAAGATGCAAGGAAACTCCAAGAGGGTTTCAAGGAGGACAGAGCTGCAGTGAGACCTCTGGGAGGTTTCAGGGAGAATAAGAAGATGCATGCACTTCCTGTTCTCATAGAGGAAGTAGAGTGAAAGGAGGCCACTTAGAGCATGAGATCCTGAGTGGGTATTTGGGAAAATACAAGTGCCAACCTAGGGCTTTCAAAGAGACCCTATATTTCCCTCAGTTTATTCAACTAAGAGAAGAAATAAGACCATTCAATAAAAGAATGATGGGAGGCAACAAATTCCTGTTGTCTAAATTTGATTGGGCACTCAAGTGTGCAGCAGAGGCTTGGGTGATGAAACTAGAGGCATTTTTCCTACTGCATCCGGTAGTGGAAAAATAGGCTATGGAAATCTCAGCGCTGCACTTAGAAGGCAAGGCAAGATCTTGGTGGTTCATCCATGGAAGAGTGTTTAATTTTTCTTATTTAACTCATCATATAATCAAAATATTTGGCAGTGGAAGATCAGAGGAGGAGGATTTCTCTTCTCCACTTGAGGAGACCTTTACCAGTGTTGTCATATTCATGAGGGGGCAGCCACCCACAGCAGCAGTTGGATCAGCCAACACATTGAAGAGAGGGACTCTTGAAGCCATACAAGATGTTCCAAAGGCTCACAAAGGTATGCATAAATTTTCATGTCTTAAAATTTCAGAAAATTTTATGGAATACCTTGGAGATTTGTTTGCATATGGCCAATGATCAAACATTGTTGCTGAGGTAGAGCAGCAATATTGCACCGCGATGTGAAAACTTGAATGGTTCAAGAAACAAATGAACCATCATTCTCTTGGACCCTTTTTGAGTTGCAATGAATCCTTGAGGATGGAGTGTTAATTCTTAGAGGATGGAATGAACTTTGCTCCAAACAAATTCATGCATAATCAAATATTCATTTGGGAGTTGAGACATGAGATAGCAAAAACACCTTGGAGGAGGGTTACAGTGCTGTTAGGAGGTAGCAGCAAGGATGCTTTGCCTTCAGGCCCTTTGGATCCCTATGGATTCAAGATAATTATCGGTGAGAATCTTCTCTAGGAGGTCTCCAAGGAGTTTCATTTTAGCATCCCGTGGAATGCAAGGAGAAAAATCTGATATGGGAGGATGGCAGTCTCTTTTAGAGCAGTACCAAGATGGAGAATGGTAGGAGGAATTCATCAGTGGAAAAGTGGATGTGGATAGAGAGCAAGAAGCTAGAGAGCTACTTGAAAATCTATGATACTGGGCAACAAGAGGCAAAACTGCGTTGGCTACTCTTGAGAGAGTTTGACCATCATGAGACATATCCTTTTTCCAAGGGCATGTGGGAGGATAATACTTGGAAGGGTACTTGCATCATGAGGAAGCAAGGAGTGTGGATGCATTATGATGATATAATCATTATTTTTCCCCCACATGAGTTAGATGATGGAGGTATGTCGGGGCAGCAAAGACATTTGTTGCTTTCGAGGATTGAGGGAGAGCAAGGGCAGAGTTTCTCTCACATTTTGTATGATGTTGCAATGGGAGGAGATGGAAACATTATGAGAGGAGTATTTGGCATTAAACATGTCAGAGGTTGGATATATGAGTTGGCAGGAGCCTATTTACATAGGCCAACAATGTTGTCACTTTGGAGCATGAGCTTGTTAATGGAGTGTTCCGAGGATCACTTCACATTTGATGCACTTGGTGGGCATAAAGGAGGTGAGATTGGTATAGTGGTGGATGGACTCATTGGTTATTGTGGTATTTTCTCCTTGACTTGGATTTCCAAGCATAAGAAGGAGGATTTTCATGGAGCATGTGGTTCATTCCTCTTCAAATAGGTATGCCATACCACTATGGAGGATTCATCTATGGATCTTGTCACCATATTTCTTCCATCACATGGTAAGAACATTGTTTTTGCACTTATTGATTGTTCAACACTATATTTGTATACTCTTACCATTTCCTTACATTGCATTGCTCTGCAAAGGAGCAAATTTCTCTTTAGGCTCCATGGACCAATTTTGGCCAACTATTATGACGGAGACAACCATCTATTGTATGATTTGGGGCAAGTGTTTGGTTACTTCTTGTATGCTCAGTTGATACACTCAGCCATTTACTACTTGTTTGTAGATGTGGTGACTTACACAACTAGCCATCTATCAAGAAACAACTTGCCATGCTATTTTCTGAAGCTGCAGTGGGGAGGACTATGCTGTGACCACTTGGGAGACTATTGGTACCTTCCAGCACCACATAAAACCATCTGTATTTCTTTCATTATTATGTTGATCATGATCCTATTTTCTGATATTATTCTTGCCTATATGAGGAGCATGATTGGAGGAGGGACACATGGAGTGGATGTGTTCTATGGGGAGGAGGATCACAACACTTTATTCATTACATGTTCTAAGGGGAGCATGGGAAGAGACATGGCCTCTACAACCAAGTATTTGTTTCTGTATGAGGAGGGCCATTAGATGGATGGGATGCTTTATGATGATAATTTCTTATCCATCATGTGTGAGATGGTTTGGGCTAGCTTGATTCACGGCGCCGGGAGAGGGACCTTTGGAGGTCTAGCTTCCTTCTTTCCATTGGAGGGCAACAATATTGCAGCCAAAGATCAGCAAATTCTCTACACTTATCTTAAGTGGATGGGAATATAGTGTGGGGTAGTCTCTCTTGTCTACCATATTCATATTTTCAGCCCACCTATTCTGCATGAGCTCAAGGTGCAAGAGATCCTTCACGAGTTGCCAATTTGGAGGGTGACTCATTTTATTTGGTTGATAGCTTGGAGAGGAAAGATTCAAAAGGGGATGATGAATCCCAATTTTTATTAGCCCTCATACTCAAGAGGACCTACAAACAACCCATTGTTGCTTCCATAGATGTTTCACTGTCACATCATGTCAACTATTTAGATAGCTTACACACTTGGGAGGAGCAACTTGGAGATATATTGATGATGCAACACCTTGATCCTTGGGAGACTTCATCTTCTGAGGGTGCTACAGGGGAGAAGAGGATTCTCTTCGGTCCTATCCTTGCAGTTGCTTGAGGACAAGCAACATTTGGGAGGGGAGGACTGTAATATTCCAAAATTTGCAAACAAGCAAATTAGAATATTGGATTTTGATGCTTTCACCTAGGAGAGGAATAAATGGGAAAGGAGGCCCAAGAATAATAAAATATGAATAAATTCCACCTTAGTAAGGAAGGAGATCACCTTAGGAGTTTGTTTTACACTTCCAAGTGTGAACAAGGGCAAGCTAGATGGAGACATAATCAAGTTTGACTAAGTCAACATCCATTCTTGAGGAGGAAGAAACACTCAAGGAGCAGCCTAGACACACATATGAGAACCGGATTGAATATCCCTTAGTGTGAAAAGAGGCATTGTAGGTGGATTAGTTCCAGTTGACCAAGTCAACAGTGCTGTTACAAAGAGGAGGGAAACTAGCTAGGGCAGCGTAGTTTTGAAAGAGGAAGCTTCACTAGGAAGTCACCTCAACATTGTGTGGGTTCGGGGGTAAGGAGGCTCACCAAAGATAAAAAATAAGGCATAGCATCAAAGGGATTCATTCATGTATTCAGATATTTTGGTCTTGTGACTACTTGCATGCTTCAACTGTTTAGCTGGAGTTGTTGCACTGCTTAGTGCAAAGAATTCCCGTGCGGGAATTCCATCCTCTCTTTGGATCAGCTTGCTTAAGGGATCAAGAGGAAGGATTTGAGCTTAATTTATATATTTGGCTTGAGGCCATTCATCCATATTCAGCCACGGCGTAGTTCTCTTCAGAAAACTGCGCCTTTTATGCAGGGGCAGTAGCAACAGGGTTGCACCCTTTGATTTTATGCTAGTTTTTTAGGAGGAGGTGCTTATTTCCCTCCAGGAGTTCTAATAAGAAGGCCTAGGGCCATTTTATTGTATTATTCTATTATCTCATGTCATATTCAGCCATGTATAATACAGAGATGCAGTGTTGTTTGTTATTCATGCATTTTGCTGGAAACCTTTTTCGGGTGTCTTGTTTCTGCTGTATAAAGGGTTAAACCTCCATTTCCTTGCTTTATGATTAATGTAAGCTCCATATCAGTCTTCTTCCATTATTTTCTACATAAAACCTCACTTGAGTAACACATTCTTTGCTTCAGTAATTGTTGCATGAGCTATGATATGGGTTTTTGGGCTTATTTGAGTTGCATAGACTTGGGTATATTTGTTTATATGAGCTAAAGTGATTTGTTTCACCTCTAATTCTTCATGTGAGTTATATATAATGTCTTCTAAGGGATCCAAGTCCCACTTCTCACTTGTATAGCGTTATTTTCTGAAGACATCTGTTTTATGCTCTATATTGCTGCATTTCCCCACCCAAGAAGGAGAATATAGATCATCTTGTTGCTGAGGTTATTTCATCTGCTGGTGTGATGTTATTGGACATATAATGAGATACTCTAAATTTCCATGCTCATTGTTTGTTGAAGCTCCACATTGGTAATAACTCAAATTATTCCCAATAATGTAGTTTTTTCCCATTTTGGGATATTACATGGAGGCTAGATATTTCAGATCTAGACCATTTCAGTGCTCCTTTTTAGTGGAGGAGGCTTCTAATCCACTGGGAGGAGATTTTTGGAGGACTTAAACTTCATTTTCTGACCTCATCATGTTTCCAACCACTTTTCAATCCCTACAACGTAGTTTTACTTCCAGATCTATGTTTTCTGAAGACATCTGTTTTATGCTCTATATTGCTGCATTTCCCCACCCAAGAAGGAGAATATAGATCATCTTGTTGCTGAGGTTATTTCATCTGCTGGTGTGATGTTATTGGACATATAATGAGATACTCTAAATTTCCATGCTCATTGTTTGTTGAAGCTCCACATTGGTAATAACTCAAATTATTCCCAATAATGTAGTTTTTTCCCATTTTGGGATATTACATGGAGGCTAGATATTTTAGATCTAGGCCATTTGAGTGCTCCTTTTCAGTAGAGGAGGGTTCTAATCAATTGGGAGGAGAGTATTGGAGGACTTGAGCTTCATTTTCTGATCTTGGCATGTGGCCAACCACATTTTGATCCTTACATCATATTTTTACCTTTAGATCTGCATTATTCCTATAGGTGCAGTTGCAGGGTGTTTTGGCACACCATTTGGAGAGTTGGTTTTCAAGTGTTGGGGATCTGCCCTTCACTTTGGAGATCCATTGGAGGGGATCATTCTCTTGTTCATATCATATCAGATCCACTTTCTAGATCTGAACATTTCAGTGGATATGCATTCTTATATCTCAGATCTACAACTTGTACATGGTGTAATTATGAAAACCCTAAGGGGATTCTGAAGAGGAGCCTATATAGTGTATGGATATGTTATATATCTGAATTTTCATGCACTTATCTACTCTAGATCTAAATTTTAATCTATATTTGATGTAGACCAATAAAATAACGTTGTAAGGCTTTTTCCAGTCTTAATATATTGTTGCAGGACCTCATTTTGAGGATTTTCTTCTATTGGAGACTTATATTTCCTGTTATACATCTTATGGGCCATATTTTACATATATTTTTCTGATGTAAATGTATATGAAATATCTCCATATTGAGCTCCTACTTTGTCTATGATGATATGCATTATTCTCTTAACATTCTGCATTGTATTGTTGCATTTCCCCATTTGGGAATATTATGGTGGTATCAGAGCATCATCTTGGCACAGACTATGCTTTCTAAGAAGCCAATATGTCTTCTGAAGAGGAAGATCCTCTTATTGATAGAGAGAAGAGGTATATAAAGAGTATACACAAGAAGTTTTATTACACAAATGATAATGAAGACAAGGGTAAAGCCCCTTTATCTGGAGGTGAAGATGAAGACAAGGATTTTCCTAAGATCCTTCTTAGAGCAATCCATGATATTGCTAGAGAGATCAAAGAGATGAGAATGGAAAGGATCAAGGAATCCCCTATAGGATTTCATCTTGGAGAAGGCTCTGGCATGTTTCATCACTAGAATGATCAACCAGTGCATCAGCCACAAGTTTCCCAATGCTCTACCATGCCTACATTTTTGGATGTGGGAAATGAATGGTTTCAAGAGCATGAATCCCTTGAAGACTATTTTGAAGAATATGAGTCTCAATATCAGAGATTCAAATATCACTTGATTTTTCAGGATTTTTGTCACATAAAGGACAATAGAATACCAAGGCATCATCATAGAGGTGGTGGATTCATTCATAATCATGATTGACACCACACTATGGGAAGATTTGTTTTACCCAATTTTGATGGGTCATCCAAGTGTTCTGCCAAATCTTGGGTAGAAAAACTTGACATCTACTTTCAGTTGAACAAGGTTCCAGATATGGAGGTTATCAAGATTGCAGCGGTGCACCTTGAAGTTGAAGCACATGACTGGTGGTTCCATGGATTGTCTACATTGGGTCATGCCAATGTGACTACTTATTCATATTTCACTAGAAGGCTGGTGGAAATATTTGATAGAAGAGATCCAGAGGCACCATTCATGAGCCTTGCAAAGTTGAAACAATCAGGTAATACAGAAACTTATATCTATGAATTTTTAAGACTTTCTGTCATGGTTCCTGATTTGTCTGCAATAAGAAGGGTGTACATGTTCATTGATGGTTTAGGTGAACCTCTTCATGGGTTGGTTAAATATAACAATCCCAATACCATACATGATGTTATTGAAAGGGCTAGATACCTTCAAGATGCCTTGCCAAAAGCAAAGGCAACTTCTCATCATAAGCCATCTTTTCCTTCAAAGAGAAAGGAAGAAATTGTTGCACTTTCAAAGGAGAGCTCATACAAGAAACCTCTTGATGATGATGTCCGGAGAGATCTAAGAAGAAAGAATCTTTTCTTCACTTGCCAAGAATCATGGGCACCTGGACATAGATGTGTTTCTGGAAAAGCACATTACATAGAGGTCTTGTCAGATGACGAGGAGGAAGAATAAGATGAACCAAGAAGAGGTCATAGTGCTGACACTGCAGGAGGAGAGCCAACACCATCAGGAGATGGGAATGGAGCATTTTCTCCTATTAGAGGGGCTCTTGCATCTTTGAGAGGAGTACCTAAGTACTTGACCTTAAGAGTTCAAGGTTCCATCTTGAATCATAGGGTTTATTTTTTGATTGACAGTGGGGCTACCCACAAATTTATTGATGCCCAACTAGTGCAAAGGAGGGCAATACCCACTGATGCTTTTGAGGGGTTCTCTATTTTGGTCCCAGGAGATAGAACAATACAATGCATGCATTATGTACCATCTTTATCAGTCACCATGGGGACATATACATTGATTGATCACTTCTTTGTGGTTGACATACCTGACACCAATGTGATATTGGGTGTTCAATGGTTGAGAACATTGGGGAAAGTCGCCATTGATTGGGAGGCTTTGCAAATGGAATGGGTGGATAAGAAGAGTGGTGAGACTCAAATGAACAAAGGCATGCATACATATCCCTCACATAAAAATTCCACATAGAAAAAAAATATGGATTTGCGTAGTGGAAGCAAGGACCTTATAGTCCCATCTATCATGCTCATGGGATTGCTGCATGGGACACTATTATCTAGTGGAAAATCACTTGGGAGGCCACCTGATTTAGATCTTGTGGGAGATATCTCACAACATGATGCTCCGAGCATAGATCCAGGAGAGATGGGAGCATTGGAAGACAATGATACAGCATTGGGAATCTTGGGTAGGCTCAAGGAGGAGGGATATCTTCTCCCAAGATCATCATTACCCAATCTCATTTAAAATTTTGCGCTGTGGGAGGAGATGCATGGAAGGAATTACCTTCCAACTTATACCTTTGGCATGGGATATGTCAAAGAGGAAAGCAGCCATATGACAAATATTTATGTTGCTAGATCATTAATGCTGTCACTATAGAAGATTGATCCATATTGGAAATCCCAACTATTGGTGGATTATTCCAAGGATCTGCACACATGCATGATACTTGATGACCAGCTGCATGAAGAGGGATATTTAGTCCAATAAGGAGTCATCTATTATCATGGTAGGATATTATTGTCTAGAGCCTCAAAGCTCAAGGAGAAGTTACTACAAAGGGCCTATGAAGAGTTATGTTTCAGCCACACATATTCCATGAGATTCTACAACATCATCATGAGGAGCTACACTTGGAATGGATTTGAAGGAGAACTATATCATCATTTTCAAAGATGCATGCACCATATGGAGACGGGGCAGCAACATAACTCTATGGAGGAGTTAACTTAACCATCTCTTTCTCTTTTTGAGGAAGGGGACAAATCTATGCACCACTCCATTTGTTTGAGGAGAAATTTTGGTGAAAAATATGCTCATGTAAATAATGTTTCATTTGATTATTGTTTGCATTATTTCACCATGTATATGCAGGCCATGACTCCAAGGAGGAGTATTGTACCTTATAATCTTGATGGCCAACTTTGGGCCACAAAAATTTCTGAACATGGCCACTCCCTTGGAGGACAAAGGGAGATTTTGTTTCATGATGGGTGCATTCCTAAAGCACCAAATATATCTCACACTTTCAGCCATGGTGAGATGAAATGGGAAGAAAGTAAGTGGTGGGGAAACCACTTACCCCATCATTATCTGATGCATTCAGGAGATGCGCTACAATGGTTCCACATGTGGTACTATGACCCACCTCCATATGCAAAAATTTTAGTTTGTATGTACTTGATTTTGATCCCATACATTGATGATGTACTTGTACCTTTTATGGGAATGTATGGAGGGAGGATGGGAGGTACATATGTGCCCTATGGGATGGATATTCTCCATGTATCTTATGCTACATTTTTCATGGAGAACTTTAGGCAAACCATGTTTGTTTCATTTGAGCTATTTTCTCCTTATGGGATGGATTATGTACATCTCATGAGAACTTTGGAGGAGCAATTCATGGAGGGCTAGGTTGGTGAACACTTAGCTTATGGAGGAAGCTTATCACATGTTGGTGTCACCAATGGAGGAGGAGAAGAGTTGCAACACTCACCTTATCAGTTGCTTGAGGACAAGAAACATTTGGGAGGGGAGGAATGTAATATTCCCAATTAGTCATGAGCTAATTGGAATATTCATTTTTGTTTTATTACTTTATTTAAAGAATAAAAGAGAAAAGGAGGTCCATAATAATCCTTAAATATGAATAATTCAATGCCAAATGTAAAAAGGATAAATCTTGGTTGCTAAATCAAGCACCCTTAGGTGTGAAAGCGGTTGGACATTTTGCCTGGGTCAACCTTGACCAAATCTATAGTGTTGTCATGGAAGAGTGGCCATCAATGAGGCACAACATAGTTTTAGATGGAGATGCCTTGTGTGAAAGAAGTGACCTCATTGGAATTCATTTATGGTTTGCAAGCTCTTAACTTATAAAAGGAAGAGGATGGTAGCATTAGAAGGTTGTTTATGATTATTATATTTCTGAATATATTTTCTGTTTAGACATACACCTTTCTCTTGTTGTTTAGCTGAGAATGAATGTTGTTTAGCATTAGGTGTTCTTGGTCGAGAATCCCACCTCTTCCCATTGAGTAGCTCTTGGGAGAGTTTGCAGTGTATAGTCCACTATCTGGCTAAAGGCCAAGCTTCTTCTTTCAACTACAACGCAGATCTTGTTGAGGGTTTGGTTGTCTTTCCAAGCTGCAACAAGTGGAGGCTAGATATTTCATATCTAGGCCATTTCAGTGCTCCTTTTCAATGGAGGAGGCTTCTAATCCATTGGGAGGAGAGTATTGGAGGACTTGAGCTTCATTTTTTACCTTGGCATGTGGCCAACCACATTTTGATCCATACAACGCACTTTTTCTTCTAGATATTTTTTATTCCTGTAGGGGCAGTTGCAGGGTGTTTTGGCACACCATTTGGAGAGTTGGCTTTCAAGTGTTGGGGATTTTCCCTTCACTTTGGAGATCCATTTGAGGGGATCATTCTCTTGTTCATAGCAGATCAGATCCACTTTCTAGATCTGAACATTTTAGTAGATCTACAGTCTTAGATCTTAGATATACAACTTTTACATGGTGTGATGCTGAAAACCCCAAGGGGATTCTGAAGAGGAGCCTATATAGTGTAAGGATCGGTTATAGATCTGACTTTTCATGCACTTATCTGCTCTAGATCTAAAGTGTAATCTACAGTTGTTGCATACCAATAAAATAACATTGTAAGGCTTTTTCCAGTCTTAATATATTGTTGCAGCACCTCATTTTGAGGATTCTCCTCTCTTGGAGACTTATATTTCCTATTATACATATTATCGGCCATATTTTACATATATTTTGATGCTATAAATGTATATGAAAGGTCTCCATATTGGTCTCCTACTTTTTCTATGATGATCTGTGTTATTTTCTTAACATTCTGCATTGTATTGTTGCATTCCCCATTTGGGAATATTACAATTTCTTTGAGTTTAATGAGATGCCATAACTTTTACAATGCTCTAAGGCTTCTTTTAGGTCATTCACATGATTGGTTACTTGTTTATAAAATACTGTAATTTCATCTAAATAAATAACCACTATTTTATTTATGAGCCCACTAAAAGTTGTGTCCATAGCTCTCTGAAAAGTGGCACTTGCATTAATTAATCCAAATGGCATCTTTTTATAGGCATAAGTTCCCCACTTAATTTTTAATGTAGTCATCAGTTTGTCATCTGGATGTACAAGAATTTTGTTATATCCAAGAATCCATCTAGAAAGGACAAAAGTTCAAAACCAAATATTGTCTATAGTACTTTTACCATGGTTGGTAATGGAAAGTTTTCCTTCTAACAAGCTTTGTTTAAATTCCTAAAATCAATGCAAATTCTAATATCGCCATTCTTCGTCTTGACAGGTACCAAATTTGATACCCGTTTAGAATGTCTCACTGGAAATATGATTTTTCACTTGAGGATTTTATTCAGTTCTATTTTGATTTGATTTTCTAGATTTGGATGAATCTTCCTCAATTTTTGCTGTATAGGGTTTTCTTCTGAGATCATAGGAATTGTGTGTTGAATCACAAAAGTGTCATATGTTTTAATATCAGTGTAATCCCAACCAAAGACACTTTTGTAAATTCTAAACAATCTGATAAATGATAATCTTTCTTCAGAAGATAGACCAAGACCTAGATTAACATTTTTAGGTTTTTCGTCAATTCCTAGATTTACTAACTCAAATCTTAAGGTAGAGCTTTGTGTTTTTGAGTTAGTAACTCTTTTAAACCTATCTTTAGATCATATAGGTCTTGTAACTTGACAAAATATTTAGGAATAGGATTTTCGTCTTGTTCTTTCTTTATCTGAATGTCATGTTCATTTTCATCCAAAATTCGACCATCATAAGATCCTTCGAATGTTAAGAGATCTATGATATCTGAATCATTATTGAATACTCTACAATTGATAATATTATTAGGAATATATTTCCTAGAAATTAATTCAATAGAAAATCTATCGGGACTAAACTCTTGAGATGGGATAAACTTTGATGCTATGTTAGCCAGTAGATCTGCACTAGCATGCTGCATCCTAGGTACAAAATAAATATTAAAGGCTAAGAAATGAATGGTTAATTCTTGGACTAATGATTGGTAATGCTTTAAATGTCCATAATTACAATGAATGGTATCTCTTACTTGTCTAAAAATGATTTCTGAATCTCCTAGGAATTTCATATATTTGATATTAAGATTAATGGCTTTGTACAAACCTTGAATTAATGCTTCGTATTCAGCTACATTTTTTATACAATTGAATTCCAATTTGTAGGCTAACATGGTCTTTTCTCCTTCTAGTTTTTTTAAAATATAGCCAGCGCCTACACCATCTTCAGATTTAAAACTGTCAAAATAAAGAGTCCAAAATAAAGAATCAACTATTGTTTTATCTACAACATTTATATATTTGGAACTATCTGGCTGGGAAAATTTCTCAATTTGAGAAACAACTGCATTATCAAATAAAGGTGATGGTTGAGCATTGAAATTTCCTAAAAACGACCCTGCTGAGTAGTGTCCAATAATTTTATTATTAAATGCTACTGGCTCATTTACTCCTTCAAGATCAATGACTATATGCTTCATGAACTTTTCACAATCTACCTGAATTTGATTTGGCTTTCCATTATATGGTAGCCACATATGTGACCATTCTGTTGTGAAATAACCATTAAGTTTCTCAGACCAGCCTTGGCTTAAAACTAAGCCGTAAAATTTAGGAATATCAACCACCAATATATAAATTATTTGAGTAACATTGGGATTTGATGAAAATTTTATGAAACAAAAATTTATTTCTCCTACAACCTCTACTCTTGTTCTATCAAGTTGTACTATATGAAAAGAGGAACTCTGAGGATTTATGTTCAACTTAGCATAGACTGATTTTGGCATTATATTAGAGGAAGTCCCTAAGTCTATTAAACAATTATGAATGTTTTTATTATAGATCTCATAGGTTAAGAGAAATGGAGGAGTATGAGAGATGGATCGATCACCTATCATAATCAAGTTTGTAGCATCTATTTTGGGGAAGGTGGCTTACCCATTTTGTTAGCAGCTTGTACTATTACTGGAGTAGGTAAGGTTGAAGAAGGAATCACATTTAAGTCTCTCAGTAGGATTTTCTGTTGCTGCTTTAATTTACTAAGTTCGTCAATTGAAATGTTTGCCCTGGTTTTATTCATATCTTCAACTACATTATACTCAATAGTGTGTGAGACTGCCATTATCTTAGATGCAGGTGGAGTATCTGAAGTAACGAGATTTGTTTGTCTAGCCTTTGAAGTATACTTTTTGCTTACTGATTTATCTTTAGTAGGAGTTGAAATCTTTCGCTGTTGATCTGGCTGCATTGCTTCAGAAGTATTTTTTCTCCTTTTACTCACAGGTAATGCCTCAAGTTGTTCTTCATTTGGTAGGATGAAATCCCACATTCCATTTAGTTCAACTTCTTCTTCTGCGCCATCTTCTTCTTCCTCTGTTTTCTCTCCCTATGTATATTGATCAGATTCAACATTATATATGATATTTGGAGGTTGAGTATTAGAGGACTGACCTTTCTTGAAGTTTCTGAAACTCTTTTTGAGCTTTATTTTTCAGGGAATTGTTTCTTAATATCTACCATCTTGTTCGTCATATTTTTCAAAACTTTTTGAAGACGTTCTACGTCGAAAGGGTCTTTTGGAATCTTCTTTTTAGAATCATATTTGAAAGACACCTTCTTTGATTTTTGATCCTCTTGAGAATTATTTTTCTCAAGAGTTGTTACGTGTTTCTCTACAGAGAGAGATTCCTTCATATTTTCTGCAAGTGTCGGTAGTTTTTCTCTATAAAAAAAAATAGCTATATTGGATGGAAGAGATGAAATATACCACTCAATTTGAACTTCTGCAGTAGGAATTACTGTAGCAAGAATTTTTTTGAGTAATTTATTAAATCTTGAATTGAAATATTTTATCTTCTCACTTGTTTTAGATTTTAGATTTGACAAATCATTGATGAGCGTAGCAATGGTCCCGTCATCCCCAAACTTAGCTAGAAATTGTTCTTCGAACATATTCCAGGTAGTTATAGAGCGGGCAAGCAGTGAAAAATACTAGGATCCTGCGGATCCTTTTAGAGTATATGGAAATAATATTACAACGCAATCCTCTTCAACTACTCCATTTAGATTTATGCCTAACATAAAATTGTGTATGTGTTCTTCTGTCAGAAGACCATCATCATGATTAAATTTAGGTAACCATATTTCACGTAATTTTGGTAGAGCATGAAGAGAAGTGGGCATATTTACGACCCCTGGATTGTTCCATGGATTGAATGTCCTTGGATTTTGAATAGGTTGGATGGGTGGATTTTGAGTTGAAGAAGAGGTAGGTTAAGTTTTAGGGCTAGTTGAAGGGAAAGTAGTTTGAGTACTACAACTAGTCAAAGTAACACTGATTGTTGGAATGGATGTTGTGGAAGTGAGCAGAGGTAATGGAGGTGAATGGGATAAGATCTTGCTGGTGGTTGACTCTGATTGAGTCATCTTTAGTCTCTTTTGAGTACTATCAATGGGAAATTCAAAAGGAAGAATTATTGTCTTTTGAATTTCTGAACGAGTTAATATTCTTCGAGGTTGTAAAGAAGATGAAATACTGATATCTGATATTTGAGAAGATCCAGGATTTTCAGTAGAAATATATACTCTCTCTAACTTTTCTATCAAATAATAAACTTCTGGAAAAGGTTAATGAGAATCAGGAGATAGTATGGGTTGAGTATCACTAGGAGACATAGGAGAAGGATGATCAAATTCAGATTTTAAAGATGAGGATCTAGATGATTTTCTGGAAGTTGATGGGGATCTAGAGTGAGAGAGACTCTTAGATTAACTGTTAAATTGATCAAATATTTTTCCCATTCACAAGGCCCTCCTCCTAGTGCCTAAATGTTGAGGCCTTTTAATTTTGCTGCCGAAACATGGGTGAAAAACACCCAGTCCAGACCTTAAAGCAGTTCCTTTTCCGTTTGGTGTAGTGGCTCCGACTGGGGATAATGGGAACAGTTTCCCAATAAGGACGATTTTGAGGGTGTTTTGATTATACAACATACAAATGGAGAGTGATTTTAATCTATCATATGCATCTATCTAAACTATTTATTCTACTATGTACCCTGGGTGTTTCTTCCTTTATGCAATCTAAAGAGATATAATTCAACTATTAGTAATATATATCATTTAACAGTTGAAGGAGATGAAAATTATGTAAGATGATTCTTCTAACAAATTAGTTTGACTAGAAGAATTGTGAAAAATATATCGCATTCATGATTATATATTTAATAAGAAATCACAGACAAATATTAGAATAGAAGTGCATGTAACTTTCTTCTATAATAACATTTCAAATATATAAAGCAATAAAAAGATGATTGTCAATCTATAAAGCAAGACTTAATACAAGTGAACAAAAGTACCATATGTACGAAGTTCTACTCATGTAAACTGACAGTAATTGATCTACTCCTCTTCACTTTCGAGAAATTTAAAGAGTACAGTTGTGCAACATTAGTTACACATCTTTAATTGTCAAAAGATAATAGGTGTGTTCCATTAATTCATCAAAGCATTCACAAACTTACAATAGTGTATTCTTTGCAAAAAAATTTGAAAAAATTCTAGGCCCTTATCTAAATGCATGAGAGGGGTTTAAATACTAAACTAACTATGTTCTAAAATAGATTATTACAAAAATATAGAGGAGGTTTCAAACAACCATCCTTGTAAGACTAACTTAAACTACAATCTAGGAAAATAAAATAACAATATGATTTATGAATTCTACCCTTTCTTTTGGATTTGGTGATGAATTTGACAAACATCTAGCTTGGTCTTGAGATGAGCTGGTTGTAAAATTCTCTGTCTGACCTATCCCTTGAATACTACATTTGAAATTATTGGTTGTAATCTTCTTGTTGAATTTGTTAAAGAATGTAGGATTTGATACTGATGATAAGATTTGTTCAGAAAATTCCAATAATTTTCTTGATCAAACTTATTTACCTTTTTAATTATTTCATCCAGTGTTTCTGCCTTTTGTTTCCACTGTGTTTCTAGTTGTTTTATTTCTAAGAACACTTCAAACTTGTACTCTTTTTTAAGTTCTTCTTTCACCAGCTGTTCACATACAGATTCAATAATTTCCTTTGATAATCTTGATGTTTTCGCTACCTCTTTTTCTACCTGCCTTATTTGTGCTTCCCAATATTTGAATAATATCTCCCTGTGGAACTTATATACTTGGGGTAGATTAGCTTCCTTTCCTGAGTCTGATGCTTGCCATTGAATGTTTTTGTTAATTTTCTTCTCAAGCTTATCACATTCAAGTTTCTAGATAGCTACTTGTTGAATCAATATTTCATTTGATTCACAATAAGAGTCAATAATAGAAGCTTGTTGGAAATTTACTTCATGTTGTTTCTTTAACTTAGCATTTACATCCAATGCTTCTTTTATGAATTGCTCTAATTGTGGTTGGCTTTGTAACCTGGTCATGGTTGCTTCCAGTTGTGCTTACTTCTCAATGATTTTTGCTTGATGCTAAAATTTAAGCTTTTCAAAATCGTTTTGAAATTGGGCCATCTTCGATTTCATTTGCTCATTGGAGTTAGATTTTTCTTCATCTAACAATATCTATAATTCTTGTATTCTGTCTTCCTTCTGCTTCAACAACATTTTAATCTTAGTATCTTTATCAACAGTGGCAGTAGAATATTCCCCTGCAAATTGTGATAATTTAGTTAAATGTTCATCTAGATCAGCTAAGGGATCCTTCCACAAAACGTCAATGGATTCATTTGTGAGGTTTAAGATTGTTTCATCAATTATTCTCCTTTTATTTCTCTTGACTGTAGCCTTATGACTAGGACCGTAGAAGATATCTAGGACCGTAGAAGATATCTAGCGATTGAATTTCATCAACTTGTAAAACTGTTTTTTCTATAGGGTAGGCCGGTATAATCTCTTGATCATGAGTTTCTGGAACTTGTTGTAATGGGTTGAAAATTTCCACTATCTTCTGTGAATGTTCAGGTGTATGAAAACTAGTAACTTGATCAACATTGGGATTGGTTTTAGGAGTTTTTATTTCTTCAGTAAAATCATCCCATGCACTACTCAAATTATTTGTTTGGGACTTTTCTGACTGATCAAGTGTGTCATGAATTTGTTGAACTTCTTGAGAAGTTGACTCTATTTCATTACCTTCTCTTTTTTCCTGCATCTCTATCTCTTGGATTACTTGATCAATTATATTTTTTGGGATATCCTTTTTGGATTCAGATTCATTTTCAGAATGATCTGAATTGTGAGATTGATGCTCTGATTGACCCGATTCATCCTCAGACATGTCTTTTATTTCATTATCCAAGCTGATACTTGGAGTAGGTCTATTGACATCTTCAATAGCTAGCAAGTCAAGAGGAATTCTCTCCAGTATCTTATTTTTGTATGTTTGGAAGGCTTTCAAATCATCTTGGTTGATTTGACTGGATGCAAACTTGATTATATCTGAAAACTTTTCCATGCCTTGGAAGAGATCATCAAATCCATCTATCTCTTTTATAAAAGGATTCATTTTGAGCTCTGTGATGTAGTTTTTAATTATATCATATGGATCATACAACCTCTTTAGCATTACTTCCAAATTCAATCGATTAATCTTTGAAACTTCCTTGTAGGTATGGCCAATATCAAAAAGTTCAAAAGTACCGCACTGTAAAGGGAAATTAGGGCAAACAACCTTCTTAGCATCTTTCAGTTGTTTAGTAATACCATTAACAAGCTGGTAGGCTATCTCTCTTGCAAGTAACTTGTCAGGAACATAATATGGTAGGAAGTGGGGAAAAGCATAACTCCCAAATACTCTAACATATGTAAAATTCTCCTAAAGAATATATGTACTAGCTTATTTTGAAACCCTAGGGGATTTCTCATTGAATATCAACTGGTTCATAAGCAACATGACTCCATGGAAAATTTTATAAAAATGCAAATGGAAGTCTGAATCCCAAAGGGCTCTGTGGTAAATGTGGATTGGGGTAGGGTCTTGGGTAGTCCATTTCCATCTTATGGTAGGAAAACTAGAAGAAAATAAAATTGTGTCCATGACATAGGCACTTTTATAAAAGGGAGGTATTTATCTAGATGAAACACTCCTTTTATTCCTATACTCCATGATGTGTTTGGATAAATTCTCAGATAGGATATTTTTCCAATTCAGAATTAAGGAATTGACAATTGTGTCAATTAATGGGACCCAATCTACTGAAAACTTGGTGGTATCAGGTTTTGAAAACAATATACACAACGTACCATAGGCATAAAATTAAGGGGAAGGAATCTGGGAAATTGGGTACGTACTAATTTTATATCAATGCAACTTTCCCTAGTCTTCCTTCAATTCTTTTATGACTTTCATGAGGTCTGGGTGCTCTGCTCTAAAGCTTTGCAGAAAAGCCTTGTCATATTTCTGTTGCGGGGGGGTGGGTAAATGGTACATTTCTTGTAAATATTCTGCCCTGAATGACCCAATATTTTCTCCTTTTGAATCTTTGAACGTTTTGTCTTCTATGTTTAAGTGGTAAATTACCCACTTAACCATGTTTGTGTAAGGGAGAATTTTTGGCCTTGTAGCTACCTTGTGGACGAATGAACATGCAGCGTCGAAGTAAGTTGCATCTAAAGAAACTGATGTGCATGTTGTAGTGACTTTGGTTATTATCCTTGGATTTTCATCCTCAAAAAGCTTATACATTTCCTCCCGTGATGAACTGCCACAATCCTAGTTGTAGGTGGTGTCTAAAAATAGGGAGGAAATCTATGAGTCTTCGGTAGACAGCATTTGAGAAATCTCTTTTCCTTTCTTTTTCATTTCAATCTTCCTCACTCTGTTAAGTGGTTTCTTGATTTCAACTAAATAGAGCGAAGATTAAAAGTATAGAGAATAGAGAGACAAATTTGTCGTTTATATCAAACATGCATGAATAGATATGAATCTATTAAAAATGTTATTAATCATTGATAACAATTTCAAATCAAATCTTCTACACTTTTACACGAAATAACTATCAATCAATTTAAGACGTTGGATCTTCAAATTTCGGTTTGATATGACATAAGTTATTTCACATGCTTGAATAATTAAATGCCATTCATTCACATATCGTAACTTATAACTTTTTATGTTTGTGATGCTTACCTATAAAGTTTGTGAAATGTGATCTGATAAAATCTCACATTGCAACTTTTATGCGGTAAATGAATTTTCTTTTGGTTAAGTCGTGCAAAATGCGAAGTGCGCATTCAAACATTCAAGCGGTTGTGCTTTATGGGACTTTAGAGCTTTATGGTTATTGATTTTTTTGTTCGCCAGGTCTGCCTAATCGTAACCTATGCTGAATTGCCTTATAAGTTTGATTGTTTAAATAAGGTGTGATGCGATAAACAAATTATAACGGTGATTGAAGTGTTTGCAAGTTTTAAATATAACTTCAGAAAAGGCTTAGCGCATTTCGCAGCTCACGTGACTTAGCGGTTTTTAATTCTTTTTGGTTGTAAGTTGTGTGGTTTGCGATGCGCACTAAGGAATAAAGCAGAAAAAAATTCAAAGAAAAATTTATTTCCTAAAGTGTTTTGTTTTAAATATAAAAATAAATTTCCTATTTATTTCTAAAGGGTCCCCATTTATTAAAATAAATGGGGGGTGTTGTATAGCACAACAATAGGTCAAGTACAAACTCATTCCTTTGGAAAAACTTCCCCATCCAGAGAAGACCCCCTTTTACCTTGGAAGAATTTAATTTGGTCAAGGGAAAATATATTTTTAATGTTAAAACCCACATGTGCATAAAATGATAGGTCGGCCTAAGGGACAAATTGGGTCTCCAAGATCACAAATAAATACAAGTCAAGTTATCCTCATTTGGACACACATATTCTTCTTCTCTTAAAGGTTCATACAATCTGAAATTTTAGGTCTTCTTTTCACACGTGCAGGAAGGAGAGAGATAATTTTAGGAGGGCTAAAATATGTTCTTGACCAACCTTTGACCAACATTGACTTTTTGGAGACTGGCAATACTTTGACTTGTTTTGACTTATAATTTTTCTCTATTTTTGGAGGCTGAATTATTTGTCACAAAGATCAAGATTTATTGGAACTTTGATTGCAATTGACCACATACTTTGACTACATATTTTACAGTTGAATTTCTCTCTCCATTGACTAGGTTTGACTGAGTTGTTCGGGATTGTTTTAACCTCATTTTGACCATCTTTATAGGCTACATTTTTAGATAGTTGACAAAGCCATTTTGGGGAAGATTTGACACTTAATTTTAGACTATTTATGGCATATTTGACTACTATTTCCTTTGACCAGAATTACAAATTAGAAAATTTGACCAAATTTGAGTTTTGAGCTCATCTCTTGGATTTTGGATATTGATTTGTTGGAAAGTCAAAGTTGTTGACCTTTGAATCTTGATTGGTGAATTAGATCATTGTACTCTCTTTGTTAAACATATTATAAGATTCTTATAAGAAGAATAATTTGAAAGGGTTTCCCCCCTTGTGGGGTTTTCCCTTTCTCTTTGACCAAATTTGGTGTCTCTTGTTATTTCTCTTCATTGTCTTATACTTTACATTGAATTTACTGTTTTATTTATAATTTCTATTGATTATTGGAAGATTAAATAATTTTCAAAGATTGCTAATTGAAGAAAATAATTGAGCTAAAGTGATTGTAACAACATAGAACAATGGAAAATTAACATAGGGTGTGGTTAGTGTATGAAGATAAAAACATATAAATATTGGTAAATATTGATAATGCATTCATGAATTGATATGCCATGATTGAAAACACATAAATGAGTAGTATACTCATGATAAAACTTATGTATATGGATTAAGGGAATGCATGGTTATGTGTTATTCTAAAAATCAATGTAGGGATGCAATGCGTGCATGTGGCATTGAATATTGGCACAAACATTTGATGTCATTGTGTAATAATGAGTGTGCAGTTAATGCACACATAATAAATGATCATATCATTATGTTTTTTTTTACTAAAAGTGGAAAACAATGAACTAAAACAAAACCAATGTTGTGGGGAAATTCGAGGTTTCATGTAAACTACTGAAAAGTTTATATTGAAATATTATATTTATTGAGATGTTAGATTCATTACAGTTAAAGCTTAGAAACATGAATAATCACATTTTTTTGGATGAATGGAAGTTGAGGTCCTAGGTATAATGGTATTGGATACGACAATAAGTGTAAGTCCATAATGAAGACTAAGTGCTACCTATTGCATTATGAGGATAAATTTCATACTTATGAAATCTGATTTTCATTATGAAGCAAAAATTAATAAGTCAAGATTGATGTGTATGTGATTTTTTTTTAAAAACATATCATAATCAAAATTTATATAAAGATATCTTATGGTAAATTTATGCACATGATATAGGTCAAATGATGGATCTATCCATGAAGGAAGAATGATGGTCGCTAAGATTTAAATCATGGAGAAGAGTGCACTATTAACATATAAGAACCCTATGGTATGTTGGAAATTTTGTCATTGATGGCAAAGGAGGCAGCAAAGAGAGGCAGGCAAAGGAAGCGACAAATACGAAATCCAGCGTTATCATGGCAGTAGAGCGGCAATTGAACAGAAGGGAAATCGAGAGGGCAATGAAGCGGGCGAATATAATAGAGCGCCGTTATCGAGCGAGAGTGAAGGCGAGTCGTTATCACAATAAGGTAAGTCGAGCGAAGGACAGAAATGATGACGAGCGATTATCACAGCGACGAGGAAAGCGGGAATATTAAGGAATACGCTTAACTTAAGTGTGAAGTATATATATATATATATATATATATATATATATATATATATATATATATATATATATATATATATATATATATATATATATATATATATATATATATATATATATATATATATATATATATATATATATATATATATATATATATATATATATACAAACCTTATTCGGAGAAGGTACCCCAGCGGAAGAATACATAAACAAGTTACTTCCAGAATCACCTGTGAAGTAGAAGCAAGTATATAAATACAAGTAAATTAGAATCTTAGCAACTTAAGTATATATATATATATATATATATATATATATATATATATATATATGGGTGCTTTATTAACGAACCAAAGAAACATGAGTGAGACCTTTCCAATCCGCATCGGAAGAAAACAGACCGTCGGAACATATATTAAAAGACTTACGATTGCGATTGAAGCCGGACCCGATGGGCTTATAAACTATGATTAAAAAATGTTTGAGTTCAGTTCAGTACGCAAAGCGAAATGCGGTGAAACGGTGGTCAATCACATGGGAAAAATGGTATTGGAACATATATTAAAATACTTGCGATTGTGATTGAAGCCTGGACCCGATGGGCTTATAAACTATGATTAAAAAATGTTTGAGTTCCAGTTCCAATCGCATCGGCAAAATGCAGTGAACAGTGGTCAATCGCATCGGAAATAAACAGACCGTCAAAGCATATATTAAAAGACTTGTGATTGTGATTGAAGCCCGGACCCGATGGGCTTATAAACTATGATTAACAAATGTTTGAGTTCCAGTTCCAATCGCATCGGCAAAATGCAGTGACTAGTGGTCAATCGCATCGGAAAGAAACAGACAGTCGGAACATATATTAAAAGACTTGCGATTGCGATTGAAGCCCGGACCCGATGGGCTTATAAAATATGATTAATAAGTATTTGAGTTCCAATCGCATCAGCAAAGAACAATGAACAGTGATCAATCGCATCGGAGCAAGGCAGCTTGCGATTGCGATCAATCGCAATCGAAAATCACTGGAGGAGTAGCATATTGCATCAGAAAGCGTGGCAAGTGGGCCCAAAAGGGCATTAGTTATGTATTAAACATGATTCTTTAGTGTCAAAGTGGACATGGAAGTTTGTTTGTTAAAACGTTGTATAACTATGCTGAGAGTTGAAATTATGTTATATATATATATATATATATATATATATATATATATATATATAAAGGCGCCGGTATATATATATAACGCGTTGTTGCGAGTGTATTAAAAGATGTTGCGTGGTCTGTGAACCCATGGGCCTCGGCTTAAGGTGGAGGGTGATTTGTAATATAAAACGATTGCGATGCATGTATGTTCCGCCTGTTGAACTCCCACATCAACAAGACACTTGCTGCGTGTAAAGGGTTGGAATTTGCCCAGAATTACAGTCAGCAGTTACACATATTTACAAAATGCACTGATATAAAAAGCTCAGTTACACGTATGCAGCAGTTACACCACAACAGAAGATAGAAAAGCAAACAGAGCTGAAAAGAGATAAAACATAGTCACAGAAAAGACAGACACAGTCAAAGAAAAGACAAATGCGCAGCGAGCCAAAAGACTAAATGAGTTGAGCTGAAGTTTTCATTATATGTGAATGTAAATATTGTAATTGAATTTTTTATTGTTTGTGATGCATTGGCAAGTCTCCGGAAGAAAAAAAAATCCCACTGTTAGATTAAAATAAGCACCTACAGTTACATTTTTCTAAGTGAGTTGGAAAAGAAATGAGAAGGCAGAAGGCAAAGAGGCATGGCTGTCCATTCAAAATTCATTTAGGAATGCTCACAGTCACAAGAAAATCCTTATAAATAATATCATCTTGATATGCGAAAAGAGGTTAGAGAGAATAAATCTAGAGAAGGTAGAATATAGAAGTGTGAGGTAGAGAAGATTAAGAAAAGAAGAGTAGAAAGAGAAGCTACAAAACGGAGCTGATATCTGAGGTAAATTAGCAAACATTCAGTTTGATAAATTGAGGAAATTGGAGCTTCCCTATTAAGTTGCAGCTTGATAGCTGTCAGTTGTAGCTGACTTAGGTTGGTGCCTGCAGAAAATTGAAGGGAGTTGGTGCTTCCTTGCAAGTTGTAGCTTGCAGAATTGAGGTAGGAGCCTCCTGTAGGTTGGTGCCTACAGAAAAATAGTGGTGAGAGGGAGTTGGAGCTTGCCTTTGCATCACAACAATAATAAGATGTGGTTTTCTCCTTTTATGGGTTTCCACTTACATCTGCTGTCTCTATGTGTGTTTCTTATGTGTTGATGTGATTCTTTCAATCTGCTTAATTGTTTGCTGCTCTCAACATAAGTATGGTGTCACATTAATTTAATATTAGCTGCAACATCTTAAGACTGTTCACATAGTAAGCTGTAAATAAGTTTGGTGAAAATTCAAAAGGCCTATGTATGTATTAAACTGATTCACCCCCCCCCTCTCAGTTTAATTAAAGATTCAACAATTGGTATCAGAGTCGGTTCCTTTATACAAGTCTAACAACTGAAAGGAGATCCTAGGTTTCCATGATGGCTATAGAAGATCTTGAAGGTCTCCTGCTAGAAGATGGAGAAGAAGAAGGTGAAGTCGACCTTGAGGGGGAGCTAAGAAGTGCTTTGGAAGAGATTGATAGACTCAAACTAAAATGCAGAAAACAAAAGGACATTCTCCTCAAGTATGTATGAGAAGAACAGAATTCAGAAGTTCGTAAGCAGCTAAAGATAGAGCTTGAAGAAGCCAAGAAGATAAAGGACATGTTACTTAAGCAAATCAAAGAAAAAACTCAAGAACAAGAAAAGTTGGAAGAAGAAGTAGTATGTCTCAGGAAGAAATTAGAAAATGCTCAAAGGAAAGTGGTTATAAACTCTTCTCAAACAACAAGCTCTAGTAAGTTGAATGAAATTATGGTTGCTCAAAGATCCCCAATGATAAAAACAGGAATAGGCTATGAAGGAGAATCGAGTAAAGGCAAAGAAAAGGAAAACAAAAATATATTTTTTGTAAAAGCAAAAGAGGAAGATGAAGCATGCCATCTTAGCAAACTTGAGGAGTCATGGTTATGGCATAAAATATTGGGACATCTCAACTTCGATCACATCATGAGACTAAGCAAGAAGAACGCTGTCAGAGACATGCCAGAAATAAAGCGACCTTCTAATACCATGTGCAAATCATGTCAATTGGGCAAACAAACATGCACATCCTTCAAAGCCAAAGAGGAGCTATCAACAAGAAGACCACTCCAGCTTGTGCACATGGATCTGTGTGGACCTGCAAGAACTAAAACACCAAGTGGAGAATCCTACTTCATGCTGATAATAGATGATTTCTCCAGAATGACATGGGTTGCTTTTCTCAAGAATAAATTGGAAGCTCTGGAAAAATTCAAAATATTTAAAGCATTAGCAGAAAATCAGACAGGATGCAAGCTGAAATGCATCAGATCAGATAGAGGAGGTGAATTCACTGATTATGACTTTGCAGACCTATGCAATGAACATGGCATAAAACAACAATTTACTATTGCAGGGACACCTCAGCAGAATGGAGTAGCAGAGAGACAAAACAGATCTGTTCAACAAATTTCCAGAGCCATGATGCAAGAGAATAATATTGCTCAAACCTTCTAGGCAGAAGCAGTGCACACAGCAGTACATATCCTTAATAAAGCTCACTTAAGGCCAAGCAGTGACAAGACTCCCTACGAACTGTGGCATGGAAAGCCAGCTTCAATCAAACATTTCAAAATCTTTGGCAGCAAGTGTTACATAAAGAATAATGATGAAAATATTGGAAAATTTGATGCAAGAGCAGATGAAGGAATATTTCTAGGATATGCATCCAAAAGCAAAGGGTATAGGTGCTACAACAAGACTCTTCGGAAAATAGTAGAAAGCATTGATGTGAGATTTGATGAAGAACTTCCAAACAATACAAGAGATACTGACTGCTGCAGTCCATCAAATAACCATGAAGAAGAAGACCAGAATGATGATGAAACAAGCAAGACTACAGAAGATGAAGGGTTGAGCTCGAAAGCCCCCTCAAGATACACTCAGAAGAAGCATCCCGAAGATCAAATTATAGGAGATAAGAAAGCAGGGGTCCAGACAAGAAGGCAGCTAACAGAACAAACTGAAGAGGTATACATAGCCATGTTGTCACAAATAGAGCCAAAGAAATTTGAAGAAGCCAACAAGGACAAGTCTTGGGTAAAAGCAATGAATGAAGAATTGGACCAAATTGAGAAGAACAATACCTGGGAACTAGTTCCTAGACCAATTGAGAAAAATATCATTGGTTCAAAATGGGTATTCAAAAACAAAATGAATGAGCAAGGACAAGTAATCAGGAATAAAGCCAGACTAGTCTGCAAAGGATACTCACAAATTGAAGGACTTGATTATGATGAAACATTTGCCCCTGTAGCCAGAATGGAGGCTATTAGAATGTTCTTGGCATTTGCATGCTACCAAAACTTCAAAGTATATCAAATGGATGTAAAATCTGCATTTCTGAATGGAGACTTAGAAGAAGAAGTCTACATGGAACAACCAGAAGGCTTCTCATTGACAGACAAAGAAGACTATGTGTGCAGACTGAAGAAGGCTCTATATGGACTGAAACAGGCTCCTCGTGCTTGGTACTCAAGACTAGATAAATATTTGCAAAAACAAGGCTTTAAGAGAGGTGGAGTAGACAACAATCTATACATAAAAGCCCATGAAAATGAACTCCTAATTGTTGTAGTATATGTTGATGACATTATGTTTGGAAGCAACAGAGATGAACTAGCAAAAGGGTTTGCTGAGGAGATGAAATCAAAGTTTGAGATGTCCATGATTGGAGAACTCAGTTTCTACTTAGGACTTCAAATTCAGCAAAAGAACATAGGTACATTCATCTCACAGGAAAAATACTTAAAAGAAATGTTGAAAAAGTTCAAAATGGAGGACTGCAAACCTGTGTCAACTCCCATGATCACGGGATGCAAGCTGTGTGCTGATGATGGATCTGCTGATATAGATCAAAAACTCTACAAATCCATGATAGGAAGTCTGTTGTATCTGACTGCATCAAGACCAGACATCATGCTAGCAGTAGGACTAGTGGCTAGATATCAAGCAGCTCCTAAACAAAACCATCTTCTGGCAGTAAAAATAATATTCAGATATCTACAAGGAACAACACAGTATGGACTTTGGTATCCTAAAGGCAAAAGCTTCACCTTGACAGCATACACAGATGTAGATTGGGCCAGCTGTGTGGCTGACAGGAAAAGCACAAGTGGAGGTGCTTTCTATCTAGGAGAAAGTCTGGTGGCATGGTTAAGCAAAAAACAAACATCTATCTCTCTGTCTACAGCAAAAGAAGAATATATAGCAGCAGCAGCATGTTGTACACAAGTCATGTGGATGAAGCAGACTCTTCAAGACATGAAGGTAAGCATTAATGAACCTATCTCAATTAAATGTGATAATACAAGTGCTATAAGTATATCTAAAAATCATGTGCTTCACTCAAAAACTAAACATATCCCAATCAAGTATCATTTCCTCCGAGAACAAGTGGCTCAGAAGATAGTAAAACTGGAGTATGTACCAACTAAAGAACAGACAGCAGATATATTTACCAAACCACTTGCTAGAGAGCCATTTGAATATTTGAGAGACAGACTAGGGGTAGTATCTGTAGATGCTACTCTCTAATATGAAGAGAAAGCACAGTTTCAGGGGGAGAACAGAAACGAAAATATCATTCTCAGGGAAAGATCAACCAGCAAGGGAAGCATGAAAACAGGTCCTCGGGATCAAAGCCCAAATGGCAATATGCATTCGACATAAAGAATCAACAAAAGGCAAAAGGAGTGTGGGGGCAACAAAAAAATAGTGAACCCGACGTATATCTAATCCAAAGTTTGGAGCAGCAGCGTACAAAGTCAGGAAATTTCAGGAAATGCATGAAATATCGAAAAAGGAATAAAACCACAATATCAGAGAATAGAAGCTTCACAAAAAAAAAAATTCGAACCCCTTGCCATTGATGTCAAAGGGGGAGGAAGAGCAAGCAAAAGTAAGAAGAGGAAGCAACAGGAGAAAGGATCCTATCAGGCAATCAGAGGAAGTGTATTTCCATCAATGCCAAAGGGGGAGACTGTTGGAAATGTTGTCATTGATGGCAAAGGAGGCAACAAAGAGAGAGATAGGCAAAGGAAGCCGACAAATATAGAAACGGAGAGTACATTATCATGTGGTAATGGGTAACGAAAATGAAGAAGTAAAGGAAGACGGGCGAGAGCGAGAGAGGCGAATATAATAAGAGGCGGAGCCATTATCGAAGTAGAGGGCAAAGGAAGAGCCGTTATTGTTGAACCCTTAGTTAAACTGAGAGGGGGGGGTGAATCAGTTTAACACATACATGGAATTTTAAAACTTTTCTTTTAAATCTTATTTACACCTTCATTTCATGGTCAACTTAATATGTGAGCAACAAGTATTACTATCAAACAGATTTGTTAATGTAATAGCAGATTGAATATGAGAGCGACAAGTATTAAGCAGATGAGATAAATCACATCAACACATAAACATCATGCACAGAGACACCAGATATAAGTGGAAACCCATAAAGGGAGAAAACCACATCTTATTATTGTTGTGATGCAAAGGCAAGCTCCAACTCCCTCTCACCACTGTTTTCTGCAGGCACCAACCTACAGGAGGCTCTATCCTCAATTATGCAAGCTACAACTTGCAAGGAAGCTCCAACTCCCATCAATTTTCTGCAGGCACCAACCTACAGGAGGCTCCAACCTCAGTCAGCTACAACTGACATTTTATGAAGCTACAACTTGATGTGGAAGCACCAACTCCCATCTATTTTCTGCAGGCACCAACCTACAGGAGGCTCCTACCTCAGTCAGCTACAACTGACATCTATCAAGCTATAACTTGATAGGGAAGCTCCAACTTCCTTACTCTCAAAAGAGAAACACTTGGCGATTTACCTTGGATATCAGCTGCATTTCAACACCTTCTTCTCTGTTGTTCATCAACTCTTATATCAGACCTGCATCATATCTGCTCAGCCCCTTCTTCTTCTTTGCTCAGCTCCTCCTTATTCACATTCTTCTTGCAGCGTGCTTATTTTCTTCAACTCTCTTTAATTCTGCTGCATACTCTCTTCTTCTCTCACTCCTTTTTTATCAACACTCTCCCCTTGGATATTACCCTGATTTATACAAAAATAGCTTCATGGTTGTTTGTATTCCACTAGGAATTCGAAATGGACAGCCATGTCTCTTTGCCTTCTGCCTTCTCATCTCTTTTCAGCTCACTCAGAAAAATGTAACTGTAGGTGCTTATTTTAATATTACAGTGGGATATTTTCTCTCTTCCGGAGACTTGCCAATGCATCACAACAATATAAATTTAAATAAAACATTTACATTCAAATTTACAAATGAGAAATCCAGCTCAACTCATTTAGTCTTTTGAATCGCTACGCATTTGTCTTTTCTTTGGTTGTCTTTGTCTTTTCTGTGACTGTTTTTTATCTCTTTTCGGCTCTGATTTCTCTTGTCCTGGTGTAGCTCATTTCTCATCATTTTCTTCCGCTGACTGTAAATACGGAGGAATTCCAATCCTTTTCATGCCGCAGAGTGTCTTGTTGACGTGAGAGTGAGTTCCATGAGTACGGAACATACATATATCACAACTATATTAATTTAATAATCGCCCTCCCGTTAAGCTAAGGCCTGTGGGTCTACAGACCACGCGGCATGTTTTAATACAACCGCAACCATGTTTTATATATCTCACAGCAGTTATTTTATATAAACAATCACCCTCCACCTTAAGCCTTTGGTCTAATCAATTCTCGGCCTGTACATATATAAACCCGCGTTCACATATTCCTTTATTACAGCGTCCTTCAATTATTAACGAAATCCTACAGCAATCGGCATTCCTTTATTAACTCGTAATCCTTAGTCAAACAGTCCCGATCAATTAGAACTTTGGCTTGGGACCCACACGTACAACTCATATGCCAACGTGGAGTCAACACTCAACCATTCGTATGCGCCTTATCATATATATATATATATATATATATATCAATCAAATCACAACGCCCCGTAATATACATTGAACCATGCAACATATTGATTCAGAGGCGGTAAGATTTCGATGGGGTAGCAGACTCGAGCAGATAGTGGAGGGAGACCCCCTCGGAATTCATGACGTCATCCTCAGCTGGGCCCATGGTTTCGCTACAGTGTTAAACTATGGTTTATGCCGGCTGTACAATCTCCTTGCCCATTAACTCGGGTTCGCTACCTCCGGTTTCGTTATTTATTTAATCTGACACAGGGTTCCAGCCTATATTCCAAGATCTGGTCCGCATTTTTTATTTATCAAAGTGTTCACTTTTCAATGTATTTTTATTATTCGACTCCGCTCCATTCAATTATATATATATCTATAACATTTCATCGTATTTCAATGATATATATATATATATATATATATATTCGCCTCCGATGCGATGCAAATCGGCGATCGCAAATCGCAATGTTTGAATGCCAAACCGGTTAATTGTTCCACAGCCCGATCCGATTCAATCGGATATCGCCAATCGCCTGAATTGATATCACTCAACTATTGCAGCTCCAATGTGCTCCGATTGCGATTCAATCAGAAATCGCCAATCGGTAATTGCAATGTGCTTCCACCTTTGGACTCTTCACATTTCCGATCCGATTGGGGAGGGGTCCCACCTTATAAAAATTTGTTTTATGCGCTCCATAAATATATATGCCTTGGACCTTTGGTTCTTTTGTTTTGAGGATTAATAATATGAAACCTAATAAAGTGCTCCTTTTGAATATATTTGTACTTTGAACTTTGTTTATATGGCGTGCTTTGCACATATATGTAAGGTGATGGATATATATATATATATATATATATATATATATATATGTATCCTCCATCGGGGTAGGCGATTCCCGGAATTTATGTGCCTTGCCGCTTGGGGTTAAGCGATTCCCGGAATACGGTTCTGTGCAATTCCCAGAATATTTGTGTTATGTATAATGCCGATTGGAGTGTGCGATTCCTGGAATATTTGTGTTATGTTAAATGTATAACGCCGGTTGGAGTGTGCGATTCCTGGAATATGGTTCTGCATTATATGCGTAACGCCCGGCTTGGGGTATGATTCTCGGTATTTTATAACTGCTCTGCCTCTGCCTCTGCTGCTTCTGTCGTTCTGCCTCTGTTATATTCGCTTCTTCTGCCTTCATTTGCTTCTTTGCTGCCTCCATTGTATTCACTGCCTCCTTTGCCTGTTTCTGCTTCAGCGCTACCTCCTTTGTTTCCTTCATTTGCTTCTTTGCTATCTTCATTGCCATGATAACAACTCTATCTCTGTAGCTATTTGTCTTACGCTCTCTCTTTTAATTCATCTGCTTTTTGAATGATGCTACTCCTTAATTCTCCTTTTGCTTCCTTTGCTTCTTTAAATGAACTTGTCTCTACTGCTTGACTCTCTCTTCATCTTGCTGCTATGTTGCTATTTTGCTTCTTTAAATGAACTTGTCTCTACTGCTCGACTCTCTCTATATCTTGCTGCTATGTTGCTCTCTTTGCCTTGTTGCTGCCTCAAATGTTCCTCCTTTTCCATCTCCGTTGCCATCAATGACAATATTTCCAACAGTCTCCCCCTTTGGCATTGATGGCAACACATCCACCAATAATCCAATGCTTCCTCCAAGTTTTTCTCTGCCTGGCTTCTTTTAGAAGATCCTATCTTCTGCTACTTGCTTTTCCTCCCCCTTTGACATCAATGGCAAAGGGTTGCACATTTCTCAGTGTAGATTTTGTCTTTGCATTTCTTCTCTCTGATATGTGTTTAGGCCTTCTTCTTCTGACTGTGTATCTTGCTGCTCCAAACTGGTGTATAAGGTTTGTTGAGAGAACACTTTTGAGATTATTTGAACTTGTATATACACATTAAGTCGATATCATTTCAAAGCATAGACTTCTTGCACTTGTATAGAGAGTAGGTGATGACAGCCATATATAATCAGACTTGTATAATGCGAACTGCATTATTGGATCAAGACTTAAGGATTGTGAATGCTCCATGTGACATAAATCTTGCTTCAGCTATATTATAATCTTCATTTGAAATCCATATATGTTGAGGAAATTGTAGTTGGAGCATGTCTTCTACTGCAATACTCATCTGCAGTACAGTATTTGTTCATTTGTGATGAAGCTAATATGTCTTTTATAGTTGCGGTTCACTTTCCTTGCCTGTTGGTGATGATTTGAGCTAGGATGCTGATAATAATCTTGCATTAAATAGCTGCAGATCCTTGTTACTGATATGAATCAACCAAAATTTGATCTAAGAAATCAAATCCCTTTACTGCTTCCATAATGTACTTTCACAACAAAACCTTGAGGCTAGATACATTCAATTTATTGTTTAGACTTACTTATCAACCAAGCACTTTTCTTTATGACATAAGGGGTTATGTATGTCAGCGATCAATCTATTTTCAATGGTGAGATGTTGGCAAATCCTTTCTGCTGAAGTATGTTCGTGATAAATCAATAACAGATTTTTGAGCTTCAGCTGTCACAACTCATCCTTCATACTTTCGATACTTTAATTGTTCCATCATGATGATCTTTCACACGTATATATTCAAGTTGTTTACTTGAGATTTTAGCCAACAGGCTTCACCCAGTTTGTGAACAATCTTCAAAAAGAGGTCTTGAAGATATATGTACTAACTTCAGGAGGGCATGCAATTATATATATAGAGACAGATGCTGCTTCAATGCATAATATATTTCTTCAAATGTAAACCTAACGCCGATCCTTTAGCAATGCTGCTGACCTTTTCATGCTGAATGCAGATAATACTGGGAATATTACCTTGAGGTTCTTTTGCCATAGTTCTTTGATCCTGTGGACCTGTATCATACTGCTGCTCTACTGATAATGCTTGGTAATATGTTGATAAGCATGCTGCTTGTACTTAACCATCAATAGATATTATTTTGATAAACCATGCTGAGATTTCACTTTTAGCTTGCACATTTATCCTTAATTAAGACATCCTTCATAAATTCTACTGTAGAGCTTTCCACTGTTCACACCAACAGTTATCGATAACCTGAAATTTATCTTGACATCTTTAACCATTTTCTTATTCTACCATTCTGTTCAAAGGAATGCCACTGCATTTTGTTTTCTAGGACTGCTCCAGAATCATTGCTGCTTTTCATACAATTCAATTGTTTTAACATAATGAACTTCAAGAAGACATCTTCAATTTCTTTGCTTGGAATCTTCAGGGGCAGATCACTCAGAGGTTTTTCACTCACTTAACTGCATTTCGTCAAGGGGACTTTTCATAGATGAAAGATGTAATGATATAATGATGATAGGCTCTTCTCTTATTCCTCCTTCTTAAAGTGGTTCACTTGTTCATTCTGGCTATATGATGCACACTGTGATCATCACTTATGTGCTGGTGTCTTCTTAGCTTACATGCTCATGGTTGATGTTCTCTCTACCACCAAGGCTTCTTGTTGTCTTCTCTTCTTCCATCAATCTGTTAGCTATTTAATATTTCAGATGATCTTCTTTCTCTTTAGTTCTCTGTTAGAGAAATTGTCCTGTGCATTCCTGATCTTATAGCTATCCTCATTTCAAGGAGCTCTTCTTAGACTACTTTCATGGGGACTTTTTATGAAATGCTCTCCCCCTGGGATGTTGCTTCATATTTGTCACTGATTAGATATTTTCTTTTCTTCCTAGAGCAGCTCCCCCTGAGACTATGGTGTTTTACATTATGTTATTGAGATGATAGGCTCCCCCTTTCTCTTTTCTTTCCATACTTTATTTGGGTTCTTCATAATGTCTGCACTCCTTTCCGATTCATAGTTTTGTTTGATTGGATTGGATTTCATCATCTGTCTGGAGTTCTTTAATATATGGGGCAGTTTACAGTCCTTTGCTTTGTGGCCAAGCTTGAGGCATATATAACATCTTATTTTATCAAAGTATATCTGAGCTGATGCATAATATTTCATTCCCCTTTTTGAACATAATTTACAATCAACATATTTATGTCCAAATTCATTGCATGCATAACAGTAGCCATGGAAATGATTTGTGTACCTGGCGGAAGATTGTCCTTGCCATTTGCTTGCTTGAGGTAGTCTTCTCATTTGCTGCATCTTTTGCTGGTAATCATTGATTCTCTTTGTCTTGCAATGTGCTGCATCATGTCCTGGTTTGTGGCAGGAGAAACAAGTGATATTTTTCATAGGAGGAAAGAACCTCCTTTGACATCTTCCAAATTTATTCAATTCATCTTCAGGAGCATATGAGCCTTTAGCAACCGATTGTTTCATCTTCTCATTCTTATTTGTTTCTTCACATCTCACGTTCCTGTTGGTTTCTGCTTCTGGAGGAATTTGCTGGGCTGCTTCATTGTTCTTTACAGCTTTTACAAGAATGATTTTCTTGTTATCTTCATCCTTGGACTTACTGGTTTCACCTTCATATCCTATCCCAGCCTTTATGAGAGGTGACCTTTGAGCCTTTAGAATCTGGTCCAACTGTCCAGAGCCTTTCATTAGAGGTGTATTCATTAATAGTTCTCTTTGGGCCTTTTCTAAGTTCTTTCTTAGGCTCACTACTTCTTCTTCCAATTTTTCACATTCAAGACTTTTCTCTCTCATTTGTTGTAGCAAACTGTCTTCTATTTTCCTTGCTTCTTCAAGGTGTGTCTTTAGACCAACAATTTCTTTCTTATCTTCATATTATCTCTCATCACATATTTGCACCACTGTCTTAAGGTCTTTGTTTTCATTTTTCAATTTTTCTATTTCAGTCAAAGCAGTGTCAAGCTTGGCTTTTTCTTCAGCTGTAATTTCTTCATGGTTCTTATCTCCATTCACACTAGCAGGTACTTCATTTGATTGAATATTTTCCGGTTGACATGAATTTTTCTTCTTCTTAATTCTCTTATTCTTCTTGTCAGTGCCGTCCTTAGTGTTTACTCCATGCATGAAGTGCAATCTATCCCAGATTTCTTTTGCAGAGGTTAAATCCATTATCAACTCAAGGTCCTTGTTATGAATACTGTTATATATTACACATTTTGCCTTGGCATTCCTCTGTTGTTCTTTCACCGTGGGGGAGTCTGTGCAGTAACCATCACATACAAGCTTCCATACTTCAGGTTCATAAGCCAATAATCCTGTTTTAACCTTATCTTTCCATTCAGGAAAGTTTGTTGTATTTAACACAGATACATTTTGATAGTCCATGACTCAACCAGATCTCCTTCAAGTTATTAAGCTTACACCAAAGGAACCGGCTCTGATACCAATTGTTGAACCCTTAGTTAAACTGAGAGGAGGGAGGAGGGGTGAATCAGTTTAACACATACATGGACTTTTAATACTTTTCTTTTTAAATCTTATTTACACCTTCATTTCATGGTCAACTTAATATGTGAGCAATCTTAATCTGTGAGCAACAAGTATTACTATCAAACAGATTTGTTAATGTAATAACAGATTGAATATGAGAGCAGCAAGTATTAAGCAGATGAGATAAACCACATCAACACATAAACATCATGCACAGAGACACCAGATATAAGTGGAAACCCATAAAGGGAGAAAACCACATCTTATTATTGTTGTGATACAAAGGCAAGCTCCAACTCCCTCTCACCACTGTTTTCTGCAGGCACCAACCTACAGGAGGCTCTATCCTCAATTCTGCAAGCTACAACTTGCAAGGAAGCTCCAACTCCCATCAATTTTCTGCAGGCACCAACCTACAGGAGGCTCCAACCTCAGTCAGCTACAACCGACATTTTATCAAGCTACAACTTGATGTGGAAGCACCAACTCCCATCTATTTTCTGCAGGCACCAACCTACAGGAGGCTCCTACCTCAGTCAGCTACAACTGACATCTATCAAGCTAAAACTTGATAGGGAAGCTCCAACTTCCTTACTCTTTCAAAAGAAAAACACTTGCTGATTTACCTTGGATATCAGCTCTGTTTTGTACCTTCTTCTCTGT